>OY757274.1:8526911-9126911 GCA_963584085.1 Pyrausta aurata
GTAAATAAGAAAACGCTCTAAAATCACATTCATTCACTAACTGGGTCCGATTGGGTTTCGCTATAGCATGCATCTATTTTATTGTTGTTTCCACAATTTATCGTTAAAACTATGTATATTAGATACCATTTCTGTATAATACAGGTGTGGTGGCTCCTCAGCTGGCTGCGGTCCTGGTTCTACGGGCCCGTGGTGTCGTTACAAGACTGTCTCGCCGCGTTCTTCAGTGCCGATGAGCTGAAGGGAGATAATATGTACAGGTTGGTCAGATAACATATTTGTGTGTGTGTGTGTGTGTGTGTGTGTGTAACACACATCATCTCTAAACAAATAAAAATTATCCACATTTTTACATACAAATCAATCGTATTTTTAGGGTTCCGTACCTCAAAAGGAAAAAACGGAACCCTTATAGGATCACTTTGTTGTCCGTCTGTCCGTCCGTCTGTCAAGACCCTTTTTCTCAGGAACGCGTGGAGGTATGAAGCTGAAATTTATATCAATTACTCAGGTCTACTGTCCCTTGAAGCTGTGAAAAAATCAAACTTCTAAGCAACGCAATCAAAAGATACAGCCGTTTATGCCGCAAATTTTCGACACTTGCAAGGGAATCAAAACCTACAGGGTGCTTCCCGTGAACTCAGAATTTTGAAATTTGGTACGAAGCAACGTCTTATAGCATAGATAAAGGAAAAATTACGAAAACCATAAATTTTTAGTTACATCACATAATATATATTTTTTTAATAATTTTAAACTTACTACCCATTTCCTCATAAACGCGTAGAGGTATTAAATTGAAATTCATACTAAATACTCAGGTCTATAATACCTTTAAGCTGTAACAAAATCCAAACTTCTATGTCAACGCAATCAAAAGAAACAGCAATTTAAGCTGCATATTCTGAAACTCGCAAGTACTCGCAAGGGAATCAAAACCTAAAGGGTACTTCCAGTCGACCTAGAATCTTGAAATTTGGCATGAAGCAACGTTTTATAGCACACATAAAGGAAAAATTAGTTACATTACAAAATATATATTTTTTAATAAATATAAACTTATTACTTTTTTCCTCATGAACAATTGTCGTAATGAACGAACTTTGTAAACCTTGCAGGTTTGTACGGAACCCTCGGTGCGCGAGTCCGACTCGCACTTGGCCGGTTTTTTTGTTCTTAGCATTCTATCGTTTTTTCGTTTCTTTCCATTTTATTCAATTTCGTTCCATTTTGTTTCGTCCACGTAGGCCTTAGCAATAGTTTTATAGCCTAGTAAACTTCCCCGACAAATAAGCTATTTAATACAAAATCGAACCTAGTTCCTGAGATAAGCGCGTTCACATAAACAAACAAACTCTTTTTAGGGTTCCGTAGCCGAATGGCAAAAAACGGAACCCTTATAGTTTCGTCAAGTCTGTCTGTCTGTCTGTCTGTCCGTCCGTCCGTATGTCACAGCCACTTTATTCTGAAACTAGCTTTTGCCCGCGACTTCGTTCGCGTGGACTTCAGGTTCGTCCCGTCTAGTAGCGCAAAAAATGTGTTTTTTTTTACGACCTCACATTAGAATCCTCAAAAATTGTAGCCTATATGTTATTCTGATGTATAAGCTATATTGTGGTAAAGTTTCATTCAAATCCATTCAGTAGTTTTTACGTGAAAGAGTAACAAACATCCATACATCCATACAAACTTTCGCCTTTATAATAGTAGTAGGACTATAAGCATCACATAGCTAAAACTTGGTAGGTAGGTGTATTTTGTTCACCGCTTTCCGATTCAGATATAAAAAGTAAGAAAAAATAATATTTAAGGGGGGGCTCCCATACATGAAACTAAAACCTAAAAATTTTTTTTTACTCAAACCTAGGCGTCTATAGATAGGTCTTTTAAATAATGTTGAGCTTTCTAAAACCATTTTTTCTAAAAGTGTAAGGTTTGAGATATAGACGCTTCCAAAGTGGTAAAATGGGCGTCCCCCCCCATCTAACTTTTGATTTAAGAAAGTGAAAATTTTGGAAAAAATATATGATGTAGATCTCAACAAAAACTTGCAACGAAAATTGGTTTGAAGGAGATCGAACCAGTAGTTTTTGAGATATTGCACATTTTTACAAACCGCAAATATAACTTTGTCTTTCATACAAACACTATGAAAAACAAAGTTATTTTTGCTGTCGAAATATATTGTGATATTTTCGTTAAGTGAAAGTAAGTGGACCCTGAATTCAGTTAAGGGTGGCACGGAACCCTCAGTGCGCGGGTCCGACACGCACTTAACCGGTTTTTATTATTAGTATGAATACACATGCTTCCTAACTTAGGATGGCGTAGAAGTCAGTTAGTCAGTCCGTCTTATTTTCCATGCTTTTCAACATTAATCATTTATTACAAAGTCAATTTTATTATCACCCCAGCTGTTCCCGCTGCAACAAGCTGCGCAACGGCGTCAAAATGTCTGGCGTGGTGCGCCTGCCGGAAGTGCTCTGCGTCCACCTGAAGCGGTTCCGGCATGAGCTGATGTTCAGCGCGAAGGTCGCCGCGCGCGTCTCCTTCCCGCTGAAGGACCTGGACATGGCGCCCTACACGCACAAAGGTATGTCAACATCATATACAAGGTCAAATCGTTTTAAGTGATAATATTTTAACAGTGTCTTTGTATACATCATAGAAACAGAACACTGTCATTATTTTTTTGGAAAATCGAGATTTCATTTTTTTTTCTTTTTTTTAGCAAGGACAATATATTTTTTTCAAAACAGCACCCTGACAATTTAAAAAGTTATCTACTTCATCGGTTTCGCCTCTCTCAATTCAATGCCCAAACCTTCTTTTTCTTTATGCTTAACCTTAATTAATAAAAAAATAAAATCTGAAAAAAAATATTACCTTAGTCTCCAATTTTCTCAAAAACTAGCGTATAAAACCCCATAATGTTTTCAAAAAAAAAATGGTTAATTTACTGTGCTGAATCAGCCGTTTAAATATTATCACTTAAAACGAGGTGACCTTATATGAGTTGCATCACAATCCACCAGTTGTCTCGTGACCAGAAGTTGCAATACAGCCGTAACGTCGAGCAGTGAGTAATAGCAACTCATAAGTTTTATTCGCGTTTAGACCCGTCATGTCTAATAGATATGTCAACATCATCATCATTTTGAAAAAAAAGACGTCGACTGCTGAATATAAGCATCCCTAAGGTTATAATTTATTTTTGTTTTTATAGTGTTTTGTCACCATTCAAACTTAATAATATAAATTGCACTTGTAAAAAGACAACTGTGAACCTGTGACAGACGAGACGAGGAGTTCCTCGTCTGACACACCTCGTCTGTCACAAACAAAAATAAACTATAAATTGGCTTTCATAATCTTAACTGATTGTTAAAATATTTGTAAAAATATTTTCCTTCGGATATTGTGAGAGCAATCTCGCAACATTGATGATGTCACGCAGCCTACGCGTTAAAAAGCACTTTAAAAATTCAACAGGCTTGTTAATGTGACGGTGGCCGAGTGGTATAGGCATACGCCCGGATAGCGTAAGACACGGGGTTCATTTCCTCGTCTGTCACAGGTTCACAGTTGTCTTTTTACAAGTGCAATTTATATTATCCCTAAGGTTTTCCGCAGCGACTGGTTGCAGGCGGTCTGCATCCAGTGTGATCCTCTATCTTTACAAGGTCGTGTGTCCATTTGGCCGGTGTGTTATAAGAACCTTAAGCATGTTAAGAAACCCAAATGGAACTGATTGGTTTGATTTGACCGGATTGATCCGGATTGGATTCTATAGCAGTCGAATGAATAATGTCTGCCGGCTGATAGTGTATTCATTCTAGATTTGAATGTATGGGCGAAACGGCAAAATTTATAATTTTAGTTTGTTGCTGCTGTGTTATAGCTTCAGGCGAGTACATTATAGAACACAACTCTCCCCCCCCCCCCCCCCCCCAACTTGCCGCTTCACCCCTCCCCCCCTTAAAAAGGTGTTTCACATATTTTCTAAATTTTCAGGAAAAGTAAACAAGCTAGGACAAAATGGTCAAAGGCTAAATAATTTGTCAATAAATTATCTACAAATAAGTACTTACATTAATATTTATGCGAGTTATAGTTTTGAAGATATGGTGCATCAAAGATTGGTAAAAATGAGCTCTAATATCAAAGTGCAAACCAACGCTAGCAGAATCAGCACTACCAACTGACTCCAAGTTGTTTTAAGTAATACACAACTGTGAGGCATACCTTCTATTTCAATCGTTTCGTTCGTCTTTTTGCCAGCAAAATTATGAAATTCGTATAATTTTGTTTCAGATTGCACGTCAAAAATAACCCGTTACGACCTTTGCGCGGTGATATGCCACGCGGGTACAGCTGGAGGCGGCCATTACACCTGCGTCGCGAAAAACGGTCGCCAGTGGTACACCTTCGACGACCAGAGCGTGACCCCGCTGCCCAGCCACCAGGTCGCCCACGCGGAGGCCTACGTGCTGTTCTACAAGTTAGTGCCGATATACAGGCTGTAACAAAAGTCTTAAAGAAGCCGAAAATCTCGTATCCAGGTCATACGTGTAACCGTAACAACCCCGTGTCTCGTTGCGCCGTTGGTCCTGCGCCTGATCTCTCTCCGGTCGTGTCAGATTGCTGTCCCATCGGGCTACGAGAGTGAAAGAAATAGAAAGTGCACTTGTGTTTGCGCACACACTTGTGAACTATAATATGTCCCGCGCAGTCGGTTAGACGTTGTGACTGACCACCGTAGTCGAAATCGGCTAGGGAACTATTATGCTTCCATCCTTTGTTGTATTATTACTTGTGTACAAGAGTCCCAAAACAACATCCCGCTAAGCAAAAAGTATTCTTAATTCACATAATAATAAAAGCTATTTTTCACAGGAAAGTAAACCCACAAATGACGGTGCTTCGGCAGAAAGCGGCGGAGATACTGGAGTCCACGAACGTTGAATCAAATGACATCAAATTCTACATTTCGAAGCAGTGGATCAACAAGTAAGATAAGTTATTATTAAACTTTCATGGATGTGGTTATCAACATTATCTTTGCATTATTTTGTTTACGCGACCACCGGGGGTCTCTATCGATCCCTGAGCGTTTAAAGTTTGTACTTGTTACTCATTATTTATGTTATAAGTATCGTTAAAAAAGATTGCAAGGAAATAAATAATGCAAAATGATATTTTAAATACAAAAATAACTTTGTGTCGTGTATGATAATAGTTGAGATCACTGACGCGTTCAATTAGCTTTCGTACTTAGTCTAAATCAGCCAGAACATTTTCATGAGCGCCATAAAATTACACCTTATTTTCTTTATCTCATAGATTCAACACGTGGGCGGAACCCGGCCCCATAGACAACAGCGACTTCGTGTGCTGGCACGGCGGCGTGCGCCCCGACCGCGCCGCGCATCTACATCGCCTCGCTGCGCAGGCGCCGCAGCCGCTCTGGGAGTTCCTGCATGACCAGTGAGTAGGCAGTAGTTAACGCGGCGCGGACGCAGTCGCGGGGCACCGCTATTTAATAATAAACCAGTAACAATATCATACCAAGTTACAGCGAGTTCGTGTGGATGACAATAGGTGGCGCTGTGCATGGTAAGTTCACGGTGATTGAGATTTTAGGAACGTAAGTGCCTTTACTAGCCGCGTGACTTATACGGTGGCCTTTTTAGTATAGACATTCCGGCAACCAGATAGTCGCGAGTACTTCCACCGCTCAACATTAGTCGCAAGCAGCCTACATCCCGTGTAAATTTGCGATGTTACATTTCTTCGTGCTATGCTGGCCTTTTTGACACATAATTTACTTAAACATTTATCTTGTAATTGTTCTTTATAACATAATCAAAAGTAATTTGTACCATTTTTAAATTTGAATAACTTATTTTTACTTTTTTTATTATAATTAGGTATGTACCTTTCTACATAGAACTAAGGTAACGGTCATAGCCCTGCGAATCATTAAGCTCAAGTGGCAGTGGGCAGGGCACATAGCGCGTAGAAATGATGGCCGTTGGGGCAGAAAAGTCTTTCTTTTCTACGTGCTTTCCGAGGCACGAGGGTGAAACACTGCCAACTTCCAAACTCCGGGCTATATATTTTTGGCTCGCCCGGGGATCGAACCCGGGACCTCTGGCGCAGCCGTCGCTTTAAAATGCGACCCTCTCACCTTAGCGTAGGACGTCCACCGACAAGATGGTCAGACGACATTGTAAATATCGCAGGGTCACACTGGATGCAGATCGCTCACAACCGGTCGCTGTGGAAATCCATGGGGGAGGCCTATGTTCAGCAGTGGACGTCCTTTGGGTGATGATGATGATGATGATGTACCTTTCCGTCAAATAAAGTTCATTAGTTCATTCATTCAGACCTGCTATTTCGGTTTACCGATCTACGGTGATGATGTTAACTAATGCATAGTAATCTGCTTCAGTTTCGGCGGCGGGCCGGCCGTGTCGCACGTGCACGAGTGCTGCGTGTGCGCGCGCGCGGCGCAGCGGTTGCGCACGCGACGCGCGAGGGAGCTAGCTGCTTTCACAGACCTGCATGCCATCTTCCAGGTCTGTATTAACTGACATTTTGACGTGACAACGTCTTATAAATTGGTTTGCCGGGTGACACTTCAAGAAACTGCGTTACGCTCCGCTCACGTTATGCGCTCACAATGAGAGCGAGTGAGAGGCACGCGTCCCTTCCACTCGGGCATGGTTAGCCCGCCTAAGAGCGAGAGAGACAGACAACAAAAGTCGTTGTCACGTAAAACTTTCGCCCGTATACCGACTTTACAGGCAACCAATTTTTTTATACTAAACAATAAATCTGAGTGGATTAACGAAGGTGGCACTATAAGTAAACCGCTTTATTGAGACTTCACCTGAGGGGCACAGAGGCGCGGGGGGAGGCGATAGCGGGTCATGCGAGAGGTGCGGGCGGCGCGGAAACACCCGCCCTCACTAACCGCGCGCTCGTCTCCCCCCGCACCCCGCCGCCCCGCGGGCGAGGTCTCAATGAAGCGGTCTGCCTATAGTGGTAGTGTCATATAAAATGTAGTGGTTATGTATCTGTCGGAATTTATTTGTTAAGGTATTTTTTTTATTTGTTTTTAAAGTTTTTTTCTTTTTTCTATTGTCATTTAGCTATACACAATACTTTATCGCTTCATAATACAGAGTGTAAAAAAATGTACGAGTCAAATTCAAGGGGGTTGTTGTCAATTGAGAATAGAATACAGGAAAAATATGAATTAAAAAAATCAAGAAAATTTTGTAAAAATATTTTTTTTTCAATTTTCCTGTTTACTAGATTGAATTAGGCTCGTACTTTTTTACACCCTGTATACAAATGGTGTTACAATAGGTCGCAATATGTTGCCACCTGTAAGAATAATTTGTAAATTTAAAAGAAATAAATATTAAACGTAAACTCGTGGTAGTTGGTGCCATAAGTCACTTTTGAAACGAGGATCCTTCACGTCGTTTTTTACTAACAACACATTTTTATTCTGCAGGATTCGGCTGACAATAACTGAAGTATTCATTGATTTTACTTATCGGGCTATTATATTTATTTGACGGCAGGAGCAGGACCGTCCGCGGGCGATCTACGCGATCAGTATGAATTGGTTTAGACAGTGGCAGGCGTTTGTACGGAACAAGACACAACAACCACCGCCTCCGGTCGACAACTCGGGGATCGTCACTAAGCAGGTTAGTGTACATCATCTGCTTGTTTATTTTCTTTTATATTGTGTATATACTTAACACGTTCCGGGTCAGTGAACGCCTTCAGGCGTAAAAACAATAAAACAACTATTGTGTCTGGAATAGTGTCCCGGAACGTGTTAAATTCTGTCGCCGGGTCAGGCCAAAAAAATATCAAGGTTTTTTTGTTCAGAAATTCTCAGGGTAGCCCGGAATTTGGAAGTTGGCGGTGTTTCACCCCCGTGCCTCGGAAAACACGAAGCCATTGATCCTGCGCCTGATCTCTCTCCGGTCGTGTCAGATTGCTGTCCCATCGGGCTATGAGAGTGAAAGGAATAGAGAGTGCACCTGTGTTAGCGCACACACTTGTGCACTATTATATGTCCCGCGCAGTCGGTTAGTCGTTGTGACTGGCCACCGTAGTCGAATTGGCTAGGGAACTACCAAACTGTCATGATCAAATTTAAGAGCAAGGTTCTTGTCGGTCTTTTTTTTTTCAAAACTCCAAATTATAGAAGATAGTGTGTTGGTTTATTACTTTTCTTTCGGGGGTATTCCGCCTCTTAATGCTCAGTCAAAAGCCTTTCCTGATATACTATATCTTCAGCCTTCTGCTAGTACTGATGTTGCTGCTACCCGACACCAGGGGAACCCTTATTTAATGGCGGTTACTCATTTGATTGAGTAATTAATATTTCTTCGTCAACATAAATATAAATATGCGCCAGACAACACACCAATTTTCTGGTTTCGTTGTAAGGAATTTTGTTCCTTGCGTTACGAAGTACCAGACAACGATTATGACGGAAGCGTCACATAAATACTTAAATACATATAACATCCATGACTTAAGCACAAATGGTCGTACTCATCACACAAACTTTTGCCCCTTGCGGGATCCGAACCCGCGACGGCCGGCGTAATAGTCAGGAGCGCTAACCGCTACACCAAACGCGTCGTCCAAATGAACCACCAAATTTTGGTGTTTAACCGTGTCAATTCAATTTCCAGGAGATCGACGGCAACACAACGTACCTGCTGAAACAGGGCTCCGACCACGCGCAGCTCAGCGAGGAGTTGTGGCGGTTCTTCACCGACACGTACGGCGGCGGGCCCGAGGTGCGCATCAAGGCGCCCGCGCACGCGCTAGAACACTTCGAACGGCGCCCGCAGAGAAAACACTCCCATTCCGACAAAGAGGACTACTGCACGAAATCGACATCGGAAGTCGACATCAGGGACACGCTCCGCCACGAACTCCAGAAGAACCAATCCCTCCAACACATCGACAGGCGATACAGAACGGCGGACTCGGACGAGGACGTCAATTACCGGCACTACTATAGGAGGCGCGAACCGAACGGGAACTGCCGGGATTCGGACGAGGATATGGACCTCGGCCCGACTCAGAACTGCGACGTCCGGATGGAGAACGGTGTAGAAAGCTCGGATCGTGACGCGAACGATAATCCGGTTAAAATAGACAAAGTTACAGACGCAGATTTGCCCAATTTGGATAGTATATCGCTCAAAGCGAAACCGAAGAGAAAATTTAAAAGAATGAAAAGACAGACAGTGAAATGATTCTTTCTAGCCTTCCAGTTCGTGCATAGATTGAAACGGAGGGTCGCCTCGCATAGGGACTACGTCTGAACTAGTGTTGGCTCTGTCGATAGACTACGTACGTATACTAGTGACGCGAAACGGGTAAAGACTATAGCCAAAGTGTAAAATAAAAATTAAATACAACAAAATAGTCGATGCGATTGAATTATATGATAATCATATCGATTTATCGCAGTTTTTTCGCTCGCAAGTGTATCGTGCGAACATTGTTTTTTTTTAATGTTGATTTATGTGTGTCTATCGACAGTTTCCAGCAAAGCGTGAACTGAACATTCCTTGGTGACTGGCGTTTTGTGCATTTAAATTTTGAGCCTAACCGAACTTGGACTCTTCTTGTTGTGAAATGATATTTTTCTAAAACCATATTATATTTAAATGAGCGGCCTCCGAGCCCCGCTATCGGGAGGGTGTTAGTATTTTTAGTACAATTTTATTTTAGTTCAAATTCAAGTCTAGGCGAGTTAGATACTTGATCATCGAACTGTATATTTACAATAATGGATGTATATCATGTAAAATTACGATAAAGTTAACCAACAATTGTCTGTGTATAGAAAATTCGTGTTTATAGATAGACTATATTCTTGACTGCATTTCCTTCGTTCTCTGTTTTACCATGTGGATTAGGTATTTATTTTGTTGTTTCTGTTTCTAAGTCTATGTGTTATTTGTTAATGAATTGATCAGCAATAAAAATATATTTCACAAATATTGGCTGCATACCATTGTTTGATTTGTAGTTGCTAAATTCTAGGAAAGTCCTAGATTGGAGACCCTTCGACCAAAGGCGCAGCGTAGGACGTCTGCCGACAAAGTGGACAGACGACCTTGTAAAGATCGCAGGATCGCACTGGATGCTAACCGCTCACAACCGGTCGTTGTGGAAAGCCGTGGGGAGGCTTATGTTCAGCAGTGGACGTCCTTTGGCTGATAATGATGGTGAAATTAAGGGTCGGTTCACAATATCACGGAAGCACAAAACAATAATTTAAAAGCCGAAGAGGGCCAATACTTATATTGACATGACTCATAAAGAAGCTCAAAATCGCAAACGAGTGATGCTTCTCTAAGAGATAGAATCAGAAATGAAGAGATACGAACAAGAACGAAGGTAATGGACATAACCCAGAATCAGTTAGCTCGAGTAGCTATAGGCAGGGTACATATCGCGAAGAACTGTTGGCCGTTGGGGCAGAAAAGTTCTTAATAGGAGACCCTTCGGCCAAAGGCGCAGCGTAGGACGTCCACCAACAAGATGGACAGACGACCTTGTAAAGATCGCGGGATCACACTGGATGTAGAACGCTTGCGATCGATCGCAGTGGAAAGTCGTGGAGGAGGACTATGTTCAGCAGTGTACGTCCTTTGGCTCATGATGATGATGATGAAATATCAGTTCAATAAATAACACCAGCATTGATGTTCAAAATATTTATTACTGAAGACCATTTAAATTTTATTACAAACCAGGTACAATGTTTACAATTAAATTATTATTAATGTTACCTGCGAGTTCTTTCTGTTGTAGTTTAACTATCATAAAATCAAATACCAGATATAAAGTAAGCCAGGAAAAAGAAATTTCAAAAAGTTAAATCATTTGATAGTTTTATAGTTAGCCACTCGATGTTATCAAATAATATTTCTAGCCAAGTACACATAAGGTTGAAATTAAAGTGCTGATCAATTGACTGTTTTAAACTTAATAACAATGTATTATGGTTGAAAATACGTTGGTAAAAAAATACAAAACACAGTTCTGAACTTACACAAACTTGCCACATGCGGATTGGCCCTTAAAAAGTTAACACGCGGATAAAATGAGTAATTCGAGATAACATTGTCGACTTCGTTGGTGACGTAACACATTATCAAATGTCACATTAGGTCAAGTTAGCAGAGATCTCAATTTCCTGGCTCAGTTGATACAATTTCAGATTCAAAAACGGGAATATTTTTTACCACCCGAGTTGTATTACACAAGAAATTAATTCTGCTATTTTTGTATTTTATTATTTGGTTTCAGGCATCAGCAAAAGTTTAACGTAAGCAAATACACAAGTAATTTTTTTACAAATTAATTTAATATTTATTAAAAAATAATTTGGGCAGTAAAATTATTCCAGATTTGAACATGGTCCTTCGGATTCTTCAAATTTTAACATCGAATATAAAATGCCGTACTTGAAAAAGCGTAACAAAAATAGATCATTTCTATTAAAATATCATAGATTTCTAAAAAATATTTTTTTCCACTATAGTTCAAACAATCTACAATATTTATTAAGGCCCCTATGTTATGTACGAAAATTACGTATATCTATTGATCAGAGTAACATCTTTGCTACGAATAAGAAAATTACATTATAATGTAGTGTCTTGGAAGTACGTATTTAAAAGGCATTTTAAATCTTTTTACAAATCGGACTTTAAAATTAGTATGGTAGTTGACACCACTTTAAAATATATAAAACAAACAGTAATATCTTTACCATAAAATTTTAAAAAGCTTTGTTAACAATCAAAACTAAGCATTTGAAAAAATAATAGAAATGACGTCACAGTTTTTTTTACACCAAATTAAGTCTACGGGAGAGAGAGTAGCTTTGAAAGTTGCAAAAAAAAAAAAATTACGTCAGCGACTTGTGGTGCTAACTACCTGAGTGATCTTTCAGATATGTATCTGAAAACAGGACGTGTACAAAAATTCAAGCTGTAAATGCAAGTTTTCCTGCCCATAGCAATTTCGTTGCTGTTAAAAAAAGAAAAATATTCGAAATTCTTACTAAACGTAAGCACAAAAATAAAAATAAAATTATTTGGTATTACACAACATAATTGTATTGTAATTACAAAAATATAGGCAAATATCATGAGTCACACTCAATTACCTGATAATAAACTTATTAATTATTTAACTGGGGAGTATACAAATTAACGATTCAATTATGCATAAATATTGTACCCCAATAAAAAAAGATTTGAACACTTTGTGTTTCTAATAATATATACAAGTATATAATATTTATTGTCACTTGACATCAGACAACTAACGGTAAAATAAATAAATACCAAATGCAATGAACTTCAATATTACATATTCAAGACAAAACGTAACAAAAAAACCAATGTACAATCACTACCAAAAGCCAACGACTAATTTCAACTTCAACTGAACCTTTGGATTTGTGGAATTGACAAATAAATAAATAAAACATTTTTTCATTTTTGTCCAGTTATAAAGGCGGATGCCAACATACTATTACATATTCATTTAGGTTTATGTTTTTTTTTCATTTTTTTTATATGGCTACTAGGTACAAATGTTTATGGATATAAATAACATAAAAACTTGCCTATCCATGCCTTCTTATTGAACAGGAATTAGTCTTTGATATGTTAACAATTAAAAGTACAATTATAATCTAAATTATTACAAAAATATATTGCATAATATGTCGTTGTATATTTCTGTACCAATATTTATGTGAGGAAAATCTTATTTTAATAGAAGTTAATTATTTATTTGTATCTGTATTTGTACTTATCGGATTTACACCCTCGTGTATTATTTATTAGGCTATTGTATATCAAGTTGGCATTATATCACTGTTTTAACTGCCTACTTGAGAAAATAAATTATTATGTGCTGCTATGGTATATGACTAGCGGACCAAGGATATAGACTGAAAAGTTCTGACATGTCTTAAGATATTTTCTTTAAAAAATATTATTGCAGTCTACAACCTTTTATGGGATAAAACGACGTCTATTGATGTCTGTCCAGAAAAAAAAAACATTTACCCAAAAATCTGGCATAGCATCTTCAAAACATATTGCAGAAATCTTTCCTGATAAAATGCCTTTACCCATGAAATAGACTTTTCAAAAATTTTGTAACTTAGATCTTAAATATATGACGATGGGTTTAAACATGAAATAAAAATTCATGTCAAATAAAAGTTTATTTTCTGCCGTAAAAAAATTTTCACAACATATTTAGGTTCCTATGGTTACACATTTTTCTATGTTTTAACCAGACTAACTACTAACTAATTGCAGAACAGCATTAAATGAGCTTTTATTTGAAACTAATAGGAATACTCAGAACCATACCAATCAAAAGGTATCTAAGATCAAAGTTGCAAAAATTTTGAAATGTAAATTTTATTGATATTTATTAGCAATGAAATAGGTAAAACGATTTTATAATTTTCGAAGCAACGACAGTCCTTAAAGATATTATAAAAAATATTATTTTATTTAAATTTTTATTCAGTAAATATTAAATCCCAGATCTTTTGCGATTAAACAGCTATCAATCGAATATTATCCCATGTGTATTTTTCTCTTTTAGAGCATAAAATAGAAGATAGTAAAGCAAAATCATACATATTTTAATTTATATATCAATTAAGATTTGTATAGTTCAGCACAAACATTAAAGTTATAACACAACAAAGATTATGTCGTAAACCAAGTGGTTTACAGTTTCTCGCGATGTTTTTCTCAAATAGAAAAAGAACCTAACATTCTCACTAATCTAATGTAGTTACATTTCTAGCCGTAAGAATAAGTAGCGTTTGAGGTAGATATTTTTTTACAGTCCTATTAACCTAACAAAAGATTAGAATTATTTACATATTCTATGTATGAAGCGTTTACAACATTGGATCTCACATCGACGTGGGCTCTCGATTTTCATTACTAGACGCCAGACATTTATTTATTTATGAATTTATAAAACCTTCAAATTACCAAGTAAAACTTAACATTTATGTATAACATGTGTGCACTAGGGTCAGGCATGAAATTTTATATA
This sequence comes from Pyrausta aurata, assembly GCA_963584085.1. Taxonomy (NCBI): domain Eukaryota; kingdom Metazoa; phylum Arthropoda; class Insecta; order Lepidoptera; family Crambidae; genus Pyrausta; species Pyrausta aurata. Next base: position 8,541,084 of record OY757274.1, read on the forward strand.
GCAGTTGTCTTTGAATACTGTAGAGAAGGAAAACAATATTCCGTTCTTAGTAGCTCTCTCCGAAATAAATATCTCCTACCGATTTCGGAAACCGCGGCCCCTTTCAACAGAGACAGGCCAGGTATTTAATATTACCGTGACAGGTGCGCGGGAGATATTAAAGTGCACATGTGTGCTTATTACACAAGTGCACTATCAATAATTCTGTAAGACGGCACGTTAATCCGACATGACCGATGAGGGATCAGGCACAAGACCAACGGCATAATGAGACTACTGAGGAACGGGGATGGCATCACCGGCATCGTCCCACCTCCTGTTCGGAGTATATTCAAGACAGAGAAACCCAGAAACATATTTTGGATTCGAACCTGAAGGTCTACTACGAAAAACGAAATCTGACAATACGAATATCGTTTTTCAGATCAGAAACATTTTTAGTATGGAATCCTTACTACGAAATGCTTCGGATCCGCATAATATTTATCGTATTGACGAATTTAGTTTTTCGTAGTAGGCCTGCTGGGACGTCGAAACTACTAACACAAACGAAATAATTGTACAACGGCACAACACCACCTCTGAAATGGTGCGTGGTAAAGGAGTTCTTTCATGGACGGGACTATTCAACCGATTTTTAAGTTGTAATCCAGTAGAGAGCTACATTTTTGAGTGCATGGTGTTCCATTACAAGACGATCTACTTTGTTGGACTTGAAATCAAAATTTTCGATACAAAAATAGGCAAATTGTCAATTCCAAATGAATGATATCATCAGTCAAGGAATGGTTTGGAATTCCTTCTCTACAGCTTTTTATTACTTTCTGAAAGTAACCACTGCAATTTGACTTCTTCGAAAGAACGACAATGCGTTATTGCAATGAAGTAGATGCTGATGACTACGAGTAATGCAAGGCACCTAATAATGCAGTTGTAATATCCTTTCATTTCATCCAACCAGTTTTGCATAATTTCTCACTATTTCACCAAACAATCTGACACTTACATCACATTACTAAAAATTACATAATTTGGCTCATAATCCTAAAAAGAATGCCAAGACGTTGTTCCAATAAGAATTTACGTATTTCCAATTGATCAAAGTTAATAGTTATGAACCAATGGATAATCTAATGAGCAATTTAACTGTTACCATGGTAGTAATCAAAATCCCATAATTATATTGATCTTTTTGGCACATTTTCCCATCAATAAGAACTCAAGCAATGTGTATTTGCTCATCAGAAAAAGATACAATTATTAAACTGTCTTATTATTCTAAGGAGACACTAGCGCCTCTGAGGTATATAGATTGTTTTATTGCATTTGCTGAGTTCAGGACTTCAACAGCATTCTGAAAATAGAACACCACTGAAGCCTGGATTACTATGTATGTTCAATAGTCTATCTCTGATTAGAACACTTACAACTTAGCTATTCCATTCTACCTTCAGACTTAGACAGATCTGATGTTATCTAGCAGAATTAATTACCTTTATTGATAGTTAAAGAGTATGCTCCAATGTATAATTCGCGTCAAAAACAGCCTGCTTCTCTAAAACATATTGTACTGCAGACTGCTTTTAGGAGCATACCACAAGCATTCTGCTCACCCTAAAAAACCGATTGAACACTAGTCAAATTCTGAATGGCCCAATCATGAACTAAGCACAGTTGGTCCCTTTTAAACCCCACAAAACGTCATACGTGTACGCTATAAATAAACAATATACAATTCCGAAAGTACATACACGACTAGATCACATATTCATGTAGAATTCGGAAACATTTTGGTATACCTGAAAACGTACAAATATACAATTTGGCAATTCAAACCCGGGGCGCGCCCGATAGCTTCAAAAAGACGAGGTCATCAAGTGCAACATTACTCTTCAGACTATTTACAGCTTAGACCAACCTTACCTTATGAGGTAGTTCGGTATGCACATGCTAAATGCAAGAATCTAGGCTAGTTTGGCGGCGGCGGAGGGGGCGGAGGCTTGGGGCTCTGCGCGGTCTGGAAGGCCTGCGTGAAGGCCGGCAGTCGCTGCTGCTGCCGTCCCTCCTCGCCCGCGTACGGCTCTCCCTCCTCCAGCAACCCTCGCAACATCTGGCTCGACAGCCCAGAGGGACCCTCCCCCGGGATCCTGATCCAACAACAGTGATTCGACGTGGTGACTCCCCGGGTGTAGTAAGTGCGCATCAGACAGCGGCTGCGTCGACAGATACGGCAATTCCGACGACTGCGAATACGGCGGAGCCACCATGTACACCACAGGATAGTCTGCAGGCGACTCCGGCTGCTCAATCTTTATATCTAATGGGTCTTCCAAATCTATGTCTAATGGTTCCATTTTTATATCAAGGTCTGTTGGTATTTCTACAATTATATCTGAGGAGGGCACTCGAGTAGGCCCCTCGGATGTGCTCTCTGACGGGGATGTGGGGTCGACGACTGGAGGGGGATGTCCAAAAGGCATACTGTGCTTCAGTACCCTCTAATTTAAATTCGGTATAAGTCTCCTCGAACGACGTTGCTTCTGGCACTGAGTCTCTTGATGTGCCAACAGCTGCTGATCTCCACGACTCATCAGGATGAGCGTTCTTTACATGCCTAACCAAATGATCTTTACGTCCAAACTTCTGTGGACAGAAATGGACATAAAAAATCACGTCTACCAGTATGCACAACTAGATGCCGGCCTTACATCTTTCGCTGTGAAGAACCTCCCGTTGGCAGTAATCGCAAGTGAACTTCTTGTCAGTCCTCATTTTTCACAGTACGACTTCCTGTATGAACTTTGAGATGGTAGACAATATCTTGGCGTGTGGTGAAAACCTCATCACAAATCTTACATTGTAAATTCCCCCTCCTCTGCAGAATGAAGTGCAGCATGTTTCCTATAACTCAGTAAAGATGTGTATGATTTTCTACAATCGGGCTTGTCACAAGTATAAAACTTTTTGACTGGATTATGAACTCTTACATGGTTGGTCAGATGATCTTTTCGATTGAAACTTTTACCGCAAAACATTGCATGAGAAGGCTCTAGATTCACTGTGGATCAGGTTATGGCGAACAAGTTTGACATTTAGAGTTGAATCGCTTATCACAGAGCTCGCAGGAGAAGGGTAGCTCACCGGTGTGGGATAAGACGTGCTGGTTGAGTTTGCCAGGGCTGGAAAAGCGTTTATCGCAGGTGTTTGCAGGACGTGCCGCTTGCTGCGGTCGCGGCGGCGGGGGCGGCGGGGCTCGGGCTCGGCGGGCGTAGCGGAGGGGCCGGCGGCCGCGGAGGTGCCCTCGTCCTCCTTGATGCGACGTGGCAGGGTGGGCACCCGTCGCGCGGCCTTCACCGTGCGAAAGCACTGCTTGATGCCGCCGCTGGGCCCTGCGGCGCCCAGCGCTACGTACTGCAGCTTCGTGGGCAGCTGCGAGGCGGGCGGCGCTATGAACGTCTTCTGCGGGGCGGGCGCGCGTTCCCCCGACTCCTCCGCGAATTCGGAGCCGCCCTCCTCGCCTTCTCTAGGGTTCGGTGGCGGACTGGCCATCTCGCGCTCATTTTTAACGATCTTACCCTATATCGCTTCTCGTTGAGAACGCGTCGCGGTCGTGGGGGCTCCGAGGTGGCGGTGGCTCGTCGTGATGGCAGAAAACATTTCTGTCACATTGACGGTCTGGAAGCCCTGTTTCGTATTCGTGTCACATGTTTCTCGCGGAATTTCTGGCAGCACTGTTCAATGTGTCGCACTCGTGTCTGATAACGTGTAATAGTATGGGTAAAGTGGAAAATTAATCAAAAACGATGAATAATTGACTTTTTTCAAAGAAATACGTAGCGCTTGACATCGAAATGTTCAAATGTCAAAATAATAAAAATGAAGCCAAAAAGCCATGTCAAAAAAAGTGCGCTGAATTTGTCGACCAAGTGAGATTTGATTTCTTCACAATGTTATTTAGTCGATTATGGGCTTATTTTGGATTAACATTCCATATAAACAAAGAAAAATAATAAAATTCCATAAGTAAAAAAAATAAATACTGTCATTGTTTTAATCAGTCAGGTATCAAACGAATGCCGAGAGTCGCATAACAATGGAATTTTTATTGTGTCTCGTTTACACATACTTGACGAGATAATATCATACGAAATAAATTATCTTTTTAGTAAAGTAAATAAATAACTATGTTTCAAGACATACATATTATTTATGTGCAAAATATGTATGTTATGTTTAATAAATACTTATTGATTAGGTAGGTACTGATCTGAAAGCAAAGTCAAAATGCTGTATCCTAATAAATACTTAAATAAGTATTTAATATTATTATTATCAGAGCAGAAAACTCTCACATCATATAAAGTATCCAAGTGCATAATAAACATAAGCAACAAGGCCTTCGTTTGGTATGATTGCTGGATTGTTTGTTTGTAATAAAAATGCTGCTAACTCAATGGCCAAGCAAGCAAGAATAACCTAAATAACGCTGTTCAGCTCTATTTCATTCTTTAATTATCAGCAACTATTCTTTTAGTCGATGCTGTCAAATCGACTAAGCTAGTCATGTTTAAAAAAAAACAATAATGCCCGCCCAGTTGTCAAATTCTATGTTTGTCTATTGCATCTGTCTGTCAGAAAAATAACCACCACAGATTAGTAAGAGTGAAAATAATAACCTACAATTCATTAATCATTCTTCTGACTGAATTTTATTTTTATCAAACATAAATTGAGAATTTGATTATTAAAACGATACAATAAGTCCACATCTCGTTTCTCAATTCTTCCGCAAGGTTTGTGTATTGGAATACTATGGCCTGACCTTATATGATCAGTAATTTAAAATTTTTCTTGTAATGTTTAGCGTACTGAATTTCGTGAGATGGCTTGTGTTCAGTTTTTTCTCTGAATTTTGCAAAGAAACCAGTATTAGCTAATTTATTTTTGTTTAATATTATCACGTACTTTGATACGGATATACTATTGTGTATTGTGATAATTTAGATTTAATTGTAAAACACAATAGCATCAATATTGACCTTAACTTTTAATCTTACTTGGGATTACTGGTGGTTTTTACAATTTGATATGATATAATATTATCACCAGTTCTATTATTGTTGCCGGGTAAACGTTGGTTAGAGTGTAGTAGAAAGTGTGCAAGACGTTTGGGACCTACTTGTTTCAAAAGTTTGTGACTTTTATCACAAAACTGTATGAAACCTCTTATAATAAAACTTGAATCTTTGTATTTTCTGAGAAACAGCTCAACAAACGACATCATTAGTTCACATCTCGAAAGTCCCAATTGCCTTGGTTTCTATGGAAAGTTGGTTTGATTGTACTCCAACCTCTTTGAGAAATATCTAATGATGACCAATCTTCATAGGTGTAAATAATTTTGTTGTGTTATTGTTTTAAACTATTTAGCATTTATTGGTTGTAATTTAAGTATATTCCTCATTATTGCATCAATTTGAAATTGAAGTGGTTTGCCCTAAACAGTCACAATGTCAGAACAAAACGTTGCTGTCTCCGCCCCAGCCTCGGCGGCCCAGTCTGCTACTAGTGTTGCTGAGGAGCAGAGATCTGGAAGTGCTGCTGGCTCAGGTAAATCCAATGTGATCTTAATCTTAATTATTTAATATATAACATCGGTCTTTACACAATACTTGAAACTTAGAGGTCAACCTGTAACTACTAATGTGTGGAAACATAAATAAAAAATTCAGCATATGGCATTTATTTCCAGTAACTATTAGACAAAAATCCTATATTATTATCCTATATTTAATTCCAGTTGCAGTGAGTGGCTCTGGAGCCTCTGAAGAGAAGGTGTATGGAGGCTGTGAAGGCCCAGATGCTATGTACGTAAAGCTGGTCTCCTCGGATGGACATGAGTTCATAGTGAAGAGAGAGCACGCACTCACGTCTGGAACAATCAAGGCCATGTTAAGTGGCCCCGGACAGTTTGCTGAGAATGAAGCGAATGAGGTCAACTTTAGAGAGATTCCGTAAGTGAATACATAATACTGGTTGATGAAAGATATAAATAAAATAAACATATATGCTAGAACCTTTTCAATTTTGAAGATTCTGCATGACTGGCTGCCAATTTTGGATTTTATTGTTTTAAGTTATGTTTAACCTTATAGGGAAGAGCTTAAAAGCTTTAATCATCAGAATGGCAAAGCAGTTATAATTCACAAGCACATAAAAAGTACATCAACCTTCAGAAAGGCATATGGGACAATTACCACTGCATCAAGCCAAATGAACTTGTAACAAATACCATATTATTCCACATGCTCAATTAATACAGAACCTTAATTGTTCAGTTTCCTGGCTGAATAGCTCGGTGTTCGGTAAACAAAATATTGGTTCTGCGTATTCCATCATAACACTCATAACTTAAGTAGGATTGTATTGTATATGAGTGTAAAAGGAAATGGCCATTCTTGGCCAAGCCATGGACAGCTATGAAACAAATCCCTAAATTATTACTATTTTTAGGGTTCCATAGTCGAATGGCAAAAAACGGAACCTTTATAGTTTCGTTAAGTCTGTCTATCTGTCTGTCCGTCTGTCCGTCCGTATGTCACAGCCACTTTATTCTAAAATTATTAGCATCACACAGCTGAAACTTGGTAGGTAGGTGTATCTTATTTACCGCTTTCCGATTCCGATACAAAAAGTAAAAAAAATACATTTAATGGGGGGCTCCCATACATGAAAGTAAAACCTAAAAATTTATTTTTGCTCAAACCTATGCGTGTGAGGTGTTTATGGATAGGTCTTTTAAAATGACATTGAGGTTTATAAAACCATTTTTTCTTAAAGTCTTCCATTTGAGATACAGACGTTTCCAAAGTGGGAAAATGGGCGATAGGTGAAAGTAAGTGGACCCTGAATTCAGATTAAGGGCGGTACGGAACCCTCAGTGCGCGTGTTCGATTCGCGCTTGGCCGGTTTTTTGAATACTCAAAACTACAGGGGGTTTATCTAGCTCTAACTTTATTTAGATGAATAAGCTACATACTAATTCGAAATAAGTAAATTCGACGCTGTCCTCCAATATTGGCCAAATCTACTATGTTGCCTATCTAGTCAATTGCTTTTCATAATTAAATTAATGTCGATCATAACAATGTCCTTTTTTTCTCAGATCCCACGTGCTGCAAAAGGTGTGCATGTACTTCACATACAAGGTGCGCTACACGAACTCGTCCACCGAGATCCCGGAATTCCCGATCGCCCCCGAAATCGCACTAGAACTGCTCATGGCCGCCAACTTCTTGGACTGTTAGAGTAGAACGGATGAAGTGAGTTTGCTAATGTATTTATTGGGTTGATTATGCTGTTTATTAACATTTTTATTCATATTCATAGACTTATATGTATTTTATACACTAAACACGCTGTTTAGAACACATTTCGTGCCACATTTTTTTAAAATGAAACACGGCAATTACCATGGCAACGCTTTAAAAGATGCTCCATCTGGCCTCAATTTTTTGTACAATAAAGTTTGTTCTGAACAGTAATATTAAGGTCGCTGTTTATATTTACGAGTATACTCCATGTTACGACCAAAACGTCCATAATGGGGACGAGTAATAGAACTCTTTCGATGTAACTGTTTATTATTTTTTAGATTGTCATGTTGGCAATGTGACCTTAGCTTGGCAACTTGGGACCGGTTGCGTGATCTATAGTTAACTATTGGTTAAAAGTTGTTACCATTGGTTAAATAGTTACAATTGAGGTACAATAAACAATATAATTCTTAACTGGTCAAGTAGGTATGTGTGAACGAGACACAATAGAAATTCCATTATTAGCGACTCCCGGCAGTCGGTTGATACCTGACTGATTAACCAATGGTCATTCAAATAGCTGTTCTGTCAATTTATTGAAGTATCTTTTGTAATTATTTAACCGCTGGTAACGATATCTAACCATCAGTTTAGTGAACTATTGATCACAAATCAGCCATTAGTCATAATTCTATCAGGCACCAAGTTTCGAGACAATCATTATGTTTAGATTTGTTTTATCCGTGATTCAAATCGCAGTCAATATCGGATGGAAAAAAAACCAAACATAATGATTAATTAAAAAAAAATATATGATACTTCTGGGTGATCAGTGGTTGCAGAAGCACCAAAAATTTTTTTAGTATTTTAGCATAATCACCCTGTTTATGATGCAATACATGAGATGCAACTTAAACTCATTATACTCTGTGGATATGAGAAAACAAGATGTTTTAAAAGAATTACCAATAAATCTATGAACATAACATCGATTTTGCTTTGAAAGATGCGTTTTGTACTGTCGAGGTATCTGATAATCCGTCACGTCAAGGAAAAGACGGCGCAGTGAGCAAGCGGTTTTGGCCTTAATAATATCGAAAATAGTCAGATACAGGAAAGCTAAAATGCTAATGCGAATTTACTCTAGCTCTGAATACAGACAGATCTTTTACATATGCATTAAATAATACACTTTATGTTCTGTTACCTATGGTGGTAGTCTCGACACAGTTTTAAACTAGATGGCGCTCGAAAAGCTCCGAGACCAAATTCGTGTTTTATTTATTGTATATCTTTTTAAAAAACCCTAAAAAAGGAGTTTTAAATAATTTAATATTGACAGCATTTTCCGAGCGCCGTCTGGTGCTCGATAGGTTAAACTGTGTCGAGACTTTCACCACTAAACGAGACAAACTTTCGACAAAGAATTCTTTAGTGTGGACCGTCGAAAAGTATTAGTCATTTATTAGATCGATTTCTAATAAATCTTATAAGCTGGCATAATGTCTCTTTAAATTTTCATTCAAGTTTTTTGTTCTATTTTCTTGTAACAAATCATACCTCTTTTAGTTCAAATACTAAGAATTCATAAGGATTTCGTTTTTTGCTATCAGTACCGTTAAATATCTAGTATTTTTACCCTTGTCATTACCATCAGGAAAATAGACGGCAAAACTTTAAAATATTGTGACGACGCGTTTGGTGTATTGGTTAGCGCTCCTGACTATTACGCCGGCCGTCGCGGGTTCGAATTCCGCAAGGGGCAAATGTTTGTGTGATAAGCACGAATATTTGTACCTTTGTCAGGGATGTTATATGTATTTAAGTATTTATGGGAGACGTCCCCGTCATAATCGTTGTCTGGTACTTCGTAACACAAGGAAGAAAATTTCTTACCACGAAACCAGACAATTGGTGTGTTGTCTGGCGCATATTTATAAATATTGTAAAATATGTTCAAAATAAATTGTTTAGCCGAAAATTATTACTTTTGTTCCTGAAAAGAGATAGCGGGTATTTCTCTACAATAAAAGGTTTTTTATGTAATGTGAGTCTAAAAAAATGTGTATCTCAAAACTGTTATTTTTAATTTTCGTGTATATTAAAGTTGCGTAGATGAAAACTGTATTTAAAAATAATAATTATTTGTTTAATTACGAGCACTATGCAATAGTTTGAAATAATAATACGACGTGTAAGAGTGAAAATTAAAGGGCGTAAAACAAGAGTTCGATCCTATTTCTACGAGTAGGTGTAAGAAAGTAGTCAATTTACCAGTGTAACTTGATAAAAGAGGTCTAGAGTAAAGCCCTCTGCCCACTACACGGTATCATACCATGACAGTGCTACGAACGTGTCATTCAAAATTATTTGTATTGAAAACTATGACACTGTACCCACTGGACCGTTCCGTCACCGACCAACACCGTCGCTTGTCATGCACGGAGTGTGTCAGCACCGGCAAAATAAAGTGTTCCGTTCAGTGGGCAAAGTAGAACGTATTGAGGTGCTTCTCGTGACTGATACGCTCTTAGCACGGTTATGGTGTGATACGGTGTAGTGGGCCCAGGAGCCCTATTTTTGAATCACTCGCTTCAAAATGGCGAGTGATTTTAGTTCGAAGATGAATTAAAAGTCATAGAAAAAAAACTGGTTTTCGAACGAAAATCACTCGTCATATCCAAGCGAGTGATTCAAAAATAGAGCCCCAGGGCCCCTATTTTTGAATCACTCGCTTGGATAAGGCGTGTGATTTTCGTTCGAAAACACATTAAAAATCAACGGAAATGACTCAAAATTTAGACGTGAGTACTCACAAAATTGAGCAATGATTTTTCAAATACTTTTTGTGTAGATTACAACTGGTTTTCATTCCAAAATTCGACTTTAAACATTGAATATCACACGCCATCTTGACGCGAGTAATTCAAAAACAGGGGCCCAGACCTTTAAGTTTAACTGAAATATTTGTGTTTTAAACTGTTGCATATAGATAGCTGTTTTTTATTTATTTTCGAATACATCGACCATCTCACCTCCTAAAAAGGCAGGAAGCAATGTTTTGGTAAATTGTTTAATTTTGTATAAGCATCGTTCTGTGAGAGTTATGAATAGTGTAATTTATTTCTCAGTGTCCTTTAACCAAATCGCAAATTTCGCTTTGTATTTTGTTAATAAACCAAAATATTTTGATTATTTGTTTAATATTTTGCCCCTTAATTATTACCTTACATTAAAACAAAGTATATTTTAAGTCAAGATGAGTTACGCGCATGGTTTTTTAATACCTCTTTAGTAAATACCAGAATTGATGTAATTTGGAAGGCTCACCACCCACCCTTGACGCCACTACCCATTCACATCATTGATAATTCAACGTGACAACATTCTTCCAATTCCGTAAAAAGCTACCGAACATATACTCTGGAGTCAAACACCAAATGAGTGTCTCGTGATTAAAGAAAATGGTCGACAGTAACGTCGTATTACAACAAAATTATATTTTTGAACGCACAGAAGCGATATTCAGACCTTTTAACATCCTCCAAAATATATATTTCATGCCAAGATATTCCATCGAAAATCATTTTGTAAGGCATATAAGTGGTGGCCGCAAAATATTATGTACATGCCATTTAGTGTTTTGTGCTATCATATCGACGACTCGAAGTTTTATTGCATTGAAACATTCAAACAGATTATCTTATTCTATTTTTACTGGAACAATAGCTTTGTCTCTAGACATCAACGCGTATATACAGAACTATAAAGAGAGTATCTTAGAATCAACGAGAAATATTGAATTGTTGCTTCGAATGCAAAGAATATCAGATTTTAATAAAATTTCATTCAAAAAGGTCGTCATTTTGATTCGGATAGTCAGCGTCGTCACATTTATGTATCATATGACGAGTATATTTAAAAGTGTCGTCAAATTCCCTGATATAAGCAGTCGAATAGTTTGGGGATGCAATGAATTTACGGTACAACCGTTTGACGTTAATATAATGTATGCTAGCTTGACAATGAAGATAATCCGAAGCAACTTGGAAGCTTGGGTGGATAAACTGAAATTTCGATCGCACAAATTTTGCAAAACGAATTTGAGGACTTTGTTTGGTCCCTATTTGGAGATCATTGATACTTATGAGTTGAATAAGAAATGCTATGAGAAGATGGTGAGTATTCTTCTAGATTTGAATTATTTAGGATTTTAAACTTTCGCGTTGCATTACAATGAGAGATATAACGAGTCAAAACAAGAAATAATAGTCTCCCTAGCCGATTTCAACTACGGTGGCCAGTCACAACGACTAACCGACTGCGCGGGACATATTGTAGTGCACAAGTGTGTGCGCAAACACAGGTGCACTCTCTACTCCTTTTACTCTCATAGCCCGATGGGACAGCAATCTGACACGACCGGAGAGAGCAGGCGCAGGATCAACGGCTTTACTTGCTTTCCGAGGCACGGGGTTGAAACACCGCCAACTTCCAAACTCCGGGCTTCCGTGAGAATTCTCAGGGAAACAAGAAATACAAATATGAGAAAATGCTACTCACTGCTCACTGCTCGACGTTTCGGCTGCATTTCAACAGCCTTGGTCAAGGATGGACAAGGAAGGACGGTGATGTTGGCTTGTGATTAAGGCTGTTTCACACCGTTATTCCTCTTTAGGCAATAATATTTAATTCTCATTGAATTATACTTGTTGTAAATTCAGGGTTTTAAAAGTCCACCCTTATCTTTAACTGAAGTTTTCACTAAACATTGTGTTTTGTTTTTTAGGTGTTTGTGTATATTATGAACACATTTATACTAGCTTCAATGTTCGTCATGAGCAATTTGGAGCTTTTCTTAAAAGTCAGAAAGGTACGTTGCCATTAAAAATTACTTACATTTTTTAGATGTTCTGTATTTCAGCTACAACTTTTACAACAAATTGATCAAAATCTCAGAAAGAATACCACTTTCTGCTACTCTTTCTTCACGATAATATCCGTGGTTGAGTAGCTATCGGTAAACGGCTTTGTAGAGACTGCTGAGGCAAGAGCGGGGTGCGGGGTGCGGGCGGCGCTGATCCACCTCACGCACCCCGCTCTCACCTCCCCGCGCGCCTCTTGCCCTGCAGGCAAGGTCTCAATTCCACAGTCGACTTATAGCACCCCGGTTTTTCATTTTCGTGGTCCCGGGTTCGACCTCCAATAAAGAAATCATAATTTTCTATATCGTCTCGGGTCTGGGTGTTTCGATGCAATAACACCGTTTGGACATAATTATCATTACAAAAAATATTAGAACACATTAGGCATGGAACATTTCATGAATAGCAGATGAAATTTCATATAAAATGAAATTCATTATTCACACCTGCTACTTTTTTTTCATATAGACTGCTACAAATCACACTGCGAAATCATAGTATCATACGCATTTCATTTCATTGACGAATGAAATGTAGCGGGCGAAATCCTTGAGCGCGAGTGAGTGATTTCACGTGAAAAAAATTCATCATTTCATGAAATGAAAATGAATAGAAAGAAGCATTAATTTCCATACCTAGACTAGAACACATGCTCTTTGCATGTGATTTATTTTTGTGTGTGTGTCCAATAAATCTTACTTAATACCTACATTACATCCACAGAGCGGCATGGTCGAAGCTTTTAAAGCGATGGCAGTTCTAAATGTTTGGGTTGTGAAAAACATACTTTTACTAGCCATTCTTAGTATACAATGTGAGAAGATGTATATGGCCCTGGAGGAGACGCAGTTATTTTGTACCACACAAGCCACAAAAGAAATATACTCGGGTAAGAAACATATGTAACTTAATAATGACAAAAATCATCCTACTAGGTACTCGTATTATACTCGTAAATTTATGTCAAAGTTTGTGAGAATGGATGGATGTTTGTTACTCCTTCGCGCAAAAACTAATGAATAGATTTGAATGAAACTTTAAAATAATGTAGGTACATACATACATACATACACTTGAATAGTACTATATGTAATTCATAATAATGATATTTAATAAGATTCAGTGACGTGTATATGCGGCCGTGAGGGGCCACTATTATAGTTGTGTAATAGAAAAATCATCGCGCATTCATAGATATTCTTATTGATCTAAATTTGTTTTTCAGTATCAGAAAAGATGTTCTTTAAAGCCATCCTTCACAGAAATAAAAGAATCACCAAGTTCAGTGTGTTTAGATTGATAGACATTGATGCAACACTGCCATTGAGAATGTGGAGGAATATCTTAAATTACTTAATTGTTATATTACAGTTCTATGTTTTATATTAATTAACTATTTTATTTTAATATACTTAATGTAATCATTACCAGTTTTTATTTGTACAGATAAAGACGATTAGTTAGTTATAATAATACATTTTCATGAAATATTTCCTGATTAGGTAGGTATGATGGTAAGCTTATTTTTTTCGATGCGTCTATCAAATTTTTCGTCATTTTTTATTCATTTCAATTCATTATGGTTATATTGACCTTCATTTGGTTAAAAGCATTTGTGTCCAAAATACAATGAATTGTATGTATTGAACAGCGTTAAGAATCGACGTTGTTTTGAAATAAAATGGCTAACTCGCTTGATATACAGCAAAAATATATATTCCCACGCATACAGGCTGTATTCAGGCCTTTCAACATTCTGCAAAACATATATTTCATGCCGAGATATCGGATTAAAAATAATTTTGTAACGCACATAAGTATCTATCGTAGAATCGTGTGTACTTTTTATTTGGTGTTTTGTTGTTATATAACCATAACCCGGATTTATTTGTCATTGAAACGATCCAGTAGTTTAACATACTCGTTATTTGCTGGTTCTGTCGCAGTTTTATTGGATATTAATGCGTATATACTGAACTATAAAGAGAGCATATTAGAATCCACGAACAACATAGAATTGTTAATTCAAATACAAAGCATCTCTATTTACAATAAAGTAGCATTTAAAAGAGTTATTATCTTTAACTGGGTTATTAGCATCTTCACATTTATTTATCATACAGTCAATGCCTCAAAGGATATCGTGTATTATCGGGAAAGTGTTTTTACTGGTATAGTAGCTTTCTGCAGTCAATTTGCAGCTCAATCGTTTGATATTCACGTCATGTATGCTAGCCTTTTAATGAAGATGGTGAGAAACAACTTGGAAGCTTGGATGTTTGAAATTAAATTTAAATCAAAACCATTCTCAAGAGCGAAATTGAAGAATATGTATCAAGCATATTTGGACATAAAAAACGTATATGAAATGATTAAAAAATGTTATAGGACTATGGTAAGTAGCCTGACTACCTTATATTCTTTAACTATTGAAGAAATCACAATTTCAGTATTGTTTTGTCTCTTCCTTCTCTCGTAACTTTGAGGTAAGAAAAAAGTTGTCAAATAATCATTCATTTCTTTCTAGATTTTTGTTTATATTATGAACACGTTTCTACTGTTTTCGGTGTATATGTGGAATGTAATTGAGCTATTTTTAAAAGTGAGAAAGGTACGTATATACAAGTCAAATTAAAAGCATCAGTGTATTTTAAAAGAGCTGTGAAAGAAGATTGGGTTAGTTGCTGAGTATGTATGCCTTTTTTTGCAACCAATCACTGCCGCTGTGGCAAACTATGAGGCCTATGCTTAGCAGTAGACTTCCTTTAGCTGTTAATGATGATAAAGCTCGTTTACCACCTTAGAGGTAAAGATAAGATAAGTTTTTTTTAAACTCAAAACATGTACATATGTTCATGTACTCATAACAGTTGTTGCTTAGTTAGTTTATCAAAGTATAAAGCAAAATAATATAAATTGTAAAATTTAAATAACCTAAATTATAGATATGTTTCAATCTACAGAGTGGCGTATTAGAAGCTTCTAAGGCAATGGCTTTCCATAATTTTTGGGTTGTAAAAAACATGTTTTTATTGGGCATTCTGAGCATACAATGTGAAAAGATGTATCAAGCATTATGTGATACTCAGGTTCTTTGTATCACGCAAATTGCTAACGAGGATTATCCAGGTAAAAAAATATTTTTTTTTAAATTATTTAACTTTCCTAAATTTAAGCTGTGCTTAAAAAAAGTTATTCGTCAACTCGCGGACACAAAAATCGCGGTGTCCCGCGAGTTGGATCTTCTGAATTTTTTGTCCTCAACTCGCGGGATTTTCAAATTCTGTATTTCAGTACAGTCGGCTCCATTTTATTAACCGAGTCCTGTTAATAACTCCTGTTTTTTTCTACTGAGAGCTAAATTAAGCTAAGATTTCATTCTAAAAAATAACTTAATCAGGTTTTTATTACATTCAATTTAGAAAAAAGTACTTAAATATTAATACAAACAAATGGTGCCGTGCCAAGGCCAACTCACGGGTCTCCGCGATTTTATTATGCGCGAGTTGACGAATCATTCCATAAGAAGGTGGATTTTTTCCACTATTCTCTGCTACGTGCTATCTCCTTTGATTGTTCGACACGGAAATACAAGTGAGAAGTGACACAAATAGTCATCGAAGTTTATTTTGAAAAATATTGTAATTAACATTCACCAGTGAAGTTTTTTAAAGTTACATAACTGATATTAGCTGAGTAAAATTATAGTTGAAATATTTTTTTATTCAGGCGTATTAGTTTTGATTTTTGTATTAAAACTTATTTTTTCAGAAGCAGAAAGGAAAATTTACAAATCCATCCTTCGGGAAAACCAAAGAATTAGAAAGTTTAGTACTTTTGGCTTGTTCGATATTGATTTAACTCTGCTGTTAAAAATGTCGAGACGCATATCCGATGCCGCCATTATTATATTACAGTTTTACGTTTTATAGATCTTTAAAATAAATAAAAAAATCAAATTTAAAATTATTTTCTTTGTCTTTGTGTATAAAAACTGAATGTTATATTTATTCTTCAAAATCAGAGTGAATATTCTTCAATGTGAGCTCGCTCCATCGTCGACTCTATCTAAAGCCAAATCAGGTTTGATCTAAAGTCAAGAAGAGCAACCCCATTTCGAATTTTTAAAAATAGGTTTTTGCGATTTAACAAATATTACATCTGGAGGTAATATTTGCCATAGTGTTTTTTTTTTTTCAAAACAGGAATGGAAATACGAGTTTAGGAATTATAATCTTTATTTTAAGTTGATGGAATTGGAGGTCTAGCAATACCAAGATTTTGAGTCTATGGAATTGGCGGTCTGGCAATAGGTTACCAAGTGATTTTAGGTGCGGATGTCTATATCTCCCCGCTTTCCCCTAATAGCTATAATAGATACTTACCTGACTATTTTTGGACGAAAAACAAGGACAAATACTGTTTGCGTGCAAATGCAATAACATGATTAATGCTAAAAAATAAATACGTTGAAAAAACATACTAATTGCATATTTATTTTCCTTATTTATACTACCTAAGTACTAAATTGCAAAGTGCAAAAAGAGACCATAGGGTATTTTGTTGCCTTTAATGAAAATTCGTTTCTAGGTTCATCTTTCTTGTTACCCATAAACCAGGATATTGAGTCGGCAGCGTGGTGCCGCCCTAGTCAATACGATCATCGTTTCGCGGATTCGAAGCATTTTTAGTATGCAATCCCTACTACGAAATGCTTCAGATCCGCAAACCGTTAATCGAACGGATTTTGTTTTTCGTAGTAGGCCTCATATTTTCTCTCCGGTCATGTTTAGATTCTCACCGAATATTTTGTGGTCAAATAAACGATGTTATGCAACAGTAAATAAGATATCGAAGGGCCGTTATGTTGTGGGAAATTGTTATTTACATGTATACATAAATAGGATTTCTCCCATTTTTTAGGGTTCCGTAGCCGAATGGCAAAAAACGGAACCCTTATAGTTTCGTCAAGTCTGTCTGTCTGTCTGTCTGTCTGTCCGTCCGTATGTCACAGCCACTTTATTCTGAAACTAAAAGCATCACATAGCTGAAACTTGGTAGGTAGGTGTATTTTGTTCACCGCTTTCCGATTCAGATACAAAAAGTAAGAAAAAAAATATTTAAGGGGGGCTCCCATACATGAAACTAAAACCTAAAAATTTTTTTTTACTCAAACCTATGCGTGTGGGGTGTCTATGGATAGGTCTTTTAAAATGATGTTGAGGTTTCTAAAACCATTTTTTTTAAAAGTGTAAGGTTTGAGATAAAGACGCTTCCAAAGTGGTAAAACGGGCGTCCCCCCCATCTAACTTTTGAATTTAGAAAGTGAAAATTTTGAAAAAAATGTATGATGTAGATCTCAACAAAAACTTGCAACGAAAATTGGTTTGAAGGAGATCGAACCAGTAGTTTTTGAGATATTGCACATTTTTATCAACCGCAAATATAACTTTGTCTTTCATACAAACACTATGAAAAACAAAGGTATTTTTGCCGTCGCAATATATTGTGATGTTTTTGTTAAGTGAAAATAAGTGGACCCTGAATTCAGTTAAGGGTGGCACGGAACCCTCAGTGCGTGGGTCCGACACGCACTTAACCGGTTTTTCTTATTTTGCAAAAACTGTGTTACCTACAACAGAGCGCCCCTTTATTTAGAGGTAAAGCTAATTATAAAGATGCAAACAAACAATATAATCACTCATTATTTTCAAATATAAGCATGAATAATAATTATTTCCATATTACCAACACAATGTTATTATTCAGGTATTTCGATAAAGGAAACAATAATATCAGAAGGAAAAGAAACTTAATTTGAATTGAACTCCAGTTTAAAGTTTCAATAAAAAGGTTTTTGTGAGGTACCTACGATTCAGATATGACTGATTACACGCATAATTAGGTACAATAGTCAAACGTTTAATATCTGATAATCAATTCTGGGCAAAATTACCCTTTTTCTTTCAGACAAAAACTAAGCGATGTGGTCTTAATTGCATATCAAAAGGCAAGTCAGATTTTTCCTTATCTTCTGGATTTTATTATCCAAATAAGAATAAAAACACCATCTTTACCATATTTTGATGAGTTTGAGCCTCGAAAATGTGTCTCTTTATCGAACCTACTGAACGTTATTTCAATTACCCTTGTGTTTTCCTACCTAAGTTCTAATCAACAATTGAATAGTATAAATAGAGAACACTTGATATTAATTTGCCAATTATAATATTAGTGCAGACTTGCATCAGTACCTACGTGTTGAGTGCATTGTGTAAATCAAAATGCGGAAAAGTTTTATTTTTGGTGGAATATTGATGTTATTTCATTTGATATCATGTGATCCAAGTTGTAAGTACATACAATCTAACAATGTAATTAACTAAAGTATTTTTGAATGTACGGATAGGTATATTCCGTGAATCAATTGCTATCGCATCGAAATGAAAAGAAAAAAATGCTTCTTTTCACGCTTTTGATATCGCATTCGTCACTTCATTTGCAAGCGGATTTATTATTTTACCCAAATTACCAGAAAGTTAAAAAACCATATCCCCATTTATCCTCACTCATAATTAATTAACTGTATAATATTTAAGATTTTTGACAGAAATTTGATTCAATAATTTTGTTTTAAAACCTCTTTAATAAAATCCGTGCACTGAGCCTCAAAATCCTAATCCGATCATTGGAGTCATATAACAAATAATAAAGTCATCCATGTACGCGAAATATTTCCACACAAGCTTTTATTTCTATGCTGTAACTTGACCATTGTCTCAATTTTTTTTCCTACATTTACTTTATTCCAGACAGAACTTTGTTCCGAAAAGATTATTGCTACGACGAGGAAGCAAGAGGCTGGTTAAAGTTTCACCGAATGCCTCTGTCTTGGAAAGAAGCTGTTATGACATGCTATTTAGAAGGTTTGGTTTGTCTGGGCTTGTGGAAGATATTTGTGATTTATTTTAGTTTACACAAACATGGCAGTTACCATGGCGACGATACTCCATATGGATCGGTCTGGCTTAAATTTTTTGTACAACAAACTTTGTTATGAACAGCCGTAACGTATCGTAGGTAGAGGTCGTTGGCTATAAAATATTAGTTATAGCAAGTTACATTGTACATACTATGAATTTCAAAATATATTTTGTCAATTTTAGGTTCAATACTGGCATCTCCTATCACCTACGGCATTTACAAAGCTTTCAACCGAATGATGGAGGACAATAAACTGTCGACACCGATGTTCACAGGTGTCAGTAACACCTACTCAAGTAGTGTCTATCAATCTATGGAAGGTAAATACATAGGATTCAATAAAACCTAAGTTAAAAACTCATTTGTAGTCTTAAAAAAAGTTATTTTTAAATATATAAAAAAAATTGGAGTAATAATAGGACTCGGTGCATGATGTCAATCTTACGTACAACAACAGTCTACGCACATCACACACAGACTCCAGATGAATTTGTTTCGCCTAAATAGAAGACAAGGTTTTTTATTCAGGAGTTTTAGTTTTTCAAAAACTACTGAACTGATTTTAATGAAACTTGCACTATTCCCTGTTTGGCGCAACTGATGTTAGGAAGGCAAAGGGAAGCGCTTCCTACCGACCAGCGTGTTATGGCCGGGGACCAAGGTCCAATGTTCACCGTCTTGGTTTATTCATATGTAGTTATGTCCGATCTAAATCTTTAATATCGCGGTCCAGTCTCCATACATCGACTAACAGCGCCATCTAGTCGTGTCGAGCCGAGTCAGCGTGCTTGCGATGATATGTAGTGACATTGGTTAATCATAGATGTCGCTACATCACTCCCCTCCGAAGAACCGGAGGTTGATTGAGCCAGGGTGGTTAAGCTCAGCAGTCTGTGCGTAGTGAGCTTGCAAATGCCAGTGTTTGACGATGAGCCGGGATGTGCATGCGCGATGTCCACGGTGAGTCGGGATGGGCATACTGTCCACGGTGCGTCGAGATGCGCGATGTCCACGGTGAGTCGGGATGAGATGCGCGATGTCCTCACGATAAGTCGGGATGAGCATGCGTGATGTCCACGGTGAGTCGGGATGTACATGCGGGATGTCCACGATGCGTGAGGATGAAGCTCGAAGTCCACGGTGAGTCGGGATGGTGAGCTGGGTGAGGCTGCCGAGGAACCAGGAAGAACCGGTGTGGTCTGCGGTGGTGTCCTTGAGGCTGGAACTGGCTTGGAGGAGACTGCTGGCTGGGTGCGGCTGGCTGGTGGTGGGGAGAAGGAGGCGACGCTGACGACGACGGTGCGGTATGGATGGTATCACGTCGGGGTCACCAATTTGGCGCAACTGTGTTAGGAAGGCAAAGGGAAGCGAACACCTGCCCTAAGTTAGAATATACCTGACCGAAATAAAAAACAATCATCTTAATATAAATTTTCGATTTTGAAAAAGCCTTAGACAAACTTAAGTAGGTACACTTACAAAACCTAGCATACGCGATTGAAAGCTTTACTACTATACCATCATACTCAAATTTTATCCAGTTCCAACAATATTACATACATACAGGTCCAATTAAATACCTTTTTTTGAGTCGGTACAAAGTCTTAAATATTTTTTTAAGAATATAAAAGAACTTGTTTCGTATAAGTTTTTGTTGGAGCTGCTTTGCTACAAGCGGCTCAAATACAATTATTATATTAAAAAGGATACTTTATTTTTTTACCCTCGTTAATATCATCGGAGCCAGCTAGATTTATTGTCAATTTTCTTACTATACAATATTGAAAACACCATCTCTATTAAAATTGTGGTGATCAAAGACAATATGAAAACTTTAACTAAGTATTTTTCTTCTGTCTATTTTAGGAGAGCCCATATCAAAACTGGTTCCGTCATGGTCATCCGAACCTCGCCGTACATCTTCAGATAATTGTATAGCCTTCGATCCAAGTGGAACTGTCACCGAGGTGTCTTGCTCTGATCGTCATCCTTTCGCCTGCTACAAGAACGAAGCCGATGTTAAGAAAATTAAAGGATGTGGGACTTTGGACGAAGGTAATTTAAACGCATTAAAGGATGAGGGACTTTAGGAACAGGTAATTTAGACTTTTTTTAAAGGATGTGGGACTTTGGGCACAGGTAATTTGGACTTATTAAAGGATGTGGGACTTAAGGCATAGGTAATTAGACTCATTAAAGGATGTGGGACTTTGGACAAAGGCAAATTATAGACCTATGTAAAAGGGAACTGTATTGTCAGTCCATCTTGCCAGTGGACGCGTTAGGGCGTGGACCCACGTCTATGCGGCACCGTTTACCGCGCCGGCAGACAATAGGAAGGAACCATCGTTCCAAAATATCAATTTTTGTCTTGAAATGGACCGCGAAAGAATCCACTAGTGAAATCGAATAGTCCATAATAAATTGTTGAATTATGCAAAAATAAAACAAACTGCCGAGCATTGCGGTGCCTCCGCGGTCCCTCGTGCACTGATTATGAAGTTTAGATACAGGTAAAATACCTTAACACTGAATAACGATACGAATAATACTTTGGAAAAGATAGTCATAATTAGAAAACAACAACAACAAACAACATCCTTTAGGTTGTTTCCGATACAGGTAAATATGTAACAAAACGATGACCAAATTTGGACGTGTTGTTAAGGACTCGTCTTAACTTAAATGTACATAGGCAAATTGGACTCAACAGGAAAATGACAGACAGACAACATAATTTGAAGGATGCTTTCTGAAGCTGTAGTTGAAAAATACTATGTGAACACCTCAGAAATTTGCAGTTTTCAATACGATACGGTGTGATAGAATATTTTTGTTTTCAGAGTACAAGCTGAACGAACAGACGGGAAGCTGCTACAAGCTTTACAAAGAGAAACACACTTGGCCTGAAGCTTACAGGATCTGTAATGCGGACGGAGGATACTTGGCTATTGTGAACAGCCAAGTCGAAGCTGAGGTCGGTAATGTTCACAGAATTTTAAAAAAGCCATTTATAATACAGACCCACGGGGGTTCCTATACATGTACTTACTAATACGAATCTCACCGCTGCTTCGGGTCAATGGTGGGCTAGTGCTGATAAAATGCAGAGGAAAAACTCAGACGCTTGGTATTTTGTTCAAATAAGTAAATTCACAACACTAATAAGAACAAAACTAAAGACGATTTAGATGCACTGGGGTTTGAACCCGAGTGTCCGCGTTCAGAACCCGCCTGCTTTACCCACCGAGCTATCATAACATTGGGACATTTTCTGAAAATGTAACCTAGCTATTTCCATAAACAAAATTTCATGAAAATCGTTGGAGCCGTTTTCAAGATCCAGAACTGCTCGTTTATAGTAAAGGATTTTTTCAGGTTATATGGGACATGGGTAAGAAAAGTGGATCAGACTACGCTTTGGGTCTTGGGTTCCATGAATGGGGCCACGACCGCACTACTTGGATAACATTAAAAGGTATTGCAAATTAACATGCCTTGCTACGTTACGTTGTAAATATTAAACCGCTGGTAACGACATTTAACCATTAGTTGAGTTAGTTAACGTGATCGAATAGTTATTCGATCACGCAACTGAGCCTATGTCACTGACGTAGCATTCCATGCGGCCTGCTTCTCTCTGTGACTGTGTGTATCTATTTTACAAATCGTTGCCACTACAAACGCAACAGTGGCTATAACTTATTTTTTTAATTTGCAGGGGAGTCGCTAACAGAAGCAGGTTATGACAAATGGTATACCGGAGAACCGAACATAGTTACCGAGAATTGTGGTTCGTTCATGACTGATGGTAATGACCCTAAACACGTCGGCATATTAGCCGATTTACCTTGCGATGTCAAAGTCATGTTCATTTGCGAGATTGAACCGAGAATGTAAATTGTGTACTTTGTAAATATAATATTTTAAATTTCTTTTTCACTTTTATTTTGTGAACTACTATCCACAATGCTCCGTTGCGGGTCACATAGAAAAACGACAAAGTTCTACCGAATTCTATCATTATTATCAGCCATTGGCATAGGCCTCATCCTAATGCTTTGAATAAATGTATAATTTAATAAAAAAATATGAAAAAATCTTAATAACATAATGGTCGTGCTGAAGTTTACGCGAATACCTACTACTAAACATTGATTGATTGGATTGATTTCGGGCACATTTATTTGTAACTAGCGGTCCCAGCGAACTTCGTTTCGCCCCCAGCCCCGTCCCGCCCCTTTTTTTTGAGAATTTTCTTTGCTATAAACTTCACGGAGCCCGAGACCTTTCCAACGAATGCAAAACCGTGGAAATCGGTTTGTGCGTTCTGGAGTTATAGCGTCAGGAGGGGAAAACCCGACTTATTTTTATATAGTAGATTAAGCGCCTTACGTTTCCAATGTTCCACTGGCATCCAGCCCCGGATCTCATCCCAGTTCCGCGGGCATGGGCTCCTATTCTTTCGAAGACCCAAGCAACATCTCATGCTGCATGATTTTAAGACGCTGTAAGCTTTTCTGCGTGCATCGCTTTTTTTTCCTTCCCTCTTAGCTCCAGATTACCAGACGAGGCTTAAACAGAGATGACGATGGAGTAAGCTCTACAAGAAGAAGCCAGTTCACTCTGACTTTAAAAAAAGGGTGGGTTACTTATACTCCATTGGAAACTCCAACTAAAACCTCAGTCTGCCTGTGACCACGGATGCTGTAAAGTTAAAGCATTCAAAACATCAAAAACATCAAGCGTTTAATTACAAAAATTGGTGCGAAGTCAATACGTAGTGTTCTAATCAAAAATGTTGGTGACTTGGTGACAACTTAGAGGTCAAATAACTTTTTATTGATTCTAATACATTTATTATGGACGTTAAGGTAGCTGAGAAATAATTGATTAATTAATAAGCAAATGCTTTTAGCTGAAGAAGACGATTCACACTCTTACATATTGTCTTTTAAGAATTGGATTACTTAGTTCTTATAGAACTGCTGTGACAAACAGAACTATGCAGTCCGCTTTCGACGAAAATTTGTTCAAATCCATAAAACCACTGTATATTTCACACATTTTAATATGTGCTCAAAAATATGTGATAACTGATCATCATGTGAAAATTATCGGAATAAAACATTATATTTTAAATATAATGGCTTTGTTAGCATTAATTCTTCTTTTAAAATGTACTATAAATACCTTTTATTCCATCTTTACCTTTAATGTAGCTACTATTTACGCATTTAACTACAGTAGCTATGTCGTTAATTTTATAGTGTTGTGTTTCGTAAACAGTTTTTATAGGAGTGATAATATGGAACTCTTGTGTAAAATGTTTCATATAAATTCAATTTTATACGACTCAAAGGAATCTAAAAAGTTAAAAATATTAACTTGGCCCTTATGTCTTACAATAGCAATATCGTATACCGTTTTGATAGTAGCGAAAACGCTTAATGATCCAGTTTGGTTCATGAATAGAAGCATACTTATATTATCTACAATAAATTTTCAAATTGAAATGATATATTTGACATTCATATCTTATTTCTTGGCATGCAAACTTAACAAATGGGTTGAAATAACTGTTGAAATAGTTGTTATAAGATCTAAAAGTCGTGGAACGAATGAAAAATTTGAAAAAAATGAATGTCGCAGGCTACTTAACTTATTTCAAACTCTTCTTGATTGTATCAAGCTTATGGAAAAGACTTCACGGATTATTGTTAGTATGAAACATTTAGTTCATTTAACTGGTTAGCATAATTCGAGTAAAAATAAGTTTTTTTAAGATTCTTCATTTACTTTACAGATTCTTATCCACTTTACGTCGACATTCTTTCAATCATTGTCTTACGTTACATTGCTAATATTTTGGGCAAAAGTAAGTTTTATTTTTATTTTACTACCTAAGATATTACATGTCATAAAAATCTTATTGATACCAAGTGAATTCAAATATCTTTGAACTAATAAGTCGAATCTTTCTAATCGCACTTTATTTTTGTCCATTTATTTTTCTTTAAACTAATTTTTTCTCCTTTACAACATAACTATACAATTTCGATGAAAAATGAAAATGAAAAATGAAAAATCTTTATTTACGTAAACAAGTACATTTTTAAATTTACTTATTGATGTAGTCTCCTATTAGGCATTACAGAATGCCTGTGCCAGGAGGCCACGCTCTTCCATAACTACATGAAAATTATTATATTACTAACAATAATAATCGATACTACAAAAGTTCAAATTTCTTGAAGATCATCAATTTTTTTTTCAGAATACTACAGGAGTTGTATCCCACTTTGCAGGCGTAATCATGTTTATAATCATGCTTCTGTCGTTACAAAACATTTTATGCGTGACGTGCGAGATGATTTACTTGCGCCTGCGACTAGCAAGGACTACGGCTCTACGTCTGCTTGTTTCGGATATTTCTCGTGAGTTTCATTTGAAAAACGTTTTTGGACTAAAAACGGCTAGTAACTTCAAACTCCAAATCATGATCTTAAACGGATCTAGACTCGCAGCAGTGTGTCATACACGTTCAAGCAAAGGCACTAGTTACTTTATAACAATATGCTTGGTTAACAATGCAGTCTATAATATGTAAAACATTATAAATGGCAAAGTAGACATTTGAGTGATTGTTATGCAAATCGTAGAAAATTTTAACTCGAGCCCTCTTTTACTTTACAATCAGCTAAGTGTTAACAATAAAATTACTTATTAGGGAATATTAATTTTATATAATATATTCTTTATTGCACTTATAAGCTGTACAGAAAATACATGAATTCACAATGTGAACAAAGGTGGGCTTATCCCTAAAAGAGTCAACCCATAGGTGTTGGAAATGTAATGGTTGCTTTTATCGGCAGTGCTAGATGCTAGAGTTTTTATGGTGTTGTAAACGGATGATTTTTAATCTGTTAAGAAGTTCATCCTGTATTTTTCAGCAACTTGGAAGACGTTTGCGAAGACTGTCATAATACGATGCAGTGATATGGACAAAATCAGAGTCTGCGGTCTGTTCAGTGTGGACGCTTCTTTACCTCTCACTATGGGCAGCCTGGTTGGGATGTACATCATTGTTATACTGCAGTTTATGTTCCTTTAATGTCCTCGTTTCAAATACTCTATGAAGTAAAGGAATAAAGGCTTATGTTGGTTGTGCTTAATTGGTCGCAAGTCAATGTGATGTCATCTTAAATACATCTCATAAAATTTATATTCCTCAGGGGAAAAAAATTATAATACCTAACCAACATTTAAATTTTTTAAATAAAAAAAAACTAAGTGTGCAATAGCAAGTATGTATGTAAATTAAATATCCATAACATATTGTAGTTATGTTGTGTTCGTTTCAACTAAATTGTTTAAACTAAACTAGTCCTTTTCTTTAGCATTAACGTCTTAGTACGTCAACGACCTGCGCCGGAGGACGTATAGTACCTAACGTTGTAGACGCACTACAAGGAGGCAATCACCGTCAGTGTATAGAGCCTTCAAAGATGTGCAAAGTTTTCGACGCAGTGTAGCACTATAATTTTGAGACTTTGATCAGTTGCACAGCAACCTAATTAATAGATATTAGTATAAACCATAGAATTATTATCCCTTTCGGAATAGAACGACAAAAGCGAGATGTCAGTAGGATAAAGCTGTGCGATAAAAAGAGATGCGAGATATGATGCAGCAGATCCATTTTTGACGGCTGTCAAACAGTTAGGAGCCCCAATGAGCCTCGCTGAAAATTTCTTTCATGTGATTTTTTATAATTTCAAATGAAATTGTGTATATTTAAGAGAAATTGTGCTTCTGAAACATGGGGACTTGATCGGTGATTGATTATTGTTCATTACAGCAAAATAACCCTTACAACTTCTTATATAAGAGGTAAATTAGTTCAAATCGAAGCCTCTCAATTTACGATTTATATTTGCCAATCCGGTTTAAATTTAAAGTACGAAGTTTGCTTATTCTTTTCTATAAACGTTAACGTTATGTTAAAAGTAAAGACAAAATAACATTTAATGCATGTTTACGAATATTTTGTGCAAATAAATAATTTTTCGTTTTACACTAAGGCTGCATGTTCGATATTTTGTGTCAACTGTTTATCATGCGGTAAACTAATATATTTAACCTAGGAAAAGAAGTATAAATCACCTGGACGAAAGGTTATCTCATTTTAATATACTAATGTAACTTACTTTAATTGGTTATAGTCATCCAAAATCGGTTTCGTTTGACAGCTTTTACTTGTTCTTCTATTCCGATAGGAATATTAATTTTATGGTATAAACAGGCACCGTGCTACCACGTGCTCCATACACTACTTATTAGCTGAACGAAAATTATGTTGTGCTTCACCACATCTACCATAATTTGACGTACGAGTATGTATACGCTGTTTGTGTCAACGTATTAACACGGACGAAGGCAAAATTTAGTTCGAAATATAAAACGTTAAATGTTTTTATTACTTAGTTCATATGTATTTTACTATGGCATAAAAGCGAACTGCAGTAAGACTAGAGTGTAGCTAGCGATGAGCGCAAACAACCGCAGCGGGTGCCGCGCGTCGATGCGAAACAGCGCGCACGCACTCAGCGCGCTGTACTCGGCGCTGTGCGCGCGCAGGATGTTCTTGCATGCGCGTCTTTCTTGTGCTGGAAGAAAAAAAGTTATATCAGCCCGTTCGTTGACCCTTATACCAGAACGTAGTTCCAGTACCGACACACTTGTATCTGTCGAACAACCAGGTGGCGCTCAAGAACGCTGAGACAAAATTGGTGTTTTCGTGTATCGTTAAAAATTAAAAATATTTTATAACATTCATTTAAGATATAGTAAGTAAAATGGAAATGTCAAAATTTTTGCTTCAGACTTCACACACAGACTCAAAATCTCTTAGATAAAATTCATATTTTCGGGTATTTATTGAATAAGAAGAATGTTTGAATTTAGCTTAAAAAATATTCAAGATTTATTTTAAAAAAACACTGTGGCGGAAATCCTAATATTGAACTTATCGAGACGATATGTCATATATTTGACATTTAATTTTGAATCCGGGAACTCTTGGGTTGCAAGCAGCAACCAGCAAAATGATCACTACATCAACGAAGGCAGTCTATATACTAGGTACTATATATACCTGTGCATCTTCCGGACTTGATTAGAAGGACACAAGCAGTCTGCGCGTCATTGACAGCGCGGTTAAAGTTTTCCAAGCAAACACTTATGGTGGTTTGCAGCGCCAAGTTCTTCAGCATCCACACAGTCAGCATTGACGCAGAGCCGGGATTATTGAAAACCTGAAGTCAGTAAACTTTACATCAGTGGTTTGGAACTGCGAAGGCCCAAGAGAGAAGAAAGACTACTGATTTTGAGGACATATCAAGGTGGAAAAGAAAAATATTGACTACTACTACTTCACAGAAAAAACGGTTTTCTCCAAAGAAGTAAAATTTTCTTGCATTAAAGAAAATTGTATTAAACCAAGATTATGTAACCTCATATATATTGAAACTAATATTTTCTTACATTCAAAAAATAATAATCTTGAACTGATGTTTGAAATTATCTTGAGTTATAACAAGTCTCGGTTGATTTAAAACAATACATCTTAACCCTAGAATTTTTAGTATTTTTAATGTAAGTTGATAAGTTATCTTGATGCAAGCTTACGATGTATTTTTATTTCAAGAAAATATTGATTTTAATTCAGATAAGAAATCACTTCACTAGAAATAATATACTCTTAATCTAATTACACAAACTTTTCTTTCAACAATAATAAATCTTGCTGGAACAAAAATTTTACTTATTTCAAAGTTGTTAATTTAAATATTAGAAATTATGTCCTTATACCAATATCGAATATTTTAAGTTTTAATTTATGCTACCTTCAATATAGAATAACCTTTCTTGTTCCGGGAAAAATATTTCTTAATTTAATATTATTAGTTCCTTGCTATAAGTCTGAAAATGCTTGTGTTAAGCGTGTTTAAAGTCTAATACTAATTCAATACGGCTTAGGAACTTCCAAAAATGGCCGAAACCCTCCCAAAGTGAAATCCTAATGGAAGTTCTGGAGTCGTTTTCTGAAAAGAAAGTCAAAGACAACATAGAAGGAACCGACATAAAAAAATATCAAATGTGTTAGCTTACATAAAATAAAAAGACATGTTATTTGTATAAAAATGTATTTACTTGTACACAAAATACAATAGAGATGTTAACCATATAATAAAGTAATAAGTGAACCTTATAAATTCTTAATATTTAGACGTTTACTTAGAACAAGTGTACATTACAAAAAAATAACACTGCCTACTTTTAGCTGCAGCGGTGCATGCCAACGCGACCGCCACCGCAACCGCAAATGCCAATGGATTGCACTTACATGAGCTATGATAATTTAAAATAGTTTTATCCGAGTCCCAAGATGAGGACAGAGTTCCTTGAGGTGCTCTGTAATGAGTTTGTAGAATAATTCTGTTGCATTAGCACTTGCTGAAATGTAAAACAAAAACAGCTGAAGTATTGTGAGATTTCACTAAAAAGTACACAAAAAAAACATGACATGGACATAATTTTAATTTTTGTAAGGGTGGGGCACTTCAACAACACTAAATAATCTGAACTAATCAAAGGCTTTAGTAGCCTTTTAGTCGCAGTAAAATCAAAGGTTACTTACACTCAAAAGCTTCTATTACTTCTGGAGGAATATAATTTGCCTCGAGAAGAGTAACTATGTTGTTAGTTTCGTTCATTGTGGACACACGTCGCGACGTCGCACTTCTTAACACAAGCACTGCACCACAAGTTATATTGCACTTCCCTTCAAAACAGAGAACAAAAATGCTACAGATTAGAAAAATGGTTATTGATTTAATTTAATATTTTCTTTTTTAAACAGTTTATTTAATTGAAACAAGGTACTATAATATTTTGTAGCAAACCAGGATATTTACTCAAAACAAGACTAGATGTCATTAGTTCAAGAGTTTTTGTTTTCAATTTGCATAAGATATGATTCAAGATAATATTTTCTTCATTGAATGAATTGTATTATTGTGATTAATAAACTTTCAGTTTGAAATAAGTATTTCATTGTATTAATCAGTCAGGTATCAAACGAATGCCGAGAGTCGCATAACAATGGAATTTTTATTGTGTCTCGTTTACATATCCTTGACGAGTTAAAGCAATAACTTAAGAATTTCTTAGATTAATGTAACTTTATCTTCATTGAAAATATTTTTTTCTTGATTTTAAAATTGCATCAAGAAAATATAATTTTTGTTTTAAGACTTTCAATGTCTAAAAATGAATAAAAATTACTTGCATCAAGAGAATTTTTCTTGATGCAAGTAATTATGTCAAGAAAACAATTTTTCTTGCTTTGAGAAATCCTTTTTATCTGTGTTGGTATAGAAAAGTAGATAAGATAATAAACGAACTACGATTTCAGGACTAAACGTTTGGTCGGTAATTATTATGCTGTGAAGGAGTTACTCACAAATCCACTGTGTAACACGAAACTTTTGCCAACTTCAATCGCCATTTCCACGTATATTAGATTGTGTATAAACGTCTCGATTGTGTGGTATAGAATCTGAAATTAATAAATTATTATTAATATTAATTGTAGTAATAAATTTTAATACCAGTAAACTACGCGAAGAAAACAGTGATACACTCACCATAGTTTGAAACACCTTTTTGTAAATATTAACCACTCTGACGTCCAGCCTCCATCCAGAACTTCAAAATACGAACCGATAACTTTCAAACGAGCATGCCTTTCAGCATTATCATTTCCGATTTCAGTTTCTGAATATTTATTAACTTCTCTGGTCCACAGCTTTAGTTTGTTTTGAATCAAAGAGATAATACCAATAGGGTACATCATATTTGCATCGATACACCACAAAAGTAAAACGCTCACGGAATACACTATATTGGATGCTTCATCTACGAAAACGGTCAGGTTTGAAATATAAGTATTTAAAATTATAGCAAACATTATCCAGCTCCTAATTTTTAATTTCTTCATATCATTTTTATCATTAATTATATAATGGATGTTGTTTATTTTTAAAATCATCGCAACGAAGCTCGGACTCTCATATACGGTGATAAATATATTGAGTATTAGGCCACCGGTATAGAAAAATGCGTCGAATTGGGATATTCTAAAGAAAAACAAGTCTAAGCTTTCATCATTGGTTAAATAGACTGGAATAAGTTTAAACAAGAAAGTGAGACCTAATAATAAAGAGGCAAACACTGTGATGATGATAGATTTCACGTTCTTAGGGGTGATGAAGTTGTCTTGAATGACGCATCTTGATGAGAAACACAAATGCTGCATAAAGTTCAGAGGCAATAGGACAGATTGCAAATCTTTTTCCAGATGATTTCTCAGTAACACTTCTGAGTGAATGTTATTTAAATGTTTATTAGTAGCACACTTCATTTTCCATACATAATAACAATGCAAGGTAGAATCTTAAGACCACTTCTTTTAACTCGTTTTAAAGCAAGCTTATAATGTTCATGTTCTAGATGGGAGACTTTATTTCTTGAGTTGGAATTATTATTTACCGAATTTTATATTTTTAAGTTGGGTTTGTGCGAAATAAGGGACTCATATTTCTGCAGAATTATTTAACTGCAATCAAACTGGCAGTCGTTTTTGATATCGATCGCTGCACCGGTGGCAATTTGATTAGAGTTCATTAATTAATTGCATCCGACCATTAAGGTTACCTTTGCAGTTACAAATTATTCATGGCAAATATGATCAATTCGTGAAGATCTCAAAGTATTATTTGCTCCACTTGACACAAATAACGATTAAATTGCTTAAGATTTTAATAACATAACACTCGCAAGAATCTGACTTATTTTATTTTATTTTTATTTTTTTATTTATCTTTATTTGGAAAACAAACAGCTATAACTAACACATTTGGCTTAATAGTCATGCATTGTTCTTAAGCAAAACAGTTTTCACAATTATTTAATGCAATGATTATGTTGACGAGATTAAAGTGTTGTGGTCTAAGGAAAGTTACACATTTATAATTTGAATTAATAAATTATATAAAAACAAGTATTGACATAAGGATAAGTTACTTTTCTTACTAAAAATATTCCAACATATCCTTATGCTAGCTATGGAAGATGTCTTACACTGGAAAAACGACTAGGGTGCACCTACATTAGGTGGTTTTTCTTCAACAAATTTCGAAAACCTCTCAGTTTTTCGTGAAATATGTCGATGTAATTATAAGTGGTATTATACTTATTGCAAGCTCTATTTATGAAACTATTACTTTTGTAATTTGTAGTACATACAGGCGTGACAAATGTGCTCATATGCCTGGGGTGTGGTCTGGGACACTTAAAAGACAGCCTACCTAGTAAGTACGGGGAATCTACTACGCTATTGACAATTTTATGTAGGAAGATTTGATCTCTGTGCTCACGTCGAACGACTAGCGGTTCAATTTGGTTTGTGTCATAATTTTTGAATCTGTAATCTAAACGTTTAATAAATTTATTCTGAATACACTCTAACTGGTTTATATATTTCATATACATTGGATTCCAAGCCGTCGAGGCGTATTCCAACTGCGACCTAACGTACGCATTGTAAAGTAATATCATTGTGTCAGCGCTCTTGAAGTCCGTGCTTTGGCGGAAAATAAAACCAAGCATTTTATATGCTTTGGCCGTGATTTTATTTATATGCGAGTCAAAATATAGTCCATTGTCCAACTGTATACCCAAATCTCTAACTTCATCTAGTCTGTTTAATTCTGTATTGTACAGTTTGTATTTGAAATGTATTGGGTCCTTTTTCCTTGTGAAGGTGATAGTATAACATTTGTCAACATTCAATTGCAATTTATTTAAAGAACAAAAATTACAGAGACGATCTAAATCTGCCTGCATATCAGTACAGTTATTTACAGTATTAATGACTTTAAATATTTTGGTGTCGTCAGCGTACAATAATAATTCTGAATCTTGAAAACCTTCACAACATCATTTATAAAAACGTTAAATAATAACGGACCCAAGTGCGAGCCTCGAGGCACGCCTGAGGTGATTGGAATGAAACTAGAAGTATATCCTTTAACCGTAACTGCCTGTGTTCTATTTTGGAGGTAAGAAGTCAACCATCTAAGAAGATCACCGTGCACACCAAATGCGCTGAGTTTAGAAATGAGCAATGAATGTGAGATCCTGACGAAGCATTTTGAGTAATCAGTGTAGACGGCGTCCACCTGATACCCCGCATCCATAGAATCCAGAACCACGTCAAGAAATTCACACACATTAGTCTCAGTGGACCGCTTGGAGACGAAACCATGTTGGTATATAGTTAGAAGTGGGCTTATCACCGGGTAAATTGAGTCGTAAATTATTTTTTCAAATACTTTTGGTAATATATATATTATTAATATGTATCAAATACTTTTGGTAATATATATATTATTAATTAACTAGCGGCCCGCCCAGCGACTTCGTGCGCGCGGAATAGTTTTACTTCGTTCCCATAGATCGTAGCGAAAATATTTATAAGCCGATACGCATTAAACTATTTCTATACCCTTCCCCGATAAATTAGCTATCTAACAATGTATGTAACATACTTTATAACCGGACCAATAGTTCCTGTGGTTAACGCGTTCAAACAAACAAACAAAAACATCCAGTTTTTAAATATATGCGTAGAAATGCGTATAGATAAATGTTATATTTTATGTACACACAACACGTAGCCCGGTCTTTAATCTGGTCAAACTTACACGGGGATAATATCGTTTTATTTTACAACGAAATACTTACTACGCCTATCGCCAATCGTAAATTTCTTTCGGGTGCTAATAAAAAGACCAGGCTATACTCTGTGCGCTTACTCAGCATCATGCCACATACAGACTGTGGGAGATGCAAATTTCCTCAAGTCTTCTCCCGCTACCTACCTTAAGAATTTGAACTTGAGCTTTGGTTATGGTCATAGCGAATACTCTACTTTCTTGAATTCAAATCGTGAATTCACAGGGACAATTCTATGTAGGGATAAACGCCATCATCATCATTAACACCCAAAAGCCTTTCACTGCTAAACATAGGCCCCCACGAAAAGTATGCAGAAGAGTTCCAAGTATGCAGAAGAGTTCCCTTCGACCAGGAGCAGCGTAGAATGTCCACCGACAATATGAACAAACGATCTGCAATCTACACTGGACACAGACCGCTTGATACTTACCCTGTTTAAACACAAAAAAATATTATTTTCTGTTCTAAGGAATAAAATATTCTCTCGAGCATAGAATGTAGTATAGTATAGAATGACAAAGGCGGATTTTCGGCGAAACCAAAAAGTCTGTGTGCATGTGTGCGTTCAATAGTGATGTGTATCTTAAGGTGGTCCAAGTTTTATCGACAAGGTTACGATTAATCATGTAAATTAAAACAAAAATATAAATAAAAATAAATTATAAAAATAAATTAATGCACTTTTAATAACTTTAATACTTTGTATTTGATAAACAAGACACTTAATTTTTTTTTAAATACAAATTCCTTTATTTATGTATGAAGACTTGCTAGAAGCACTTAAACACGTTCCAACATAGAATTTACCACAGCACAGCTTCGGGACAGTTGTGTGGGCCACTGCTGAGAAGAAGCTGTGCAAGAATTACGTAACCTAAAAAATCAGTCAAAAAATTTATCGATACTGATGACATCACCATTTAGTCAAGCCCTAGTGTAAAGAAAAGGTTTTCTTATTTTACTGAAAATATCTGAATTATTATATTGGAAACTTTGTTATATGGCTGCAAATCACAAAGGAAATCCTAATCCTAAATTTACTGTACAATTAATTAGGCATTAAAGTCAATTTCACTCAAAAATTTTGTAAAATTTGGAATTAAAAATGTTATCAATGATTCATATTTACTAGTGAAAAGTATGATTTTTGGGATTGTATCCTCGGCGCACTTCACAGTTGCTTATAACACAAGCCATTTCATCTGAAATTGGTAACCAAAACTTAAACTATAACTTTATCCATTCATAATTTTTCAAAAATTCCAGCGACGGAAACTTGACGTTTCCACTAAATCCATTATTTCTTAGAAAACGGTCTCGCTGTCATAAGGTCTTTCGCTGTCAAATCCTATAGAATTTTATTAAATAGCACGCTCTTTTTAAAGCGAAGATTTTTTCTTTCTCTATGCTCTCGAGAGCAACATCAATAACAAACATGTGTCAAAACATTGAGTCTCAGACATGTCAATGATTGTCAAAAATGATATAAAAAATATTTTTATCATTAGCACTAAAGAGTATTGATATCAAATTCGAAGCAAATCACCCCCAGAATAACTTTGCATCCCTTTTTCACCCCTGTAAGAGATTAATTATAATAAAATACAAAATAAATCTTCCATCAAATCTATAAAAGGATGTGTATGCAAAATTTGAAGTAGATTGGACCAAGGGATCACGTTGTCCCATACAAACTTTGCACCCCAAAAAATCCTTTCTTATTGGATCCCTACGTCATACAAAGAACACACCCTCCCAGTTTCAGGTCTCTACGATCAGCGGTTTAGGCTGTGCGTTGATCCATGAGTCAGTCAGTCAGTCAGTCAGTCAGTCAATCAATAAGTCAGTCGTTAAGGACAAAGCATTTTATAGTGTTAGACGGATAATCGATTATAGCATTACTATGGTAGACAACACTAGCACGCATGGTCAGCACTAGACCTGTCAGATAGATAGTTTTGACATTAGATCGATATTGATTGTATTGTATTATCCCGTACATATTTACAGCATTGATTATTGCATAAATAATTGCTAAGTTAAGGAAATAGAATTATTATCAACACATGGAGTTTATCTCTTTCAATAGGTATAGATAGATTATCCATAAAATGTATTGGGTAAATAGGATTCTGGGAGAAAAAAAAGTTTAGTGAAATATAACGGAACGTATATTCGAAATATAGTATCTTGAAAGGCAAAATATCTGGATCCTATCACAAGGATTTATCTACAGAATATATTGTAATAGGGGTATTTTGTAGCTTATTATTATCCACAATATTTCACAAGAGAATAGACACACACTCAGACAAGACTGTAAAAGTAAAGATGGCGGGAACCAGTTTTGCAACCAGAACCAGTGCCATAGCTGGTATTTCCGTGTTATAAATAATACACTGGTATCATTTACAACTATTATTAATTTCATAATAAAACACTACCAAATAATAATTGCTTTTTGCTTAATTTCAACAAAATGTGTCCCTAGAAACAAACAACGTTACAGGAAAAAAATAAACTAAGTAGGTACTTACTTTTATTTGGTATGTTTAATTTACGAATTGAACGTTAATTACAACAAAAATGAATTATATTCTATAGGGCATTTCTACAGACCCGGCTGATTGACCTACTGGAGCAAAAAAAATACCATTAAAATTGAATAACGTGTCTGAAAAAAATCACACGTATTTATACAACTCTGGGCCTGATGGAGAGCATGCCAAGAAGACCGCCAGGTTGTACATATTGTAGTGGCTTCAATTAAACGCTGCTTCAATTTAAATTCCGTTTATTCTCCTTAGTCTTACAAATCGTGTTACGCCATATTTCTTGTAATTGACAATGATGACAACTTTAAGAAAATCACCGGCGTCCCCGGAACAGGGGCACCAACCCTTATATCCTACCAGAAAGAATGTGTCCACACTTAACGTATTACAATATTACCCGGTGGTGTGGACACTGTACACTTTATGGAATTATAATAATTATCAAAATAAAGACAAGAGTTCTACATTCGGCCATCCACACACATACACGTCCTCGTGTACATTTAAACAGAGAGCAATGTTACAACATTTGTACCAAGTTTACAATCCTATATCAAACTGTGTAGCTAAAACAATAAAGTAAAATATTTTAGGAGAAAAACATTACAAAAACTTAAGCAAAATAATTATGTTAGTCAACAACACGCTGTATTCCTAATTAATTATCCAATAGTGTACTTGTTTGTGCTTCATGTAATTTAGTATTAAACATTACAATGTAATTATAACTACATACCTATTTATTACTAATTGACTTTATTTCTTTCTTTGGTTAGCTTGTACATTAATTATTTGTATTACTTTACTTTACAATATGAATTTATTTGGTACTTGGGTGAATGTGTAAAAGACATATTCCTATCCTATAGTTGAGTCGGTGAACCATAATATTACAAGTTACTGGTGCGGTAACTGGCTCTAAATGCACCCTAAAATATCACAACAATGTTGAATAGCTACTACCTACCTCTATAGTACAGTCAACAAGTATGGCACAACTATTATCACAGAGAAGTAACCCTAACCTAATTAATATTTAATATGGCTTGAATAGTTTTTGACTATCATAGTACAATCAACAAGTAAGTACAGTGCACATTACTATCACGAAAGTAACTCTAATTAATACTTATTGACTTAGATAACTTTTGCTAGAATATTAAAGTATGGTAACAAGTATGGTACAAAGTACTATTACTTAAGTAACTAATTGCTATCAATGAAATATTATAATTTTTTTTTACAAGGAAGTAAAACAAAGTTAACAATTATTGTTGCATGAATCCTACTTAATACTTACTATCACATCAGTAATTAAATCACAGTTAATAATGTATTTGGCTCGAATTACCTGTATTATTGGTCTATTTTCTTAATGAAGCTGAACCATCTGATCACATTTATTTACTAGTAATACAATTTGAATTTGACTAGTTACTATTATGGGGTAAGGTACTATGAATGTTTTAAAGTATTTCTACAGGCAAACGGTAAGTATTATTCATGTAAGTATATGGTGCAGAGCATGAGGGTGTAAGGCTACCAATTTAACATCACTACGTGAAATCTGATAAGAGGCCTAAATACATGTTTGTCTGGGAACTCCCAAATGCAACTGCATGGTTCAAGTCGCCTCTACCTTGAAACATTGTGAAAGAATAGGTTCAAGTCGCCTCTACCTTGAAACCTTGTGAAATGGTTCAAGTCACCTCTACCTTGAAACCTTGTGGAATAGTAATCACGGTAAAAGTGGCTTCTACTTTATAACCGTTTTGATTACCCTGCAACTGTGTGGTACTAGTCACTTCTACTTTGATACCACGAGATACCCTAAGTAATAGCACAGGCTACCATAATCTATCTCACCCCAAAATTAAATAGTCACTTGACAAAATAAGTTTGTCGGTGTGTCTACTGCACAATACCACAAAGCTATAATTGTCATTTATTATTAAGTAGGCTGTCATTCAAGGTAAGTAAAAGAAAAAGTAAATAAAATACTAGACAAACTACCAAACCTAGCTGCTTGTTTCGCTATCACTATCGGACGTTATCAGTTTCGATCGACTGAAGCACAGCCAAGGTTTTATTTTGTCGACTGCAACTACCGAACTATATTTCCTATTTCCTTTCTTCGTAATCGGTGTGTCTTCGACTCTGTATCTATCGTTACCCAGTACACTGACTACCCTATAGGGTCCTCTGAACTTCGGTACCAATTTCCTGCTCTGACCAGTAGAAGGTATCTCTCTCTCTATGCTCACCAAGTCGCCTTCGCTGAACTGTTTAGGTACTGCTGTCTTCAAATCGTAATCTTTCTTTTGTTTTTCCTGATATCCAATGATATATTGGTTAGTTCTCTCTCGTATAGTATCTAGAGTTTCTCCATTGTCCAGTGGGACATTGTCTAGATAGGCCTTAATTCTTCCCTCCGTGACACCGGTTAGACTTAATCCGAACAGCAGTTGCGCTGGTGACTTGCCAATACCTCGGTTTACTGTGTTATTTAGGCCTAGTTGGACGTCTTGTACATATTCATCCCATTTATTCTCTTCTTTACCAACGCATCTAGCCGTCAGAGCGTCCAGCAGAGTCCTGTTGTAACGCTCCACTTGCCCATTTGCCCGCGGCGTCGCTACAGCGTTGAGTATGTGTCTCACACCCAGTCCATCCATATATTCCTTAAACTTCTTGCTGGTAAAACACGATCCTCTGTCCGAGATTAATCTCTTAGGAATTCCAAAAATGCTAAAATACTCTTTTAGTTTGTCTATTGCAGAACTGGTCTTAGTGTTCTTGACGGGCCTAAGAACAATAAACTTGGTGTATGCGTCAACAATAACCAACAGATGAGTGTTGGCTTTGGAGCTCTTAACGAATGGCCCGACGTGGTCTATATGGATAGTTTCAAAAGGTGTATCACCTTTTGGAATGGGATGTAACGGCGGCCTTCTCGACGTCGTAGATTTGGCGTATGCACACTCCAAACAGGAAGACACGTATTTTTTTACATAATTCCGCATCTTAGGAAACCAGTACGTTTCTTTTATCTTAGCAAAGGTCTTATCAAACGCGAAATGTCCTATGTCGTCATGACATTGCTTGAGCAGCTGCCACCTTACTCCCTTTGGGACCACCCACCTCTCACCTTCGTCCGTTCTGCGGTATAATTTACCGTGCCTAACAACGAAGTTCGTCTTGATGTCAACTATGTCGTTACTTTCAGGGTCTGAGAGTATGGAGATTTTCCGTTGTATCTCGGAGTCAGCACCTTGAACCGTGCATAGCCAGTCTGTCTCCGTTACTCCCATAACAGAATTCTGCATTTAATTCCAATTTTAACGGGGCGGGTACTGTTCCTAGTTGGTTCATCAGATTTCACATCATAAGGCCTAATTCTTTTTTTATCATAAGAGTTAGTACTATTCGATTTCACATTTTTAAGGTAAGGTAATAATGAGTCGGGTGATTCAAACCTTACAGCCTCTGCTCCTAACCGTATACTTCTATCATCTATGCCAAATACAATGCAGTCTACAGCTCTCTTTCCACTTATACCACAGCGATTCAGCATCAAAACCTTCTCATAAAAGTATTCCTCCAAGGATTCATTAAACCTAGGCCGCCTAGCAAGCATAGTTGAGAGTAATTGCCCATAATTTTCTTCACTAGGAAATGCTACTTTTAATTTCTCTTGCCACTCTTGCCATGAATACAATACAGTAGGTAACCCTTCATACCAGGTTTGGGCTAACCCCTTTAATTTAGACAACGCAAAATGTGTAGTTTCTCTATCAGTCCAGTTGTATATTAAAGCACATTCATTTACTTTGTGTAACCACATTGTTATTGTTTGCTCTTTACGCACAGGATTAAATTCAGGTATTGCATTTATGTTTGATAACCTATCACTTACAGAATTTTTACTTACGCCTTTAAGAGCACTAATCAATTGTGACAGTATAGTGTTGTCGCTGTATTCAGAAGGAATGTGAGCGACATTGACAGGATTAGGTTTAGTTACCGATGGTGGTGACATTTCTGCTGAAGCAGGACGGGAATGGATGTTGTGACAGTCGTGAGCTCTGTAGTTAGTATAGCAGCCACATGGACGTTGATGCTGCCTGGAAATGTAGTCACGCCGTTCGCTGCTGCGGCTTTCCCTGTCCTGTGCACTCCCGCTGTGACGACCTCTGGACCTTGAATACCTCGTAACCGTGAAGCTTCTGTCTCGACGACGTGACCGCGACCGCAAGCTGCGACGGTCTCGTAATCTTCGTTCCGCATCACGCGGCGGGTGAACCGGTGTGTAGCCACTGCTGCTGCGAGACCACGATGTACGCCGTGCCTCTCGGTCTCGTGCCTCGCGGTCTCGTGCACTGCCACGGTTTCTGCTGCGCGAGCGTCGTGGTGGCGTGTACACCTCGCGATTCCTCGACCCATCGACATCCATGGTTCTTAGTAACTTACGAAGGGCGCTTGTCTACAAATCAGAACTTGTTTCCGATTTGCTATACCACTTCTGAAATGTAGTGGCTTCAATTAAACGCTGCTTCAATTTAAATTCCGTTTATTCTCCTTAGTCTTACAAATCGTGTTACGCCATATTTCTTGTAATTGACAATGATGACAACTTTAAGAAAATCACCGGCGTCCCCGGAACAGGGGCACCAACCCTTATATCCTACCAGAAAGAATGTGTCCACACTTAACGTATTACAATATTACCCGGTGGTGTGGACACTGTACACTTTATGGAATTATAATAATTATCAAAATAAAGACAAGAGTTCTACAATATGGCCTAAAAAAAATCTGAAAGTTCAAAAACGGGCAGAATTTGGCCTAAAATTAAGTGTCCGATTCCCAGAATTTACTCGTTTTTGTTTCATAACTTTTAAAATAATAACTTACTCATTATTATTTCTACATTCCTGTAACAAGGAATAAATAATGAAGCCATAACAGTGTTAATATTGATTCTGAATCCATTAGTTTTAATACAGTGACACATTAAAATATTGTCCGAGGCATGTGCCTCAATTCGGTGAAATTTACTTTTATTTACCTATAGCACTATCTACGCTTAAAAGAAACGCTCATTTTGGATTCCCACCATCTAACCGTTACGCCCGAGCGGCCGAGCACTATAGACGGGGGACTTGTTGCATTGAGGAGCAATTTTCAGAGGTTCGAAATCATTCGGTGTTTTTGGTATAGGGTCTTTTCTCAAATCGGTGTGCCACCTCAATTATGTTTCTGAAGTATTTTTTTAGATTTGTGCTAAAAATATTGAGTGATTAACTGCATTTTGCCGTTACATTTAGTAAAAATTTCTGTATTTCATAATATTTTTGAGTAATTTTCTGTATTGTGTTATTTTCTCAATTCCGTGGATCTCAATTCCGCGGGAAAATGGGCACCGAATGGAGATTTTACTATGATATTATGAATTTTGCTAATAGGCACTATTAATTTATTTCATAAAACGATTATGCTGGAGATTGTATATGGCACTGTCTTATTTTTTCTAAGATTCGGGCCAATTTTAGTAAAACTCTCTGTCTCACAATCTAATAAACAGATTGATAAAGTGTACACACAAAACTTCTTCTTCTTAAACCTAAGAGCTTCGCTCTTGTCGGTGGAGAAATTGCCATAATTTTCCTTTGTTTGCCTTTTTCTTGACATCTTGGTATGACATGACATTCCTCATCCCCTCATTCCTCTCACTTTCAAAAACTTCAGATAGGCAAAATAGATAAATTGGCGATTTTATATATTAATGACAATAAATAGAGCAATAAAAATACACTTCAACAAAGACTTATCCTTAGTTCTATCGAAAAATAAACATCATCATTATCATTATCAAAAGGACGTCCACTACTGAACATAGGCCAATCCCACGGCTTTCCACAACGACCGATCACAAGCGGTCTGCATCAAGTTTATTCCTGCAATCTTTACAAGGTAGTCTGTCTATCTTGTCTGTAGACGTCCTACGCTGCGTCTTTGGTCGAAGGGTCTCCAATCTAGAAATTTTCTGCCCCAACGGCCATCAGTTAGTCGCGCTATGTGCCCTGCCCATTGAAGCTTACAAATATTTAGGGCTATGACCGTTACCTTAGTTTTTCTATGTATCTCCTCATTTCTGATTAGATCTCGTAGAGAAATACTGAGCATAGCCTTCTCCATCGCTCGTTATATGATTTTAAGCTTTGTTATAAAGCCCATAGTAAGAGACCATGTTTTGGATCCATATGTCATCAAACACCTCCGGTTTGCCAATGATATAGTCGTTGTGGCAAAGACGCTGCACAACCTTGGCACAATGCTCGAAGAAATGTTGTACCTACTCCAGTATCTGTTCGGAACTAAATTCTTAAAGTTGTTGATGAGTATGAGTCTACCTGGGAAAAGTAATCCAATTAAGTAGGTTCAACTTTGAGAAAGAGGTCAATCGACGAATCCAACTCAGCTGGGCAGCGTTTGGGAAATTGTGCAAGAAAATCTTCTCGTCTCAATTACCTTAGTGTCTGAAGACGAAAGACGACTTCAACCAGTGTTTGTTACCAAACATAAACATGTTGATTAGTTTTTTTGTTTATATTTCAAAGAATCAATAAAGAAAGGCACAAAAAGCTAAAATAAACCATTACCGATAGACCAGCAGTTATTGATTAAAACGCTGTTGGTATTTATTATTTTGATCATTCTAATACATTATAAGGTTACATTTTTTATAAGGTTACATCAATTCTCAATCCATTTTCTCAATTCGGTGCTTTCTTAATTCGGTGCTTAACTTTTCTCAAAAACCACTCAACAAAATTAAGGCAAATCGTTATTTTTAGATTCAGGGTGGGGTAAACTTAATTTTTTGTTATATTAATTACTTAAAAAACGAAATTACAAATCAACCACCGAATTGAGAAAAAAAGTATCCTTCTATAGAAATGTCCTATAATGATAACATAATTAACTTGCATAGGTATATTATAGGAACATAAATTGCAATATTACAATGATGTACGTCCCAACCAGGCTGCCCATAGTCAGAGGTAACGCAGCGTCCACAATGAACAGACCACAGACGCTGATTTTATTCATATCTCTACATCGCATGAAGACGGCCTTCGCAAATATCTTCCATGTAGCTGAGAAATTAAAAAATATATTTAAAAAACCTTTAAATGTTGTGGCGCAATATACCTAGCATAGTTCTTAAATAGTCATAATAGTATTCGGTAATGGCGGTCCCTCTCAACAGAGAAGAGTACCCAGATGTGTGTGCTATACACAAGGGCACTCTCTGTTCCTTCACTCTCATTAATTCGGTAAGACAGCAGTCTGACAAGACCGATGAAAGATCTAGATCTCCTGCCTGCACCAGGTAGAACCAACCGCTTG
The DNA here is from genome assembly GCA_963584085.1 of Pyrausta aurata. Classification (NCBI taxonomy): domain Eukaryota; kingdom Metazoa; phylum Arthropoda; class Insecta; order Lepidoptera; family Crambidae; genus Pyrausta; species Pyrausta aurata. The sequence goes on from OY757274.1 coordinate 8,585,145, forward strand.
CGTAGTGAACCGCTTTTATTCATCCAAGTAACCGCTACCTACACCAATGAGGTAGGCAAATAGTATTGTATGGATCAATATGTACTCAGAGAGAACATACTCGTAATAATGATCAACGCACTTTAATGTTACGGATTTTACTGTTCAGTTTATTTTAATACAAACCGTTTGGCGAAATAAGATCGTGGCTTACGCTTATTTTATTTATCTATTAATAGATTTCTGAAATGAAACTAACGAGTAATATCGTTAACCAGCAGACGTATTATGGTTGTCCTTGCCAGTCGCAGGCGCAAGTAAAGCATCTCGCACGACACGCACAGAATATTCTGGACCGACAGCAACATGGTTATGAACATCAGCACCCCTGCTGTGTGTGATGCTACTGCTGAATTTTCCTGAAAAGTATAACCACAAAGTTACAAAAAATAGGTTATGTTATTATATAGTAGGATTGGTAGGTATATCACAAACAAGTGATTTGTTATTGGCTTGATATACAGTGGTGGACAGCTAATTAAAGACACTTTGAAAATTGTATGTTCATCAAGTTTTGGGTTCCAATAATTTTGTATTATGAATACATAGAAACCAGTAACTGTTGTAAAGTAATCGTACGGGTTTTGATACATTAAGATTATTTTACAACAGTAACTGGTTTCTATGTATTCATAATACAAAATTATTGGAACACAAAACTTGATGAACATACAATTTTCAAAGTGTCTTTAATAAGCTGTCCACCACTGTATAAAAGGGCACCTCGTTATAAGTGAAAATATTTTAACAACGTCTCATAATAAGTACATCATTATACTTACTTTCACCCAATATAAAAATACCATTACGTATATCAATGATTGAAAAAATGTCGATACAAAGTGGGCTAGAATCTGAAAAGGAAATGAAGAAAATACGGTATTTCTGTGAAATTTCATGTTAGAAAAAAGTTGTCTAAAGAATTTTTCCAGAAATACTGTATTTTTTAATACATACAATAATTCGTGATGTTTTTTCCATCAGGTGAATACAATCAAGAAGAGTTTGGAATGAATTAAGTAGCCTGCGACATTCACGATTTTCTTCAGTACTATGGATGCTGCATTTCACTATAACTACTTCGACCCATTTATTAAGCTTGCAATTCAAGAAATAGGATATGAATGTCAAATATAGCATTTCAATTTGAAAATTTATTGTGGAAAATATGAATATGGCTCTAGATATGAACCAAAATGGATCAGTAAACATTCTTACTGTTACCAAAAGAGTGTATAATGTTGTTATTATTATACATACGACCCACGACAGCATTTTTAACTTATACGACTGCTTAGAGTCGTATAAATTTGAATTTAAATAAAATATTTTGCACAAAAGTTTTAAATTATCGCTTCTATAAGAGCAGTTTATGATACACAACAAAAAAAAGTTGACGATATAACCACAGTAGATAATTGCATAAATAGTTGCTATAATAAAAGGTTGCGATGAATAAAATGTTACTATAGTATCTCTCAAAATAATAATTAGCGCTATCAAGGCCACAGAATTTATAATATAATGTTTTATTCCGATCATTGTCACTTGATGATCAGTGATCACATATTTTTGAGCACACATTAGAATGTGCGAAATATACAGTGGTTTTAAAGATTGGAACAAATTTTCGTCAAAAACGGTCTGCATAGTGTTCTGTTCCCTACAACAGTTCGATAAAAACTAATTATTTTTATGAATGATGGATGCTAATATTATTGGGTACCGCAAATTGTGTTATTCTGCTTCGTCAACTAAAAGCATTTGCTTCATAATTTAATTAATGAACTGTTTGTATTGCTACCTTTCCATTGGTAAATAGGTAAAGAAGGAGTTTTCCAGCAATAAAAGTACTAAAAAGTCTTAAATGTAATCTTGAGTCTTTAAAAGAAAGTACGGACATCGCATTGGCCATCGCAAGTATCATACATCAGGGCACAGACTCCAAGAGTCCTCAAGACTTTATTTAAGATTTTTTAGTGCATTTTGTTTATGAAGTCGATTTTTTCTCATATAACTTTTGTTAGAATTAAAATTTAGCCGCTCTCGCTGAGAGATTTCAATTTTGACGTTTTAAATTTTGACACATATATTTATTTATTTAAGGCTTTATTGCACAAATCATAATGTACGAAATGGGCTTAGTACTAAAAGCAGTATCTGCCAGTCAAACCTTTAGGTCATGCAGAGAGGTGTAATGGGTGCACACATAATGTAGGGATGGAAAGAATTTCAAACTTTATGACTAGACAGTGTTTCATATGTCAAACATGAGGGGACAAATTATGTCTGTTGAGGAGACTTTCATCATTCGCTTACCCTGTTCCCAGTTTATCTGGGGTCGGCGCAGTATGTTTTTCTCTTCCACACTATTCTATCACTCGTTACTGAATCATCCACTCCTTACACACTCATATCATGTTTCACACAGTCCATCCATCTCTTTTTCGGCCGGCCTCTTCTCTTCCATCCATTAACATTCATACTCATCACTCTTTTTGTTACATGGTTTTCTTCCCCCTCATTACATGACCGTACCAAGACAGACGATGTCCCACCATCTTCTCAGTTATCGGCGCCACTTTCAGACTTCCTCGTATATACTCATTTCTTAACTTGTCCATTCTTGTAACCCCACACATCCATCTTAACATTCTCATCTCCGCTACATGCATTCGCTTTTCATCAGTCTTCTTAGCAGCCCAGCATACAGACTTAATGTGTCTAAAAAAATATAAGTTTACAGGTCGTATTCGAGTACCATTATGGTAAAAGTGAAAATTAATTAATTCCATTTTGCAAAAAAAAAACATGACAATCATTAACTTTACAAAGTAATTAAAAAGTGCTCCAAGAATTCGCAGCAAATACGAAAACACCCATCAACAGTTTAGTGTCACAATAACAAAATAGTGTTTAAGTCGCAATCGAGTTTAGTGAGCACATACCATGAATAGTCAATATCCTATCAATTTGAATAGAAATCTTATTAATTTTATTTTCCCAATAACATTTTCTCAAAAACTGTTCTGTTCACAGAAAGTATCTGTGAAAGGGAGTTACATACAGCCACAAAACTTAACATACAGAATTTTCTCTTGTTTTGTATCAGCTTTTTGGATACTTGTCAATTATTTCTACTTAACTAACTCTAAGCTACGAAAACGTTCAGAGGACTATAGCACTCTTCACGTCGTAATATTTCTCAATTTTGTTTTAAATACATTAGGATATGTTTTATATTCATTTACTTATTCAAAAGGCTCTAGCTTCATTGAACTTGTTTCAAAGTTCCAAGACAATTTAGTTCTGTTCAAATACAAGAAAAACAATTTCAGTCTTATTGTGCTCGAAAATTGGATTCATTTATTGTGTGTTCTTCTGTTTAATACATTAATTACTCTTGGGCATTATATATTTTTGCAACCTATGTGGGATTTTTTACATCTTATGTTATTGATTTCCATGATGTATTTTGATATGGATATGATAAATGCTATTCGACTGATGAAATTCTTAACAATACAGCTACGTATATGGACGTCAGAGGCAGAATCTTTGTGCCTTCAAATGGAAAGACAAATGAGGAAAAAGAAAATTAATATTTTAACTCAAGGATATCGTAATATATTAGATGCTTTCAATATTTTTGGAAAAGTATTTCACATGCAAGTGAGTTTGCTCGATAATTTGATTATGATCAAAAAATACGAATTCAAAATAAAAATATTTTCTTTTTTAGGTGTTTTACCAAATTATTGAAATATTTTCACATACATTGCTCTACGTTGAGGTGTTTATACAGATTGATAAAATTACTTCAGATACGATGTTGGTGAGTGAGTAAAGAATTTGATGTATTACCTACCTTCTATTGAAAATACCTACGAAATAATATTTTAATTTTTTTTGCAGTGCTTAGGTATTTTATTATTCGGCATGCTAATGAAGAGCCTGCTCAGTCTGACGATGCTGTGTTTATATTGTGAAAAATTCTATAAAACTGTTGATAATATCGATGTTTTATGCACATCAATGATGGGAACCAATTTATCTGGTAAGTTTTAAATACTTATTTTATTTTCATTATAGTAAGTAATAGTGTTGCAAAAAACTCACCACTCTGCATATTTAACTCTTTACCTTTATTAGTAGAATACATTTCAATTAGATATGGCTCTAGCGTTGGTCTTTTATTAGGGTTCCATCCTGAAAGGGTAAAACTAAGACTTCTGTTTGTCTACCCGTCTGTCTGTGTGTCACCAGGCTGTAAGTATCTCAAAAACCGCAATAGCTAGTCAGTTGAAAATTACACAAGTTATGTATTTCTGTTGCTGCTATAACAAATAATACTAAAAGCAAAATAAAATAAACATTTAAGGGGGGACTCCTATATAAAAACCGTAATTTTTGTCTGTTACCTAGTCAATGGCACGGAACACTTCGTGCGCGAGTCCGACTTGCACTTGGCCGATTTTTATTTTTATTAACTTGATAAAATTGTTCCAGTGGAAGAAAAAATTTTCTTCAAAAACATTCGTCGGATGAAAACGGCGGATTTCCACAAATTGTATATTTGTGGAGTGATCTGCATCGAATCTTACTTGCCACTACAACTGTCGTGTCTCGTCACTAACTACACTTTGGTTTTGTTACAATTTGCTTTTATTTAAAAAATATTAGAGCAATAATCTGAACTCACACAAGCACATCTTAGAATTATTTGCATCAAAGATGCTGATATTATTAGAATTATATTGTCAAATTGATTACATATCACTGCTGTTGGTATCTATTTATTTGTTGAGAATATATTGCACAAATTATGGTGTACAAAGTTGGACTTCATACTAAAAGCATTCTCTGCCAGTCAAGCCTTTATTGTGTATTTTAGTTCGTATTTTCTCTTACGTAGCTTCTGTGTCATTAAAAAAGACTTGGAGTAACCTACAAGCTATCGTGGAGAGAAAATCGCAATCTCTCACATTGAATCGGGTACAATCAAAGTCACCATTGATTTAAGTCATTTACTTCTCTAACTGACTCTCCATCTCCAACGTCTTCTCTTCTTCTTTCTCTTTTTTACTCTTCAAAGCTTCGTATATCTCTGTCAAGCTCTTATTCTTCGTCTCTGGTATGACCAGAAGCACATAGAATGCTGCTAGAAGACAGACGCCACCGAAGAAGTAGAATGCTGCGTATACTCCAACGGCATTTGCTAGGGGTTTGAAGAACAGCATTTGGAAGAAGTCGGCGAAGGATGACGATGCCATGGTAACTGCCATCACTGTGCCCCGGTACTGGAATAGAAGAAGTGGGGAAATATCAGCGAATTATATCAAAAACCTTGTCAGTGATGCCTTTACAACATTGGAGTAGAGCAAATGGACTTTTGTGTCTGTTTTCTATAATTTTACTTCCTAATTTTGATACCTCAAAACTTTTCTTTTTTGTACTACCACAGACCTAGAGACAAAAGACTTGAATACTAATAACCGCAGTACATAAATACTGTATATTGATATTGCACTTCTAACGCGATGCCGGACCATTTTATTCACCTTACTAGCATAATTATTGCAATATCCTGAAAGATAAATTAAATAATAATGACTCTATACACGTAATTAGTTACAGCCAAATACATATTTATTTAATTTAACTAAGATTTAATATATAATACATATCTCAAACAAAAACACAATAACCTTTCTTCATCAAAAATTTTCCTCACCTTAAAAGAGAATATCTCGCCCATAATAATCACTGACAGCGGCTGCAACCCTGATGCATCGCAGAAGATACACAGGCACAGCGTGAAGACCGGAATCCAGTCTGGTGTGTATAGCAGGTAGTGCCTGGCGAGGAACCAAGAGGCGAGGGCACACATGCTGAGCCCGGAGATCAGGGAGGTGATGAAGAGGAGGGGCTGTGAACAAAAATAGGTTTAGCAACTAGTATATGACAATAACGGTGGCGTATCGGTTAGTGTCGCGTTTGAAAGCGACGGCTGCGCCATAGGTCCCGGGTTCGATCCCCGGGTCGGACCAAAAATATGTACCTGAGTTTTTTGTTTAAACATTCTCAGGGTAGCCCGGAGTTAGAAAGTTGGTGGTGTTTCACCCCCGTATATATTTTCTGGATTTTCACCAAAAAGGTAGAGTTCAAATAAAAATTGAAATTGAAATTCCATTAGTTTAAAAAGTCAAAGATTTTACGAGTGACAGTAGTAAAAAATACTAAGCCCTTTCCATGTAAATTTTTTCAACCTTGTGTGTAGTGACGGGCTTGAAATGTGGTGCCAGTATATTCAGCTACGGTATGTAAATGTTATAACCAGCAGAGTATATCTATACAGTACATTATGCACAAAATAGGGCAAAAGAAGGTTGCATTCCAAACTTTCCAAACATTCTGTCCTTACAATGAAATTTGCAAAAACCGCAAAGATCTTGTTATGCATGACAATATCACACCTTCCTCCCAGTCTTCTCCACAACGCTCGAGGCCAGCATCGAACCAGCGACCTGCACAGCTCCCAGCATCATAGCTTGCTGGTTCGGAGATAGCACCAGCCCCGATCCTTTGGAAGCCATCTCAAAGATGTTGCCAGCGAAGTTCAGGACGGGTATGGCGCCGCAGACTTCTCGCGCTAAAGCCACGACCATGGATATTCGGAACGCTCTGAAGAGGATTTTGTCGGTTACTGCGAAGGAGAAAAAATGTATGTTACGAGATTGCTATAATACAAATTAACACGTTACTGGGCACTACTCCAGACACAACAGATGTTTTATTGTTTTCACGCCTGTAGGCGTTTACTGTCCCGGAATGTGTTAAGAGGTGGGAGGAAAACCACCACACTATCTTTTGGAGTTTTTATGGATAAAACTCCACCGACAAGATTACATCTCATTTCGATGATATCTAAGTTATGAGCTTCTGACACATTTTTGAAATAAAATCTACTTACGAGTTTAAGTTCTTGTTATTGGATTTTCCAATCTTATAATATTTATTTGTTTCTACATACCTATGTAAGAGGGTGAGCGGAAACTCTTAAGGTATTTCCCGATGCTTTGTTTTCACATAGTGTAATCTTAGATATTATTAATTAAGTAAACAAGTTAATGCCAGTTTATTTCTGAGCTGTACTCGTATCTTATTTAGTAGGGCAAAAAAAGAAAACAAATATACCTACTCGTATCTTTTGTAGTAGAGCACCAATTGCTGTTACTTGAGTATTCAGATGCTTAAAACTATATTTTGTATCTAACTTACTTCTACACAAACCAAACCAAATTGTGACCTAGTGTTGAAGTTACAGTTCAAAATCATTTGCTTATGCTTATAAAAGTAAAGACGATCAAAACAAACGCCATGATTCAGGTTTTGAATGTCTACTTCTCTAGACACCAATTAATTGACCTCCAATTATTATTAACCTTGGTGCCTATTTTGCTGACAATTGATTCGTTAATTTTTCATAGAACGTCACATTCTTTCGCAGATAGACATAATTGACGTTTGTTATAGTGAGAGTACGATAGTGCAACCAACCCGTAAGGCGTTTCGCCTTTAAGTCTCACTGTATTTATCAAATTGGTTTGCTCTTGACTCTAGCTAATGGTAATGGTGATAGAACCTCAATGATTGATTAAATTCAAATGAGGCATTACAAGACTTACCAATTGCTTTGATGGCGAATTTGCTGCTCTCATCATCTTTCTTCTGTTCCTTTCTCATTGCTTCTAATTCCTCCTTTATTTGAGGGTCATCTTCATCTCTGCACCTCAGCCAGGCTAATACTCTTGTTGCTTCCTGTGAAAAAGAAGTCATAATTTTCATCTTTTAAATATGGTTGATATTTAAAAGGCGATTGACACCAATAATACGGCGTGTATTTTTATCATTACTTAGTTCCAATATTTTATTATATAAAAAATCTGTAATGTACGTGGTGTAACTATCACAACTTTTCTATATACGCCTCCATTTATAGAGATTAATAATAATAAATAATACTAAACATTCTTTATTGCACAAAAAAAAGGACACAACAAAACATTAAACAGAAGATCACAAGTACAATATTGGCGGTCTTATCGATGGAAGCGATCTTCCAGACAACCTTTGGGTAGAGGAAACAACTTCTAAATATCTTTAATTATATTTCGTTAATTTGGCTCTTCAACAAAATCTGTTCATATTCAGAATCAAATACACAGGTTTACCAGAAAACTAACCTCAAACTGTCCTCTCTTAACCAAAAACGATGGAGACTCGGGCATCATCATGAACAGCACCAAGTGGAAGGTGGGGATGGTCAGGCAGATCCACAGCACTGTGTTATAGCTTAAAATGTCTCCAATGATGTAGAGGAACAGGTTTCCTGTGGTGTGGAAGAGAATCACCTGGGTAGAAAGAAAATAAACTTTGTACAGCCAATCTGTAGTTGTAATTTTTAGCTTTCTTCAAAACATTTCTTGAACAGTCGCTTCAATCTGTAAAGCAAACATTTTGCCCGTCTAGACCGTTACTTATGTTTGCATAACATCAACATAATTATCGATCGCTTTGTATACTGAGGTGATTATTCCTTATACCTAGTGCTATCAGGGCTTCGTACATAAGAACATAAGCCACAGCTAGGGTACCCGAGCTCCAAAGTGTACCTAATTCCTGCTGCTCCAAAACAAAATTGTGATTTAAGAACGACAGTTAAATTGTATCTCAAAATGAAGAAACTCTGATAACAACTGCGCCAAAAGATGAGAGATACAAATGAGCTATGAATGTTCCCTTACCAAAGACCCCAGGAAACCTCGGATGTGGTCTTGGCTGATCTCCTTGGTGTAGAGAGGGCAGGTGACGTAGCAGCCGGCCATGCTGAGCCCCACCAGCGATCGCGCCGTGATGAAGGCCCACGTCTCTAATGAGACCAGTTTTATCACCCAACAAGCCTGGATGAACATAGCATGGATAATATAAATTGCACACTTGTATTAAGGAATTGTGTAAGACAAGGAATCGAACCCTGTGTCTTACGCTATTTACTATCCGGGCATATAATATTATGATAAAGGCATGCGCCCGAATAGCTGACACAGTTGCTTTTTACAAGTGCAATTTATATTATTAAGTTTGTATAGTGACAAAATACTGAATAAATTATAATAAAATTATAACATGGATAATTTTAAGTATTATATAAATATGTATAAAATACACTAGTTAGCATAGTAGCCTTTCACCCGGTTTCGACTTGACGGTGACATTCCTAACACCCTGTATGTATGTAGGTATGTGTAAATAATAGAGACTTCAACTTTAAATTAATTAAGAATTGTTATATTGACTTAATTGTCTGTCTGTAAATTTTTTTCACCTTAAAAACACTGAACCTTAAGAATTTTGTGTAGCGTTTTCAAACCTTGGATCCTTTCCAATACTTCCATAATAGACACATTTTTTTATTTAGGGAGGTTTTTAAAGAAACGGTGTGAAAAGTGTAAAATTATCCATAGTTTGCTTTGATTAAAGTAAAATAGCGGAAGATAGGTGACGCGCCACTCGAAAGTGGACCGCTAAAATCAGGCCCCCGTCGCCTAATTTCCATTGGATTGCGTGTGCGGGTGACATTTATAAGACGTGTGACGTAAGGAATGTGTAGTACCATTTTTTAGCTGACAATTAGTATGACATGCCGTATCTACCGCTATTTTACTTTAATCAAAGATAGTTTGTGCTAAATACGCCAAACGCACCACTTCATATAAAACCCTATCTTTATGTGCCAGAATCACAGAAACATAATAAAGATACTCACTACACACGTTGAAGAAATGAAGAGTAGCGTGATCTTCCTTCCAACGACGTCACTCAAAAACGCCATGAGGAAATCTGATGGTACGCATGTTAGGTATGCACATGCTGCCATCCATGATACCTGTCAATACAGGGTGATGCTGAAAACCTCTTTATTTGAAAGTGTCTGATAGTTATTTCTCTATCTATGCCAATAAGTTCTGAAACTGCCTGTAAGTCAGGGAGATTTTAACATAGCTGTTCAAAGTATATGTACTGTAATCAAATGTAAAATCTTTATATTTTCAGGATTATTATTTTTATATGTAGAGCGATAAAATGTCATATGGTTGTGATATCATCACTCGTATCTCTTAAGTAAACTGCTAAAATAATACATGTGAAACTTCTTCATGCAAAAACTAAATATGGGTTATAATAAAACTTCACGATAATTAATAGTCCCTCTGCGTGGGACATATTATAGTGCACAAGTGTGTGCGCAAACACGGGTGCACTTTCTATTTCTTTCACTCTCATAGCCCGATGGGACAGCAATCTGACACGACCGGAGAGAGATTAGGCGCAGGACCAACGGCAATACGTTTGAATCTTGGTCAGATTTGCAGACACTTCAGGTCTTTATCGGGCCGTTGGTTCTTAGACCTTTAACATGTGAGAATTTTTGTGACTCAAATACAATATAAAGAATAATGATTGCGTATAAGATGCTTATGGTATGGTACCTTATGGTTTGCTCCGCACTTCCGTGAGCTACAGAGAGACTATGCCAAGAAAAAAATGTGTCGCAAATAACGATGGCAAGAGTGTAATGTTTTTATTAAACAGTTCGTATGAGATGATGGCAAGTGGCGACAATTCATGGAGCACGAAATTGTTCGTGGTATCAGATCAGTATGTAGTAATAGTAGTTCAATACCATACTTACTTCTAGATCAGTCAAAGGAGTGCTTCTAGGAGAGTCTTTGGACTGAAGCAGCAGAGTCATTGGTGACATCCATCCTATACTCGCCCCGTACGCAAACACGGGGAGATTTACTAGAAAAAACAAAACACTTAAATAGAGTATATAACATTATGTTCTTTTGACAAACGTTGAATTCTTTCGGATCCGAAAAACGATAATCATATGACAGATTCCGTTTTTCGTAGAAGGCCTCCTGGGTTTTGTAATCCATACGGAGGTACGCTAAGTACTTAGTAGAAGAGTGGGCAGTCCTTCACCGTTTCACATCACTATGCCTTGCCACTTAAGTTTGCTAATTTACAACCCTTCTCCATAATTAATGTATAATGAACTTACTTAAAACAGCACATATCACTTGGTTCACCACACTTCCCTCATTAAAAAAGTAATAAAATTTCTTCATCGTCTTTTACACAAATCACAAATTATTACCAACTAGCTTTTGCCCGCGACTTCGTTCGCGTGGACTTCAGGTTCGTCCCGTCTAGTAGCGCAAAAAATGTGTTTTTTTACGACCTCACATTAGAAACCTCAAAAATTGTAGCCTATATGTTATTCTGATGTATAAGCTATATTGTGGTAAAGTTTCATTCAAATCCATTCAGTAGTTTTTACGTGAAAGAGTAACAAACATCCATACATCCATACAAACTTTCGCCTTTATAATAGTAGTAGGATAAACTATTTCACTAACATAATTGTTCGTATAACACCACACTGTACAATGTTGCACTTATATTTAGGCTTGTCTTAATTTGCTAGGTCTTTAAATATTCGTAACATTTAAATTATTTTAAGTCTCCCACACGTTTTTGTTAACTAAATCGTCCCTAGCGATTCATTTTGAAGTACTTGTTAATAAAGTAAGTAATTGTAGTCTACAAATTGATATCTGGAGTAGCACTATACGTTCGGCATCAGATTCATGAGCTGAATTGAATGGCACTCAGTTTTTAGCGATAACGATTGAAGCATAGAACAATCTTTCTGTAAGACTGATAGGTTTGACTGGCAGATAATGCTTATAGCTTTGGGTCCAGCTTTTTACATTAAAATTAAAAAAACATTTACCGCCTTCAAAAACCCCCGATTTATTTACTTAAATAACGTGTTTAACTTCTTAATTTTATTAATTAAACGCTCAGGGTTTGATAGGCCGCCGGCGGTCGCCTAAACAAAGAATGACACAAAAGAGTGTTGATAAACACATATAAGGTTCAAGGAACACAAAACAGAGTAACTTCTTGTTTATGTATTTTGAATTTATATATAATCTAAATGCTTATTAATGACTAAATACATTTCTTTGTCGCACCGCCCACAATCATTTCTGCTTAGCCCAAAGGTATGACTGGTAGAGAATGCCATACGGCATTAAGTCCACCTTTTGTACAGTTTTTGGTTGTGCAATAAAGTATAAATAAATAAAAGTATAAATAACTTCATTAAATTAAAATACAGATGTAGTAAGCTAAGTATAGCTTATAATAAAACAAAGTCATTTGAAGTAGGTTCATGGTCTGCGTGCTTGAACTTCCGTCCGTTAAGGTTGGACGTAAATGTAGCTACATATTTGGTTTACCTGACCTAGGTATTCGTTCACTTCGACTATGAATATTTAAAATGCTTCTATATTTCTTTCGTTGTCCAAGTTATCTAAATGAACAGTAATTCACAATCAAACATGTTATTTTCGTCTGTACACAATATACACTATGTCAATAATATATACACTTGTATAATTAAGATTTCTTCGCATTTTAATGTTACGGCAATACCTATTACGAATCAAATGAATCAGTGTTTTGTTAACGGTATTAAAAACCTTAGTTTATGTCATTCAAGTTTGAATTTATAAAGTTGCAATCTAAAATGCTCAGCTCAATGTGCTCAATTTGAGGTAAGGCCTTTGCCCAGCAGTGGGATGCTTACAGGCTAACTTTACTTACTTTACAATGTGCTCAATTCTTTGCATTTACCATCTACATTTATTTGTGGGTAAAAATTTTAATTAAATTGAAATCTTTTTTGTTATGAACTCTATTTAATTGAGGTCTCATTGTTTTTTTTCTAGATTTTTTTATTATCTTTGGACGTTTATGTCAATGTCTAGTGTCTAGTGTTGTCTTTTTTGTCATGAAAACCTTCTTTCAATTATGTTTAAAAAACCTCAGGAAATGTTCTGAATATTTCGGAAATAAAATGTAGTGGAAAAATTTTCGTCACATATTTCTGTGTCAATTTATAAAAGCCAAATGTTAAGTAATGATTTTGAGCTGGTTCCTTTGGTATAGTTGTATGGTCGGTACGTATATTGAAAATCTTTTAAACTATCGTATTTAGCCACCATCACAGGATTGACAGGCCACAGCACGTTCAATGATGAACTATAGGGCTCCCCATTGAATGACAAAATGGCCGTGCGATTTGCAAGTAGCATGACGTGTGAAGCCAGCATGAGCTTTGCGACGACCTGGGCCCTGTTTAATAAACATTACAATCCGACAATTTTGTAAATAAGTTACATAATTGTTAAGTTTTATGACAAGTGCTGTTTAATAAACCTTACAAATATGACAAAAATCTACAAGTAAAAACCTTACAAATATTGTAATTATAAATGCTGTTTAATAAACGTTTACATATGTAAAAAACGCCTGTAGAATTCGATGACAATATTGTAGTTACAAATTTGTAGTTGTACAATTTACATAAAATGTAAGATTTTGTTGGGGTAGATTTCATAAATCACATTTAGTGGCATTGATTAATAAAATTATTTTGTTATTTGTTGAATTTGTAACGAAAGTCATGGGCATAGTAACAAAATATTCATTGTGTCTCTATATGAGAATGACGATATTTTATTCGGTGGGTTTAGTGAAAACTTACTTACGATATAAAAAAAATTGAAGACATTTTTTTTATAAAATACCTAAACTTGTACAGTTAATTGCTAGTAATGACCAATTGAAATATTTAAAAAAAATATAGAGTAACTTCGTCTAAGACAACCATTGCTTCAATGGTTCTAAATGGTCTATACTACTTTCGCCTCCAAGCTTTGCACCCATCTTCAATTCACCCTCCCCTGTATTTTTATTTATTATTTTTCTGTATTTAAATTTTATTCAAATTTTCTTTATTTGTTAGGTTGAGGCAAAATTGTAAAGTTCTGACACAAGGCGAGTCTACCTGTCGGAATTGTAATACAATTTACAAAATATGTAAACTTGTAACTACAATTATGCGTTCAATAAAGCAGTTTTCCCTACAAATATGTAAATTGTCACCTGTAGAGAGAAAATGTTTATTGAACAGAAACTTGTAGAATTGTAGCCTGTAATTTACAATTACAATTTACAATTTGTAATGTTTATTAAACAGGGCCCTGTACAATATCCTCCAAACGGTAGTTTTTCGGAGTGGTTGAATTTCTATGATATGTACTGAGAACGGTCATTTACAGTTTTCTGCTAGGAATAGACACGTCCCCTATTCCAAAAAGATTATACCAGATTTAGTACCGTACTAAAAATATTAACCGACCGTTTCGAAAATTCCATCATAGTGACGTCATAATTTCTGCAGAAGTACTTTTCTAACTGATCGAGTAATTCTTGGTTCAAACCTGGTACTAACTGTTCGGAATGAGGTGGCTATCTTTAACTTTTATATGCTTGTATTTTTTTGATATCTGTCTTGTTCTTTATAGTTCTGATTCTCTACCATAACGATGCCCTGAACATTGACACTCTGAAGCAGTTTTCGAATAATTTGCGGAACCTTGTGGACGAGTTGTCAGCTTACTTCACTCCTTGTGGATACCCGATAGAGCTTGTCGCGAGGTTTTGTAGATTGCGGAGTGTAACAACGGTATTATTAGATAAATAATAGTACTATTTTTATAAATGATAATTTCACAATTATTATAAGGCCGCCTTGTTTTAAGTGTTTTTTTTTTTACAGCGTCTCTTGTTACCTACGTCATAGAAAAAGAACCCTGTTTTGTCTGATGATTTTTTGGAAAATCTGGCCTTATTTCGTCATTTTTTTTCCTAACCAAGTAAATAATATTTTTTGAAGGTCTCCCGTATCTCAATGTTCTTTTCTCCATTTCCCCTAATATTTATTTTGTTTTCTAACTTTCTCTATAGGTATTTACCTCATAAAAATAAAAGATTTTATACTGAAAATTATTTATTTTTTTGATGAATAGGCCTTTCAAATTTTTTCACTTAAAACGAGGTGACTTTATAGAATTTGAATATCTGGGTGACCTTAAAGTATCTTAGTAGCTGACACATTATGAAGTAAATAGCTTTAAGTATAATGCCAAATGTGGCAGCAGTGAAAAATAATCTGATGACACACAGATGTAAGCTTGGCTCTAAATACTAGTAGTATTACTATTTATTGCAATAAATACAGTGCAATCGTTTGAAATTAAAGGTAATACCAGCAGCTTGTTCGGAGTGCACATAGCATATCTGTGAATACAATCCTTCTCAAGGAATATCTTTTTTTAATCTAGTAGATTTTAATGATAAAGTTTATTTTTCAACATATTTAAAGTATCTTTATCTTTTAGCTCCCAACGGCCAAGCACAAGAAGTCGTTTAAGCTTATAGCAATGGAATAGAACATATACTTACCATTTTTAATGACAAACCTAAGAAATATTTTTCGTGTTAAATAAAAGTCATTGTTTAAAAAACGTTTTTTTTTATTTATTTTTCGTTAAAATACTCGATTGTACAGATACCAAGTTAAGCATTTCTATAAAAGTTACGTGATTTTACTTAGATTATAGTATAATTAAAATATTAACTGGTGCTAGTAGTGATAATTCAATTGTTTTTTTGTTGGTAAATCAACCACAACATACAATGCAAACAAAATACAATCTATGTTCGTTTATCTGATATCACTAATCAAATAACAATAAATTGTAAAAGTTATTTTCGCGCACATAAAAAGAAATGACGTAACTTATAGATTAGTACTTTTAAGTTAAAAAACAAATTAAAAATAAAGTCTTCTTCTAAATGCATTGAAACCTAAAACGAATAAATAAATATTATAATTAATATTATTACGACAATAATTCACTAATTATTTACAAAATCACTTAAGCTATTACTTTTAGTCAATAAATAGAAAAATAAATAAACAGTCAAAAATCTTGTGTTCAAAATTGTAAATTGAGATGTATATTTTTTTAAAGTTAGTGTTTTGAGTAGTTTGGCTTAATTTTATTTTGAAACTAAGAAGTTTCAAAACCTGAAGCCAATACCACAGAAAGTATTAAAGGACATTTCAAACAATCTTTTGTACTGATTACCATTAAAATACAAAAATCTTAATATTAAAAACGCGATAAATGGAAGACGAAAATTCATATTAGTTGGTCGTTAAATAATTTACATAAATCTTACGGACTGATTTGTGTTATCAATAAGTCTTGCTCAAAGTGAGATGTCACATCATCACCTATCCTCCTTTTATAGTTCATTGATGAACTATAACAGAATCTATGGCAAGTTGTAGCAAAAAAAAACTTGCTAATTGAGTGCATGTAAACTTTTCTACACCGGTATCTGGATTTTAAACAGGATGTGGCCTGTAATAGTAGCAAATATTTTAAATATAGGTCCAGTAACCAATACTAAATGGTTTAAGTGTATTATAATGAAAAATAAATTTATTGCAATTTTCTTACAAAATAAATCAAACCAGCAATGTATTGTAAACAATAATGTTCAGTCATAGAACTTGACATTGTCATTTACTAACAACGAGTTAAATGTAGACCGCGAAAATGAGACCTCGCCTGCGGGGCAAAGGGGTGCGGGGGGAGACGAGAGCGCGGGTAGTGAGCGGCGCGGGCGGGAGTTTCCGCGCCACCCGCACCTCTCGCGCGACGCGCTATCGTCTCCCCCCACGCCCCTGTACCCCACAGGCGATTGTTTACCTATTGTAGCGATTTTGATGAGGGATTATAACTTTGGATTTATCTCTGAGTAGAAACTTATTTAGAACACTATGATCAGGTCAAGGTAACTACGTATAGGTGCTACAGTAGTATTACGGATTAAACTTTTGCTTCTAGTAGAGGCCACACGCTGTTATTTTTTAGTTTTCTAACAAGACTTTTAATTGCACAAATCAATCTTCCTACGATAAGAAGTTGGCACTAAGTTTTACAATGGACTCTACGGTACAGCACGATACGGAATGAAGCGGTTTCTCGATATCGAGTTATCGACAGTCGATAGTTTATCGATAAAGGTAGTTCTTCGGCTCCTCAGCGATGGGTTCTGTGCATGTGCCTAGATACTTGAGCTGGACTAGGCTCCTGAAACAACAAAAATTGATGATAGGGTGATCTTACTACCGTCAAGTTACATATTCTACTACTATTATAAAGGCGAAAGTTTGTAAGTATGGATGTATGGATGTATGGATGTATGGACGTATGGATGTATGGATGTTTGTTACTCTTTCACGTAAAAACTACTGAATGGATTTGAATGAAACTTTACCACAATATAGCTTATACATCAGAATAACATATAGGCTACAATTTAGGGCTCTGCAGTGCTTAGTTACCGTATTTCTTACTTATTATTAGACTAGATGGGACGAACCTGAAGTCCACGCGAACGAAGTCGCGGGCAAAAGCTAGTTCACAATAATAATACGCATCAATCAGTTTTGTACTCCACTTCAAAATGTAACATGAAAATGATCGCAAAATTTGTAACATATTATTTGTGATGAAGAAAACAACAATCAAACAAAAGGCTAAATATTGAGTTGTAGCAGCTCTACATTTCGGTAAAAGAAGTCTTGTCATGCTATAAAGTCTACCCCTTACATAGACTTCCCTTAATTTCTAACAACCCATTTATTACAAGTATCTGATAGCCATTCTCGCTTACGGCCGTTCCCTATATCCATTATATCTGTGGTTTTGCCTTACTTGAGGTAGAAATGGTTATTTACGTTTAGATTTTTTGTCCCTATAAAACTTCTGGCAGTAGGAAATTCTATCTCCAGTCGAGGAAATGCTATCTTCGCATGCATATAGAGAACGGCCGTCAGGAGATAGGATTACCTTGACCGAAGATAGGATTTTGTACTGCCAGAAATTTTATGGGGACAAAAAATCCAAAGGTAGATAACCATTTTTACCTCTAATAGGGTACAACCACGGATAGAATGGATATAGGGAATGGCCGTAAGTCAACTAAGGTTAAATCCCCCAAAATAGTATAATAAAAACCAGTACCTACATTCAAAAGTCAAATTAAAAATACAAATAAATAAATATTGGACACCAATCACATACATTGCTCTGATCCCGAAGTAAGTAGCTAATGCACTTGTGTTATGGAAATCAGACACAACGGTGGTACCACAACACCCAGACCCGGGACAATATAGAAAATTTTGATTTCTACATTGACCCGACCGGGAATCGAACCCGGGACCTTGAAGCGGCGACGCCTTGAAACCCAGCGTGCTTAGGAGACTACACCACGGAGGTCGTCATCGTATGTATTTTGCATATTGAAATGCTAAACCCTTACAAATAAACAAAAATAATAATAGCCCAGTGGTCTACACACCTAGACCGGCAGTTCTCCATCTCCAAGAAGCACTTGTTTGAGTAGGTCTTGTCATCAGTACCGCAGACCGGGTCGTACTCCGGCGGGCAGACGCGGGCGCAACCCGAGTATTGGAAGCGGGAGAGGCAGCGCTTCAGAGGGACTACGTACACGTGTTTACTGTGGAGAGAGGAGTTAAGACTTAATTGAGGTATCGGTAAAGTGTTCTAGTTATCTGGCCATTTGACCACGGTAAAGAAGTATCATTAGGTAAGTGACAAAAAAAGAGCAGAGCTTGAATAATAAAAAATCTTATAAAATTTTCCTAGATAAATGAAAGGACAGTTGACGTATAAGTTGACTGGTAGAGAATGCCCTAAGGCATTAAGTCCGCAAATTGTACAATTCACAGTGCAATAAAGTTTAAATAAATAAATAAAATAAATTAGTGCTGATATTTGTCGTCCTCGTCAAACATCACAAAACACACGTAGACTTTTCGAATATGTAGAGAAAAACGTGTTTAGAATACAGTGTAGTTAGCGTATACTTTCCTACTCCGAGCTGTTTCAGAGTATTTTCAAGACAAAAATACTCAGAAACATATTTCGGCCCGACCCAGGATTCGCCAGCATTCGAACCCAGGACCTCTTGGGTAGCAACCAAGGAACTAACCACTACACCAACTCAGCAGTCACTGGCACTGACACTACGTTTATTTCAAGCTAAAATAGAACCAGTGTCAAAAACCATAGAGTCTAAACTCACCCGCAGTTCTCCTTTTTCATGATGCACTCGTTTTTGTAGAACTTGTTGTCAGATCCACACACGAAGGCAGGGGTGTCGGGGCATGGCTCGTTGCAGAGGGCAGTAGTGCGGCAGTGGGATGCTGAGACCGCTACGACGTGCTGACCGCAGGTAAGGCGGCGGAGCTCGCATTCGGATCTGGAGTAAAACATTGGGTTTTTAAGACTGATATTTTTGAAAAAAAATTGTAAACTTTTTTAGATTGTTTGATAGTTTTTGCCAACAATCTAAAACTACATGTGCTAGATTGTCACCAAGTATATTGTAGTATGGGTAAGTACATGAAAATCAAGCAACTTCGATAAGACCTAATTTATTTGCTGGATATTTCTTTTCTTGGCATACAAAACTTACAAAACGGCCAAGCTACGTACGGACGACAGCACGTCAAGCTAAACACTGGGGTCTCTTATGCTGTTGGAATAAGGCCTATTTTTCAACAAAAATGTATAGTCTAATCTGATGTGCTGGCCACTGTATTTTGACTGATGATATGTAGAGTCTGTGAAGTAAGAGCAAGTAGATGTAGATAATTATAGCTCTACATGAGATTAGAGACAACTTTTTGACATTGCAAGGCATAATGGTTTTGTCAAGGACGGTGCCTTGACAAAACCATATGGCTTGCATGCCATGTTTTCATGATATTTTTTATAAGATGATCTATTCCTTCAAGTCTTAATTTTATTATAATAACACGCTATACAACATTCTTACTTGTAAACATTCCCGTCGGATCCGCAGACGGGTTTCTCGATGGCGTTGTCGCAATTTTCAGAACAGTCGATCTCGAGCTTAGGCAGAACTGTGCAGTTGCCGAAGTGGGCCAGTTGCACGCCTTTCCTGAAATATGAAGATTTATGAGTTGAGCACCTTTTGCACTTATCTGTGAGCTGATGACTTATTTCACTCAAATTGTGACTTCAAAATTACTAAACAGGATTATCAAAGTTGGGAGAGACTTTGAAATATTACTAGGATTTGATAATACTTATAGTAAAGTGGACTCAAAAGTGTTGCAAAATAATCCGTGCTTATTAAATAGGTAGGTATCCCATCAAATTAATAAAATAACTTTTCTATATAAGCTACTTAGTACAAATTATAGAAATAGCTTGATAAGGATCATCATTGATTGAAAGAACGAAGGAAAAATGAAAAGAGGAAGACTCCGAATTCGCATATACTATGATCCAAATAAATAAAAAGTTGGATGTGGAATCGTTACAAGAAGTCAAGGAGATGGCTTGATAAAAACATAAAAGGAGAAACCTCAAGAATAAGTGAAAACTAATGTTATAAAAAATGGTAACAACGTACCTAGTTTCATCCTATGTTCATTTACTAACTGCAACTTTGAATATATCACTGACATAGCAAGAAGGTAAAAAAAATACAACTTACAGGCAAGTAGCCACCTTCAGCAGGCAGGGGTTGTTGTACACATTTGCGTCAGTACCACAAACGGGATCGTAATCGGTCGAGCATTTCACCCGGAGGCACTTATTCATCTTGGAGCGGCACTTCTCCATGTCCACCTTCTTCACAATCTTGCGGTTGCTGACGCTGGAATGGAGAATATTTCATGTCACTACAAGCTTCAGACAATGTCGTACCTTACACTAAAAACCATGGCTACCATATCTTTTAATTACACATTTAACGGCGAAGGAATAGAAACATTTTTCAGATCTTTGTGGGCGCCATTTTTCACGTACATAAGTACAATAATAAATAAATTATTATCCAATAAACGATTTTTCTTTCTTTCTTTCTTTCTAAATATTCGTATTCGTACATGTGTTTCTTTATCGCTTAACACCTTTCGGGACACTACTCCAGACACAATAGATGTTTTATTGTTTTCACGCCTGTAGGCGTTCACTGTCCCGGAACGTGTTAATAACTGCTGCAAGCAAGGGATGTTCTCGTCGGAGCTGTATATGAGCTTTTCCTTCTGCCCCAAGGAGTCCACCGAACACGACTCTAAGTCACGCACCATAACTAAAGTGGTACGAGGAGAGATGTTAAGAAACTAGCCATTATGGTCAACCTTCCTTCGTTTCTGTTGCTGCTCCTGCAGATGTATCACACTCTACCTATCTACCTACATTTATGTGTCCACCAGGTAGACTCCACCTACAATTATGACCCATCTTGGATCTAACTTCCCACCTAGTATCTTTATCACAGTCTAGGTACACGGTGTGGACCCAGATTTAAGGGCTACTTGCGCAGACCCAGGTTTGGTTGCTTCTGATTGCTATTGCTATCTATTTCTTGGATGTTGACAGAGCCAGAAGATACCAAAGCTGGTCTTTTCAAAGACACTTAGACCTATTATTTAGCTCCAGGTAGCTGCATGACATTTCACATACCCGCAGTTAAGCATCCTCATCTCGCACTCGTTCCGGTAGACGTTCTCGTCAGAGCCGCAGACGAGTTTCTCCTTCTGCCCCGAGCAGCTCGTAGGGCAGGCATCCGAGCCTGACGTCCGCTCTTGAGATACGCAGAAAGCCATTGGTACTTCGAACACGTGCTTGCTGGAAGGATAAATGAA
Organism: Pyrausta aurata; assembly: GCA_963584085.1. Lineage (NCBI taxonomy): Eukaryota > Metazoa > Arthropoda > Insecta > Lepidoptera > Crambidae > Pyrausta > Pyrausta aurata. The sequence continues at coordinate 8,606,959 of OY757274.1, forward strand.
GGATTATTAAGATTTTTGTACCAACCTTATGAATTACTCCGGAAACCTGATAAATGCAACGAGGTAGATGTACAGTAATTACATGAGAATCTACGTACGGAATAACCAATTCGACGACTCATTTGGTGCAGTGGTTAGCGCTCCTGACTACTAAACCAGCGGTCACGGATTCGAATCATCGGCAAATGTTTGTGTGATAAACAATAACATTTATACCTAATTCATAGTTGTCATATCATCATCATCATCATTATCAGCCAAAGGACGTCCATTGCTGAACACCGCTCACAACTGGTCGTTGTGGAAAGCCGTGGGGGAGGCCTATGTTCAGCAGTTGATATGTGTATTTAAGTATTTATGGGAGAGGCCTCCGTCATAATCGTGGTTTGGTACTTGAAAACACAAAGAAGAGTTCCTTACTTCGAAACCAGTCCATTGCTGTGTTGTCTGGCGCATATTTATTTATTTATTACCTCACCACCAGCATATTCATAATATATTTTTGATAAGTATGATGAGGATATTCTAACTGTCAGCCTTTATTAGCACAGCTTAAAATATGTAATTTTAAAGTCAACTATAAATTATCATGATATTCTGTATTATGCAAATTAAATACAACTCTGTTATCTTCGTCCGCGTTGGTATCAAAGATTTGAATATTTGCTTTCTTAATTTTATTAACTTGTGCAGATAGTATGTTTCTTTCTTATTTGCTTTTAGATTTTCACTTGACAGCCATAAATATTTTTAATCTTGCCTTTATTGTTTTAACTAAATCTTTGGAAAGTTAGCTATGTTATTATGGTAATTAGTTTTAATAAACTTGAGCTGTAATGGGTGTTTGTAAGCACATTGATACGGGTATCTAATAGGAATTACTTTGTATAGTTTTATTACGAAAATTATAAAATATTTTATAAGCACTTCGTGATCATCATCATCATAGTTACCGACTAAATCACGCACAAATCCAAATTTGGTGAACTATTGACGAACAAACTGACGACTGCTATATGCTCACTGAAGTATGGTTGTGATATACTCTTTATTTATAACTTCCTGACTCTGAAACTCCGAGGCTTTTGGTATGTTTATGCCAGAAGAATCCAGAAACAAGTTCTCAATGAGATTCGAATCCGGAACCTTTTTTAGAATCAGATTAGGGGAACATGTGCTCGTGTGTGTTGGAATGTTTGTACTAGCCAAGGATACAGGTAATCAAAATAACTTATTACAGAAGATCCATACTCACCCACAGTTGGTAGCCTTCATCCTGCAAGCGTTGGCATACAGCTTTCCATCCGAGCCACACGTAGGTCTTGCCACTCTCCAGCATGACTCACGGCAGTGACGGGTGGTTTGGCAGTGCTTCTTGCTGGTTCTGACCACTCCTTGACTGTAATGTAAAATTTAAGTATACAATAGCAAGAACATGATAAACTGCTAGCTTTTAGACAGTGCTTTGATGAAAGGTTCTAATCTTTCATCAATGAGGAAGTGGAATTTGAATAATGGTGATGCCAGCAGTTCCACTTACCCACAAGTCAGCAGCTTCATCTGGCAAGTGCTCTTGTACACGTTGCCGTCAGAGCCACAAATGGGACCGTCTAAGGAAGCCTGGGAGCCGTCCACGGGGTAGATCGCGTTTGGCGCTGATGTTGTTAGGTTAGGAGAGGCCAAAAATTATCATAAATGACGATGAGGAACTAAGTGAAATCACCACCTAGTCACCTGCCAGTCGTCAGCTTCACATTGTCGTTGGTAGCAGCATATATAATATATGGCCAGCTACAGGGTTTACTCCATCAAAACTGATAATGATGATGTCCCACTGTCTCCACCAGTACCCTCAGTCAAGTCAGCGGATTAATTTCTTAGGTGCTTTTGTACACTTCACCATCAGAGTCTGATGATCAGTCCCATTAATCAACCTAATGAATATTGTATCGTCAACCCTTATGACGATGCTACACTAGTTTCTCAACCAACTTACCCGCAAGTCAGCAGCTTCATCTGGCAAGTGCTCTTGTACACGTTGCCGTCAGAGCCACAGATGGGACCATCTAAGGGAGCCTGGGAGCAGTCCACGGGGCAGTTCTCGCGGTGGGCGCTGATGTTGTTGCACGCTCCGAGGTGAGACAGGCCAATGCCCACTCTGGAAGGGAAAAAGTGGGATGAGAAACCTTAAACTTTTTCGTATGTATTCCAAGAAAATTATTTAATAAATATAAAAAAAAATGTTATAGGTAAATCATTCATAAATTTCACACTGGTACTTATTAGTAGTAGTGTGATATTTCACATGATCAGAACTAAAAGGTCAGACACGTCCAAATTCAACCAGATGTTACCAGTCAAATTAAGCCATCTTCGGACTTGGTTTAGGTTCAGAAACATTTGAATTGAGAGTCAATTTGTGATGCGGCTGGCACCACTTGTCATTTAATCAAGCCACAGTTACCAATTGCAACCGGTCTTCAGGCAGTATGATACTGTAATGTACTAGTCACGCAACCATCTCGCTGAAAAGCAACTCACACTCTTCAAACTTATTGCACCTCATTAATTAGATTTCAAATCGTTTCCTGATGCTTTTTTATATCAATATATAGATAATTGGGAGGTTTGCTAATCCGCAGATCAGTCTGATAGCAATGCCTAGTCGGATCACAAGCCAATTAAAAGTTGGGGTATATCTAAAGCATAAGTTTATCACGAAAGTTCTCTTCCGCTAACCTTCACAATCGTGGGTTCACCACAACATACAGAAGTGATAACTGACATTATGTTAATTTCATCTTATCTTACTGCCCCATTTACCCTCCGTCCTCACTAACCTGCAGATCTCAACCTGCAGCATGCATCTGTTCAGGTACGTTCTCCCGTTGGTTCCGCAGACGGGATCCCTTTCAGACGTGCAGCGGTGCTCGCACTTGGAGCCCTGGGCGCGGGAGCAGGAACCCTGGTCAGGGGCTAGACGGACTCCTGGAACGGTGGAAAGAAACAGTTCAGATTAGAGTTAAGTAGGCAAATTATTATTTAAAGTTCAATGGTAAAAAGTCCCTGATACCTATCCCCCCTCCCCTTTACTATCTACTAACCTTTGCCGCAAGTTTTCTTCCTCATCTCACAGAGCGAGGGGTAGATGAAACCATCAGTGGCACACACCGGCTCCCCCTGCAGCGCTGGACCGCAAATTCTTGGGCAGGAGGCATCGCGGGCACCTTCACACCAGGTTGAGGCTGAGGACAAGGAGAAAAGTGAGTTAAATATTTATAATTAAAAAACAATCAAGAAAAAAATAAAACTAAGACATGCATCATAAAAAAAACCTAAAGCCTACCTATTCAAAAACAAAACCATTAACTTGTTATGACAAGTTATAAATTAAGTTGATCTAATATTTAAACCGGTGGAGTAGGATGTTGAAGCTTGTTTTAATCTGTCGGACCATATCGATGATGCAGTGAAAAATTTAAGGTAAATCTGTCATATCGCTGAATTTAACGATTATTGATTGCTCTAAGAAAGGAACCATGTAGGTTCACTTTCATGACAATAATTCAATAATAAACTTTTAAATATACTCATATCTACTTAGTAAGAGAAGATGTTAAAGAACTTAGTCACGAAGTAGTAAGATCTTAACTCGTCAAGTATGTGTGAACGAGACACAATAGAAATTCCATTATTATGCGACTCCCGGCAGTCGTTTGATACCTGACTGATTAACACGTTCCGGGACACTATTCCAGACACAATAGATGTTTTATTGTTTTCACGCCTGTAGGCGTTCACTGTCCCGGAACGTGTTAAACGTGTGCTATCATATCAATACATATAATAAAGTAGCTATAACTTTATTAAACATCACACCATACCAAGGAATTTAGATTCACTTTATTATTGTTAGTTTAACGCCTTACAATTTTCAAGAGCAAGATATTTACAACGCACCACTTTGCTAGTTACGGAACTAAGCTTTGTGTCATCTCAAGCAGTAAATCTCATGGAAGTTAGGCAAACTATAAGTTGGTTAATCTGTGGTAAAAGCTTTGTATTCTTATCACACTTCTGCACAAACATAAATCATAGCTTAAGCTACTTAAGAAAAGACTATTGTCACAGATTATCGTGTTGGTATTACTTATGGCATGGCGATATTTAAAAGTTAGATCTTTTGATAACTTGCTCTGTTATTTTTGTCATTTGTTTTATACTTTGGGTAGTCAATGATTTATCCCTATCCTGTTTTTGTAGCAAGTAATCAAGAATTTTCACGTGTTAAGTTTTAAAGTGTGCTGATAACTGAATAAATTCTTCGCCAACTATTAGTTCTCATGACCCTGGTAGCCAACACCACAATCGTATCGGGGTTTATCTACGACGAGCAAACTCTAATGGAGTTTCGTGATACTGGCGAGCGCCTCGGGGTGGCTTTTAAAAAGTTTAGGCCAGGAGACTAGCTTTTAGTTATGTCGCCAAAGTCCTTTGTTAATTGATTAAAGATCAAATCAAGCGCCTACAGATTGACTTGTAGAACAGTATTTTAGCATGACTGCTACTGCTTATTTTAGTGTACACCAAGGTAATTATGATCTAAGTCAGGTATGGTCGAGGTGAGACTTTAGAGCCATAGTCCCTTGCACCTTGCTCCGTATTCCGATGAAGTGGTAAGGAAACTTTAACCACGACGTCTTTAAAATCACTGTCGATAAAATTGACAGTTTTTTATTTGCTTTTTTAATTCTATGGTTCTTAAAGATGAAATAAGAAACCAAAAATTGCGCACGGGCGGGCAATTTTAGGTTTCTTATTTCATCTTTAAGAATCTAAATATGACACTGTGAGTGAAAATATTCTAACCCAATTCTATGGTTTTTCGTAATAGAAGTTATTTATAAGACTGAAGCAATACATAGCCTCAAATGTTGATATTAAAATAATTTGATGCAGAAGTATATTTTTCGTGAGGTGAATGATAAAATGCACCTCGAAATTGACAATAAAGTTTAGGATCAGCAAACGTGTTCTTACAACCGATTTGTTACTTCTTTTTAATTTTTGCCACTCCCAGTCAAGACAATGAGCAGTTTTCTCCCATCGTTTTACAGCTCTCACTAGATGGCGTTAGGGTCACTTTAGGATCATTTTTTTTCACGTTGGCGGAAAACCATAGACAAAGAAAAAAAAGTGCGTAACGAAATATTGTAAAACGCGTTAATGACTTATGGATTAATTAAGGTACCTTAGTTTTGGCATTATTATGTCTTTTAGCTATTGAAGGTTTCAATTAATATTGTTTTACTGTTTAATATTTACGTTGGCGAAAACCAAATAAATACCCTCTGTTATAAAACTTAAACTAAGTTTAAAAAGTTAGTCCCTAAAGTGACGCTAGCGCCATCTTTCGATGGTATAAACATCTCATGACAAGAAAACTGCTCATTCGTTAATCTCGTGGCTCTACAGGTACGCTTGGTACATCACACCGTTTTCTATGTTTTAAGATAGAGTCTATCTTTCACTATCCTTTGGTTAGAGCATTAGTGTAAAATACACTTAGAACTATAATGAATTGACACTAAGGATGAGCAAGCTGTATTATAAACTTGTTGTTCAAATCATATTTACTATTAATAGAGCTGACATGCCTCTAGTGGTTAGATATTGTTGATTCCAACATTTAAAAAATAGGTTTATTTTTTTTATTCAGTGTTCTTAAGCTACTTAAGTAGAAATCTTTGTTTTTTTTTTTAATATTAATCATTGTTCCATTATTTGATATTATTGGGGTCATTTTGTCATAACATTTATGAGTACATTAATGTGCAGGTGGTACCCATAAGGTATGGAAGGCAAGAGGGAAGCCATCTTCCCTTATTTGGAGTTTTTATGGTAAAACTCCACCGATAAGTGCGTAGCTCTTTTTGTTACAGTGCAATGCTACAACATTTTCGTAGTACTTACCCATGACAACATAAACAACAAAATTACACCATCCTCCATTACTTAATCTCGCAATCACCAACAAAAACAGATCTCGTCTTAAGGGTTCTCCGGCCCCAATGCCCTTGCGCCGGTATTTGGGTCACATCCCAATTGCCCTGGTGGCATAGATGCATTCAATGCAATTGCATTCTAACCTTGTTGTAGGCTATTGAAATATACAGGGACATTCTGAACGTTATGGAATTATTAGATGGTGACTTCGAAAACATTGGCAAAATCTTAAACTAAGAACCTACCCATGATTCATAGTCTCTTCCACATATTAAAATGAAAATCAAATTGTTATGAAAAATCATTTCAGAAAACGTACAGTATCACTCCAATTTAATTTTTTTAAATCTTAAACTGTAATTTATTAGTTTAATTTTAAGCAATTGTCATTTCTAAAGTGTATTTGATATGATTTCTCTCACTTTCATCATATCGCTCATTTGCAAGAAGGACGTCACATCTAAAAAAACGGTGATTTTTAGTTACATATACACAAAGAATGAGAAAATTTTACTTTATTTTCTGACAGAACGACACAACTCGTAACCGTTAAATGAGCGAACGAGACAAGTTGTGTCGCTATGTGTCTGTCTCATTCGAGCGCGTACGTTTTTTCGATACCGACTCATTTTAGTTGTCGCGAGGTCGTCGAAATGATTGCACGTTCTTGTTCTTGTTAATAGCGACACAAATCCTTTTATGACGTTATTCTTGAAAAGGTTAGTAACCGAGCAAATTTCAAAATTTGGTGCAAACACGACACATCATCTTTTGTGCCGTTGTTCAACTTGAAATTTTCTTCTCTAACATGTGTCCTATTTAGCTTTGTGTCGTTATTGATAATCACACATAATCCGCTTTGTATTAATTAATTAACTTACTACGTTATTGATAATAATAAATAAAAAAAGTTTAAGTTTTTAAACGACACATTGTTTGAAAAGCTATTATTGATGCTAAACGCCGCGCATGGTATAGTGGTATAATGGTTGAACATTTTTTGATATTACGTTTTAAACAATTTTTTTTTGTTTTCAGTCGATTTAAGTGAACGTATTATCTACGATAGTGTTTGTATCGTTCGACTTTCGAATTTCTTATACTATTGAAAAATTTTGCCCTCAGTGAATTAAGAAGACTGCAAAATAAATTTAACAGAGACAAACATGAATATAGATGATCAACGTGAACTAAAGCCCGTTCTGACCGTGAGCAGCAACTCCTCATCTTCTTCCACAGCTACTGGAACTACTAGAACTAATTCTAAGAATAGCGTTCAGCGTTCATTCTATACTCATTATTATAACTCTTTATAATTTTATACATTATAAAAGATTTGATATTCATTTTATCAAGTTGATTATTTATTAGACTGTCATTTGTAGTTTATTTTTGTTTTTATAGTGTTTTGTCACCATACAAACTTAATAATAATAATCAATATCCCAGTAACCAGTCCAGCAATTTCCTCACCATAGTCCCGGCGTAGTCTCTATCTTATCTGCAATAGTCCTTGCACCTAGCAGGTGCTGTCTTTGGCTGTATCTCCTCAATAGTGCAGGCAGAGATAGTACCCGCTAGGTGTACATATCCCAATACATTAAAGTATCTCAAAGGGGCCTCTTCCTGTTGGATCTATATCCCCAGGTAAGCCTTCCAAAAGGACCGGCTTCGGCCGTGATATCCCACAGGAGAGATACAATAATAATAATATAAGCAATAAATACTTTCGCCATACCTGTACTAACTTATTCATTCGGAGTAATTAAATGGACAAAAACGGACATAAATAAATTAGAGACTAAAACTAGAACTACACTTACAAGGAACAATTATGCACACCCAAAATCAGCTATACAAAGAATAACTTTAAAACGGGAAAAAGAAGGAAGAGGCCTAGTAGATTTGAAGATGTTATGGGAGTCGCAAATTGAAAGTCTTCGGAGTTTTTTCTACAATAAATCTACCACAAGCGAATTACACTCTGCCTCAATACAAACAGACGACAAATACACGCCTTTAGATTTACAAAATAAAGACTTAGAATTCACAAGTAAAGTGCAAAGCGAAGTTAATAGATTTGCGGCCTGGCGTGAGAAACAACTTCACGGTAGACACCTTCACGACCTGGAACAACCCCACATAGACTTCTCTGCATCTAACAAATGGCTAAAATTAGGATCTCTGTTCCCTGAAACTAAAGGGTTTATGTTAGCAATTCAGGACCAGGTGATTAATACCAAAAATTATAAAAAATACATTATTAAAGACCGTAATATCATATCCGACAAATGCCGAAAATGTAATAGACTAGCGGCCCGCCCGCGACTTCGTACGCGCGTTTTAGTTTAACTCCGTTCCCTTAGGTCGTACGTAGCGTACTGTTTTATAGCCTGCAGTCATTGAACTACCTTTAACACCTTGCCCGATTAATATTATGAAAGCCATCTAACACACGCTCATGATTCTAATCGGACCAGTAGGCATATCCTAGATTAGTGCGTGCAAAGTTGAAACTAACAAAAATCTCTTTAACTTTATATATTAAATAAAATAGAAGTAAAGATAAAATGTTGCTATATTTCATGAGCACATAGCTCGGCCTTTAATCTGGTGAAAGTTACAAAGAGGTTTTATCTTTGTACAACGAAATTGAAATACTGCACCTATCGTCAATTATTTTTCTTTCGGGTGCAAGAATTCATCAGATTTACCAGGCCACTTTGAAGCATATCACAGTTGCCTTATACAACCATAAAACAGGCCAGTCTACTCCCGCTGTAGGTACCTATCTTATGAGTTACACTCGAGCTTTATCATTTCTAGTAAGTAATCACCATGTACAACCTTTTTTCTCTATGGTAATCATCACAAAGAAAGTTTATAAATGTGACGGAAAACCCATAGAGAAGAATTGACTACTCAAATGTCAAAACCAGGCGCGTAAACAAATTGTCAATTTTGTAAAAATAAACAAAATAGTGATGTCCTGCTTATTGCACGAAATTTTTGTTGATAATTTTCCTTGGTTTTGTCTTTGTGTTGACCTATTGTCGTAAAAGTATTCACCACTGAAACAAAACTAATGTAAACTTCTATTTGTAATCAATAAAATCGGCTAGACGAGTTAAAAAAAATATATATTTACTTAAATTGTGTTTTAAGTTGCTCTTACATATCACACTTCACCATACAAATTACCTAAACCATAAAATAATTAAATTTGCCTTTTGCTAAATAACTTTTTTTAAAGAAAATTGTTCATACTCGAAAAAGCAGCAAGTTGTAAACATTAATCAAGTAAGTGCATTTAGTTAAATCCTAGCTATTCCGCTACATTTTAAATTGAAATGACCTGAAACAAAAATTATGCATTATTATTCATTTCATCTCAATAAAACATTAAAACATAGGGATATACTTCAAATCTAAGCCTCCTCCTCAGCCTCGGGTAAGATGACCCTCAGATCAAGATATCGATATCGATAAACAAAACATTACGCATCACCGCACTATTTTATAGTATAAATTAAATAAGTTTTTAAACATTTAACTTGATGCTATTTGGTATAAGAAAATTCAGTTTAAATAAACTACTTACCGAACTTCATTTCATCGTTGAAAACCCGTGACTAAATAATGATTTGTAAAATCTTTTCGTTTGACCTCATCCATCACACATATTTCACATTGTCTTAAGCTATTTATTATTATCAAACACAAATACAGATTTGCACAGTAATTACAAGAATATTATTGTAAGACTATTTTTCATTAAATTTAATGGAAAACACCATTGAAAACACAAATAATATCCAAGTGTACCGCACTGACGTTTTGTGACTTTGAATTTGACAACTGAGTGAGAGGGACAGTAGTGGATGTGAGTGAGATGAAAGTAAGTAAAATAAAAAGCACCGAGAAGTATTGATATAAATCATCCCCAAAATAACTTTCCTCTCCTTTTTAACCCCGTTACAAGATAAATTTCAATAAAATTTGATAGACAATTTTCTTTGATTTTTTTATAGAATGATTGTGCAAAATTTAAATTAGATCGGACCAAGGAATCACGTTGTCCCATACAAACTTTGCACCCCTTTTTCAACCCCTTAGGGGTGAAATTTTTAAAAATCCGTTCTTATCGGATCCCTTCGTCATACAAAGAACACCCCTTCCAAGTTTCAGGTCTCTACGATCAGCGGTTTAGGCTGTGCGTTGATCCGTCAGTCAGTCATTCAGGACAAAGCCTTTTATATGTATAGATTACCAGAAACAATCCAACACATAAATAGTGCATGTCCAAATTTAACACAAACCGACTACACGCACCGTCACAATCAAGTCTGCAACATTATACATCAAAAAATAGCTTTCAAGTATAAACTCCTTTCCGGAAAACCAGCTCCTTATTATCAGTACACTCCAAAACCAGTGCTGGAGAATGACAGTAGTAAGATGTACTTTGACCGCGCCATACTCACCGACAGGACTGTGCATAATAATAGACCGGATATCACTGTAATTGACAAACAAAACAAAATAGTTTACATCATAGATATTGCCGTTCCTAACACCCACAATTTACACAAAACAATAACCGAAAAAATACACAAATACACCGAACTGAAAGATGAAATACTAAAAATATGGAGAATGGAAAAAGTATATATTGTCCCGCTGGTAATCTCCAGCACTGGAGTCATCCCTAAGCATTTACTTACCGCGCTGCGCAACCTCGACATACCGGAAAACACGTACATGACAATGCAAAAGGCCGCGATTCTCAACACATGCCGAATAGTTAGGAAGTTCTTGCAGGACGACTCCAATTCCACAGGCTTTACCGAAAGTGCAGTTCACTTGGCCTAGGCCCGTGACACTGGCACTATAAATACCGAAGGCAAACCTGTCTTCGAGATCAAACAACTGTTAATAAAAAATAATAATATTATTAAGACTGTCATTTGCTTTGGACTTGTTTTAATAAAACAATAACCATGAAAATATTATTTTCTGTACTATTAGTATTTCATTTTAAATCCTAAAAATACGAACTATTTATTATAAACAATGACACAAGAAAGATAATTCACAAATTTTAAAATATTTTTTTTTACAAGAACGACACAACTTTACCATTTGCACACTTAAACACGAATAGCAAAAAACTGTCTGCATTTCTATTTACAAACAAAACTATTTTAAAAAGCTCAATTCATGGGGAACAAAATAAATATAATTATATGGTCTTACATGGAGCAGTTACTTTTTTATTAAATTTACAAACTTTAAAACCTAAATTCCCAAAATATGCTCATTTTTAATTGTGACGTCCTTCTTGCAAATGAGCGATATGATACTTTATATCAATTGATTTTCATTTTAATATGTGGAAGGGACTATGAATAATGAGTAGGTTTTTAGTTTAAAATATTACCAATGTTTACAAAGTCACCCTGTATAATAACTGTAGCGTACCATTTTATGGAACTAGATTGATGTCAGTTGCAGAGTTTCCAAATCACTTGTGTAAGTTAAATGTAAAAAAAAACAGGAAAAGATTGATCAAGGTTTACAACTCTCAAACATGACCTCAGCATCTGACATTAGGTAAGAGTGCCTAAAATGTCTGGCTGGCTATTTGAAAAATATATTCCTTCCCTTTGGACTTAGACTCTTGTCTATTTCACGGCTCAAATACCACATTATTTCTTTCAACCTTGGTACATAACATATTGGAAATTATATTATTAGGATTAAGAGGGATATGGAAAACAAAATTACAGGGCTTTTAGTTATATTCTGAACTGAACGAAACAAAATGAACGGACACCCATCCACTAATGGTCACAGAACTTACAGAGCTTCGATTACTTGGCAAAGGTACTAATACGCTATCGTCTCTTGCTACATGCATTTCAACTCTGTAGCTAGTCAAATTAAACTTTAATGAATTGACAATAGAGTTATATTTCATATGGCATGAATTTTATTATTCTGATCATATGTTCGCCTACCTATTATACTAATATTTCCTATTAGCATACCCTATTCAGTCTTACCACGTGTTCAAATAGCTGGTTTGTTATTAGCTAGGACTTTTTGAATAATATATGTGCCAAGGTTCTTTGTATAGGAAACTTAGAAATAATTTAGAATGTCTGCGTCTAGCTTGCAGTATCGATAAAAAATAATGCGACGAGGTATTCATTTTAAAGGCATTTTTAACATTTCGTTATTAATTTTCTACACTACCATTATCATTATCTACGTTATCATATTTCTGCGTGTCCTAAGAGTTTGAAAAGCAGTTTGTGGTTTGGAATTTTTACTATGGAGACTGGTTCACTTGCTATGTTGATTAAAAAAAAAACAATCACGACTGAAACTTTTAAAAGTCGATAGGTCACATTAATAACAATCAAAAATATTCTGTAGTAAAACTTTGTATTTTTTTATATTATACAACCTTTCAATGACTAAACGAGACGGTTTTGGAGAAATTAACATATTTATATTTTATTTGTAAAATAATGCAAGGATTTTTTTTAAGTTTGTGTGAGCCGCTGCATGCGAACAAAATTAAAATGGCGGACCAAAAAGTGAGCCCAAAAGTTTCATAGAACTTTCAAGGAACTTACAAACTAAAGAGCATTTTTGCGTTCCCCTTACGTGACCTTATTAATACTTTGGTGATAAAAACTTAGAAACGAGACAATTGGACTGCCCATGTTACAAATCACAATCAGCGAGAACAAGAGAGAGTGCAGTAGAACACTATCACGATCGAAAAATGGAAAAGTAATCTATACTTATATTATATAGCTTGTTTGTTTGTTGTGAAGAGTTTGTTTGTTTGTTTGAACGCGCTAATCTCCGAAACTACTGGTTCGAATTGAATAATTCTTTTTGTGTTAAATAGTCCAGTTATCGAGGAAGGCTATAGGCTATATAACATCACGCTACGACCAATAGGAGCAAAGATATAGTGGTAAATGTGTAAAAAACGGGAGAAAGAAGTCACTATTCCATAAACTTCGATGATGAGTGGTTACTGCACATTCTGCATTGCACATTGAGCCTTTGCATCAAAGATCCAACAATTATGGAAAATTATTTTAACAGTAAAAATATTTAAAAAATATATGGGTCTGTGCACTGCCCTTAACCATTAATTATTTCTCCAAACATACAATTTAACAGTTAAAACAAATTACATGAGCCTGTACGATGCTTTTTATTTTTAAACCCATTACGAGTACGAGTTACGAGTAAAATACTAATAAACATTATGTTATATTTAATTATTTTAAGCCCTTAGGGCTTAGGTACACTTATTTCATTATATTTAACAGCGAGCGAGCTTCGAGTCATTAAAAGAGTTGACGATTCTAAGCGTTTGTGTAATTATCCATTCTAGAATAATGTGTACCTACTTAATAGAAAAATAATTTAAGTATTATAGTGATTTTTGAGAATTTTAAGTATAATAGTCTCCCTAGCCGATTTCGACTACGGTGGCCAGTCACAACGACTAACCGACTGCGCGGGACATATTATAGTGCACAAGTGTGTACGCAAACACAGGTGCACTCTCTATTCCTTTCACTCTCATAGCCCGATGGGACAGCAATCTGACACGACCGGAGAGACATCAGGCGCAGGACCAATGGCTTTACGTGTTTTCCGAGGCACGGGGGTGAAACACCGCCAACTTCCAAACTCCGGGCTACCCTGAGGATTCCTGAACAGAAAAACTCCGGTACATATTTTTGGCCCGACCTGTTAAGTACCACCGAGGCAGTTAAGTATATGTATAGCAGGTACTGCTTAATTTTAGAATTTAAACGTTAAATTACCTAATACTTCTATTATAAAGCTAGGTATAATAAGATGATTATTGCTTTAATCAGTCAGGTATCAAACGAATGCCGAGAGTCGCATAACAATGGAATTTTTATTGTGTCTCGTTTACACATACTTGACGAGTTAATAACCAAACTGCTTAGGATTTCCGTCACTTAAGTATAACATTTACTTTAAATAACTATATTCCCTTGAAGAAGAATGCTTCTTTAATAAATAACGAAGGTAAAACGAAAGCTTCCAAGCTTTTTGCAAAGGAAATTCACTTCCTTTAGGAAGCTTTAAAGCTACTCCTACGTACATATAATTGGTTGAGGAGTAAGATTACTTTAAACAAAAAAGCTTGTGGCTAGTGGAGCGTTAATATATAACAATTTTTCTTAAACTCATTTTAGATTTACCACAACAATACATACATTATCTAAATACTTAATTTGAATGAATCAAAATCTATTTTTTAGTGTTATTTATTTAAAATTATGGCTTAAGTACTTTACTTCAAGGTCTTTGCCTCAAAGCATTCTTTGTCAGTCAAAGCTTTGTGTCATGCGGAAAGATACAAAAGCCACTCAGATTTAGCCAATTCCAAATTGAATTTTCAAAAAAACATTCCAGTCAAACATCAATTAGGAAAGTCTAAAAGAATCATTAACCCTTCGCTCGTGTAGGCATAGCTTTAGCATAATTAGCATAAATGCGTCCTCATAAAACATTAAATTGGGTTTTAGTAACGAACGCTCTAATTACGTGTATTAAACCATAGTCAGGACACAGTATAACTAGGAACAGTAGGGCTATGTTGTACAACGATGATGTACGTAGATTGTTATGAGTACTAGGCAGTAATGGTACCAAGAGAGCGAGAAATAAGTAGGAGTTTTGAATCACAACTGTTCTTCTTGCCTTCTTTGGAGTTTTATGGAAATTATCCATTGACAACCGCCTACAGTTATACTAGCTTGGTCTACTAGCTATTCATATTCCTCTTGCAGAGGCAAAAAGACTTCGGGAAGGTGTTCTAAAATTAAACTTGGCATAATTTAACTGGCTCTTCTGTATCTTCTTACTTTGTGGCTAAACGCTTTAATGTTATTATTATCTTGTAACACAGTAAATGCATTTCTGATATGAAGAAATTATATGTATGTGTATTCAGGTTTTGTGATAGCATTGTGAAATTATTTTTCAAAACACGGTTTCTGGGACTAAATACAAATTTACTGCCAAAGTTCTCCGAACATTTAAGCTTCTATTTTTTGTTGTAAAAGTTCGTCAAAAATCTTTTCGGCGCAGGCGCAGGCTCTCGCAAAAAGTGCGTATTAAGTACCGTATGAAGAGACAAGTTTGGTTAATGATCGAAATCGCGATAAAAACATGAACTGTCAAGTTACTCACATAATAATTTCTAACCATACTTCGGCTAAAATTACAACGCCAGAAGGGATGTAGTGATTTTGATGGATATCGAGAAGACGTTTTCTTTTCGTTATAAGAAATTCCGAGCATTCCATTCGAAGCATGGTAATTGAAGGATTTGCCTAATAAATTTTATTGGCACAAGACAACACCCAAAAGGGAAGACAACTAATTTATTTATTTTTTAATTCATTTGTAAACTTTATTGCACAAATAACAGTGTACAAAAGGTGGATTTAACTTATTCATTTTATAGTTGATTTTTGTTTTTATAGTGTTTTGTCACTAAAAAAACGACGGTGACCGAGTGGTATAGGCATACGCCCGGATAGCGTTACACACGGGGTTCGATTCTTCGTCTGTCACAGAGTCAGGGTTGCTTTTTACAAGTGCAATTTATATAATTTATTTCAGTCATTCGATTCCATTTCAAAAAGATTATAATAGTTTATCATCACCTTCGTCTAGAAGATAGGTTCTTATCTGTACCATTTGTCGTAATTTCTTAAAAGTTGTGTCAAATCATTCTCATTTTAGTTCACCATACTAAAAATGACTGACCCTAACGAATACCAAGAACGTTACGGTACCCATAGGCTAGATTTCTACGAGTCTCGGAAAGACGTCGTCAGCATGCAAATGAGTAGCCAGTAAATCTTTAGGCCTAGATTTCAGTCTAGAAACAAAGGCGAAAGTGGATAGAAAGTTTTGACCAAAAACTATAACGATTTGGTATTTTGTTATATGTTTAAGTACGTGGAAGTCAGAAGTTATACCTAAGGCCCAGTGCGTGATACTAGTAGTAGTTGTAGTAGTTAAATGTCATTACCAACGGTTGAATATAATTTCATTTGTTTACTATTATTTCCATAAGGGTCGATTTAAATGTAGTAAAACAATTAAAGTGTTAAACTTTACATTAAATCAAAAATAATATTTCTTTCATGCTTTCAAAAACAAAAAAAAATCTACCAACCCAAATGGGCAAATGTTTGATCGAACATTTGTACCAGTCACGGATATTATGAGTATTTATTGTATAATCAGTGGTATTTAAATTCTTTGGAAGACCATCATAATAGTTATCCGGTAGTTCGTAAGACAAGGAAGAAAATTCCTTAATTCGAAACCAGACGATTGGTGTGCTGTCTGGGGCATATTTATTTTATTTTTAGCATTTCACACGTTTGCTAATCTTATCGCAACAAAAAGCACTAAGGTTTAGCCATAGAATAAACTAAGTTCTAAGGCTAATAGTTTTAATCGCAGATAACAGACGCACTGAGTAACGAACTGCTCGCGTGCTTTGTTGCAGGGCTGGTACCATAGAAATATTATTATCTGATCTTGAACTCTATTTTGGAATCACTCGCTTGGATATGGCGTGTGATTTTCGTTTCAAAATGGATAAAAATCTACGAAAATCTCCCGAAATATGGACAGCTTTCTCAAAATTGAACTTTATTTTTTAAATACCTCCGGTATGGATTGCAACAGGTTTTCATTCCAAAATTGGACTTTAACTAATGTATGTATATCACGCTTCATCTTGACGCGAGTGAATCAAAAACAGGGGTTGATACTCTTACAGGGTTACAATAAGGAGAATGGACGTTACTGGATGCCGGCTACATTGCCGTGCCATAGGTAGGAAATATTTAAGCAACATTACTTATACAGCCGGCAAATTTGCCTGTTAGGGAAAATAATAATGTTTATCATATTTTCTATTAATATTAATACTTCATACATCTTCCATGGCAATGTTCCTGGCAACAGTATATAATGGTTCCTAGAACCATTTTTTCTAAAAGTCTAACGTTTGAGATATAGACGCTTCCAAAGTGGTAATATGGGCGTCCCCCCTCATCTAACCTTTGAACTAAGAAAGTGAAAATTTTGAAAAAAATATGTAATGTAGATCTCAACAAAAACTTTCAACGAAAATTGGTTTGAATGAGATCAAACCAGCAGTTTTTGAGATAAAGCACATTTTTATCAACCGCAAATATAACTTTGTCTTTCATACAAACACTATGAAAAACAAAGTTATATTTGCGGTCAATAAAATATTGTGGTATTTTGGCTAAGTGGAAGTAAGAAGTAAGAATCCCTAATTCAGTTTAAGTTGACACGGAACCCTTAGTGTGCGAGTCCGACTCGCACTTGGCCGGTTTTTTTTAAAATAAGGCACATTATATCTTCAATTGTGTTTTCTTGAACACTGTTTAATACCCAGTAATTTTTGTTGTATTTTTAGTATTACTCGATTAATACGGGTAGTTACTGCGATAGCGTACTGATGCCAATGTTTAAACTAGATAATATAGTTTATTATGATATAATGTTGCTCATTTATACTTATTCTTTTCAGATAATGAGGTTACCAGCTTACGAATTACGCAGACGATTGTATATTATATTCCGAGGAGAAGAAGGATTAGATTACGGCGGTGTCAGTCGAGAATGGTTTTTCCTGCTGCCACACTTTCAAACGAAAATTAGTACACATATCACATAATATCGCTTCAAACAAAAGCCGACGTAAGGAGCAAGCGATTTTGGCTCTTGAGGTGTTTAAGCGGTGGTGGTGACGCATTCAATCAATGGTACTTTGTGTTAATAACATTAGCATAATAAAGACTTAGATTACCAAAAAACCTTGAACATCATCAATATCGGTCCAGCCAGCCCTGCGCGCTCAGTGGGCGTGCGACACGCGCGTGCGCAGGTCAACGACATCTAATGCTTAATCGCCTTTATTTACTAACCTCGCGCATTCCACAGTTAAAGTTATGGTTCAAGGAAGCTTTCCTTATTTTATTAAGTCAGTTTTAAACTTGATGTTTGTCATAACGCAGCTAAGGCTCGTTTGCGCCGTTTTATTTATTTAAGAACTTTATTGCATAAGTAACATTGTACAAAAGGTGGACTTAATGCTAAAAGCATTCTCTCCCAGTCATACCTTTAGGTCATGCAGAAAGATTATAAGTGGGTGCAGGAGCATAATGTTGTAAAAATTTAGGAAAATTTATTTATGGTTTTACAATATTTTTAACACTCACAGTGTCATATTTTATTCTTAAAAGATGAAATATGAAACCAAAAATTGCGCACGGGCGGGATTCGAACCAGCATCTTTCTGGCTATCCGGGCCAACTGCTCTTCCAATTGAGCTACCGTGCTGTCGGTCCGACCGCACGAAATTCTTGGTCTCATTGATACGTCATTGCGTGACGTTAGCGCCATCTACCCGTCTGTTTATGCAACAGCGGGCCAAGTAGTTATTCTTTACAGAATAAATTCAACTTGGAAATGATAACGCTTCGCTACTCAATGGTTTTACAATATTTTTAACACTCACAGTGTCATATTTTATTCTTAAAAGATGAAATATGAAACCAAAAATTGCGCACGGGCGGGATTCGAACCAGCATCTTTCTGGCTATCCGGGCCAACTGCTCTTCCAATTGAGCTACCGTGCTGTCGGTCCGACCGCACGAAATTCTTGGTCTCATTGATACGTCATTGCGTGACGTTAGCGCCATCTACCCGTCTGCTTATGCAACAGCGGGCCAAGTAGTTATTCTTTACAGAATAAATTCAACTTGGAAATGATAACGCTTCGCTACTCAATACTACTTGGCCCGCTGTTGCATAAACAGACGGGTAGATGGCGCTAACGTCACGCAATGACGTATCAATGAGACCAAGAATTTCGTGCGGTCAGCACGGTAGCTCAATTGGAAGAGCAGTTGGCCCGGATAGCCAGAAAGATGCTGGTTCGAATCCCGCCCGTGCGCAATTTTTGGTTTCATATTTCATCTTTTAAAAATTTATTTATGCCGTAGGTAAATATACAAGAAGTAGAAAAAAGTTTCTAGTGATTGGTGATACATTTTCTGAACTAGTTACCCATAGCTTAAGCTCAAAATATTGTCTGTATTTTGTGTGAATATGTCTCTATGTGGTACTAAGTACTTATATGTAAACATAGATACTTAATAATAAACGGAACCACTCAACCAGTACCTATTTACAAAAAGAAAACTCCTTATGTCATGTGGACGTTAAATCAAGAAAAGTAAAAGTAATTTTTACTATCATGTTTATACAGAGTGCCTACTTATTTGCAGTCTTTTTCTTTTTCACGTGTCAAAACAAGCGTTCAATAACTAACCAATTCACGTCTCAATACTAAGGCTTTCATCAAACAAATACAACACTCAAAAGAGTCGAAAGAAAAAGTGATTTCTCATACATCTGGTTATCTATGAAGTTCAATGTACACTGCTGAACAAAAGTAGTGTACTAAAACACCGCTCGTCACGTATTTTATTCTGTTTGTTATTCATTTAATTTTCTATGTATTTATAAAGGGATCTCGATGTAAACAAACATGTTTTATATAAAATTCAGTCTGTAGTGTGCGCGTCACTCAGGTAAGTATATCTATTAACACGTTCATACATTTACTTCCTCCTTTAGTATTAAAGGACGTTCATTGCAATAAATACGGCTCTAGATCGCAGTCAGTGTTTCAATAAACGTTCCCCCAACGTCTATCACTGCAAGTCATCGTTAGTAGGCATCGATGTGAAATTCATGATCTATAAATAACATTAATTCAGCTGCAATAAGTTTCTTTTGAATACTCTGATTTTATTTTAAATTAAAAAAAAACTATTCTCTCCTCTTGTAAAGGCCCAATTAGCGACTAGTTGCTAAATACTAAATAGCTTAACTCCATGACTCATCGTAATTGAAGAATGTGATGCCCTTTTTATGTCACTTAATGTATTCCTCGTGTTCAAAGCATGAATGGCTAGATCGAAAGTGCGCAATCATTATGTAGGGCCCACATTCACTTTCATGGCGCAAGGGCGTGACTGATTTCTATACATTTGAATAAGTTCTTTGACATGCGGCTTACGTTCAATTATTTGCAAGTTAAGTTGCTTCGCGAATCGGTTATACGTGAGGAACGTGTAAAAGATAAACATAGTGTGGTTATCTGATTTAAGCTAAAATCATTTGTATTATTGTAAACAAAGAATCTGGGAAGTAATAGGTATCTGTGTAATCCCATCAACAAAATTAAATGCCATTTATGATCTTGAGTGTGTAAGTAAAATGATATCTAACGGAAGGCAAGTAAATGAATAGCTCCGGGAATCAGTAAGCTTAAGTGACAATAACAGGGCACATATCACGAAGAACTGATGACCGTTAAGGCAGAAAAGTTAAGAGCCCCTTCGACTAAAGGCGCAGCTTAGGGCGTCCACCGACTAAATAGACATACGACCTTGTAATGGTCGCTGGATCACTGTGGAGTGGACAGAGTCAGCAGATGCATGTCATGTCATGTCGCTGATGGACTGGGTATTCAATAAATATCTTAATAGAATAGTTTAAAAAAAATAAACAAATGATACAACTTTTCCAAAGCTTCATGCCACTGCGTTGCTTTAACCGCAACCGACAGTCATAATCGTAGTATTTTGTATCTTAAAGTAAATCTGAATGTGTACCTTGAATTCTTACATATAATAGAACATTTTTAGGCAAGTAGCCCAAAGTAAAAGTTTAATGAATTGAACACATGAATTTGGAGACGGTACTTCAAAAGTCAAAACAAATACTATCGTCATTAGCGTGTATACTCAAATGACAATCTGTAGGGCCAGTCGATTTGTGAATTCAAACACAGTTGTGATAATTTAGGTTTTGGAAAGCTGTCATGTTTTACAAGCGTTTCGCCGCTTTTGTCTCAACGCAAATAAACATGGTTCACTCTTCATTGCCAGCAAGTGTACGAAAAACATTAAGTTAAGTATTGCGGTAATTTATGCAGTGGTTGTTAGGGTTAACCGAAAAAGAGATGATGGATGGGGACGAGATGTAAGGATTTTTGTTATTCCTTCCCGCATAAACTACTAAATGATTCATGGTACTTAACAATAAACAGTTTCTATACTGGATTAGCACAAAGACTATAATTTACAATGATTATTAATGAGATTCAATATTTACACAAGTAAAGCCGCGCGCTAAGATCTTTGCAAAATTTGTTTTCTCATTTGGTTGCAGTTACATCAATCAACATGTTTTTTTGTTACAGCTTAACTTTTACTTTCGTCACTTCAGAAACTGTCAAGTATAAAATTGATGGCATAATGTCTTCAAGAGCTCGCAAGTTCGTTCATGATTTCACGAGGCTCATTTTCACTATGACTCGAGATTGACCATAGTATAAAGCATAGCACCACTCTCGAAAGCTATGATTGCCTAGTTTCTCTCTCGTTCGCGTAATTACACTTTTACATGCATATACTAAGCTAAACAGCTGTCTAATAGACTTTTGTGTCAACTCAATGGTTCTTGAACATTTTTTATACGATACGGTAAGACAAGGTAAACACTATATCTTATGCAGTTGTAATAAGGGCTAGTTTGCAACAAAAGTGAGTAGCCTGATATACTGGCGACTGTACATGGATATTGGGGTTTTTCGCACCGCAAGGTTTTCGGACCGCGGTGCGAATCGCGTAAGTAAGTGCTAATGTACCTACTTACCGTTTTATGTTATCGTTAATAACTAGCTCTATCTAATTATTATGGCTTAGATATAGTTATACATTAATCGGTGGTTTATCTAATCTCAAAAATACAGTAAGTAAGTAGTCGAAAATTTTACTTTTAGTAAAAGTTTTCATTAATAGTAGGTACTGTGATGAAAAACCTGTGTGTGGATACCGCATGATATATTCGCCGACGGTAATGAAACTTATTCCAAGAAAATTGAGGTTATTTTAAGCCTCAGATTAAAACAAAACGCGATACATGCACCTTTGTCGGCGCAATCGGCATGTACCCTTTTGAAATTGGTACCAAGAAACAATCGACGAACGGGGCCGAACGGTACATCCATGATCCCGTCTTTCTCACACAGACTGTCTCTCTCATCAGCTCTGAGAACTTCGGGATAAGATTTGTTTTAAATTAAGGATAAGTACAGTTATTGTCATTTTTTGAGTCGTTAAAACGAAAGTTTGTAATGATGATGACTGTGTTCAAAACATTTTTAGAGAAGACATTATGTCTGTTGATGCATTTATGTGAAATGGACCACACAATAAGTATAAAATGTTTTGTTATATCAATGTCATCATGTCAAATATTGTGTCTAGCTAAATAAAGTTTTTTATCACATTTGAAAACACTGAAGAATAAATAACTTTAAAAGCAAGCAATAACCTTTATAAACTACAACGTACTTAAAGGCATAGCTAGACTTAACGTATACCATTGCTTTCGAGATACAATTAACTATACATTTTCACTGCAATTGTCTTAAAACTTGGTGATAAATACCTATTTACTTATTTCATAATACCTATCTCCGACAGCCGAATACTTTTGACCTCTTTTGACAAACATAAAATGTTCCTGTTGCCTTTTCAAACAGCCCCTCGTTAACTTTGTGACTCAATCGATTAATAACAAAGAACATTCCTTTTCATAAAGTGTGTTAAATCAATCATCGTTAATTTGAAGTATCGATATCATTCGCTGCATCTTGTTAGCATTCACGGATTGAATTTTAAGAGACCCGTGTCGATCAATAACATAAATATTGAGGTCCTTTATTTGGTAAAACGTAACGATACATCACACGTACCACGAATTTAAATTCTGCAAAGATTTATTACTCAAATTCTCTTTCATTTCTTTTCTTTGGGAATTTTGTTACAAGTGACGTTTGAACCAACTTACTTTCTATAACTTTGATAGTGTTGACAAGCCAAACAAGTCTTTTTCACTTTATTTAAGGCCACAAAAGTCAAAGTGAACAAGCTTCTTCTGGGCGAGCTTGTTCCATCTTGACTCCGTCTTAGCCTTATTTGGCCAAGAGCAAATCCATTGTAAATTAAATAAATCGTCGTCTCGGCCTTAGTCACATCAGTTAAAAAGAGTCTACGTAGGTACAGCAAAACCATTGCAGGGTGCGTATTGCGATGCAGCAAAACGCTCTGCTTTACTGTCAAATTAGCAATTCTTATTGCAATTTCGCATTATATTGATAATATTACTATAATATAACAATATTTATATTTATATTCATACCATTGTAGTATGAATATAATGTTAATATTCGTTTACACTGAGTGGGAATTTTGCCTCGGAATTGAACGGATTCAGTTGGATCGCAACACAAAGTCCATCCATCCAAGATCCATCCAAGTCAAAAGAAATCTTGAAACTAATGATAACCGATTCGGATTATAGCTAACTACGATCCAATACTTTAAGGGCCAGTTTTTTGATCTGTAGTAATGGTAAAGTTACGTAACCAGCGGTTAAATATTTACCATAGTCACGTTTGGTTCAATTTAGAAGAGACTACAGCAAAATCATTACAGTCCAAGTCAAAAGAAATCTTGAAATGATAACCGATTCGGAATTTCGGATTATTTATAATTACGATCCAATTAATTTTAATTATACCGAAAGTGCAATGTCATTACACTATTTTTTTCATAATTATTGTTTTCTCGTAGATCCCCACAGTGCATTCACGTGCATGTATATCTTCATAATTATCTGTAAGAAAAGCGTGTGATGTAATTATCACTATAATAGGTGTTAATTAATAAGTATTTACAGTCCATTCACTTCACTGTGTTTCTCAGAAGTTGCATAAACATCTGGTTACGCAACAAATTAAATTTTTAAGGTTCATCGGTTTCTTCACTCCGTTGGTCAGGTACATGACCTAGGCTTAAATTGTAGGTTAGACTAGGCATATTAATATTAAGCTAAGGCTACCAAGAATAGTCACAACATTGTATTGTAAGGGCTTGTTTCACCATTAACAAATAAGCACTAACCAAGGAATAATAAAAATTCGGTATGTCATTTTGTATTAGGCATTGGACAAATTACACTAATCGGAACTTATTCAGACTTTGTGAAACAGGCCGTAAGTATAGTTATTAAAGAAAGATACTAAAATATGAACTTGCAAAGTTGCAAAGGCATAGAGAATATTATAACTAAGTTTAATCTTTCGCAAAGTTAATACGAAAACACATTAAGAATAATAAGTACCCAAAACACTTGCCTTTATAGATTAATCTTAATATTTTTAAAGCGTTTTGTAAAAGTGTATTCCTACAAAACTAATTATTTGAAAGTAGAGCTTATCCAAAACATATCTAACAAGTATCGAAAGCAAATTTACCACAAAATTGGCCATTAATAACCATTCTGCTAACAAATTAACACAATCTCATGTTAATAAATCTAAAATGATACACGGCAGCCAACAAATTAAGATGGACGCCGCGATAACCGCTAATTCCAATTCTATTGGTAGTGTTAAAGTCATGAATATTAATTTTTGTCGCGATCCTCATCTATTTTGAATAATTAAAGTGAAATTTTATGATGCTATGCAGGATAGCTGAAGGATTTCACTGGCTTTAAAGTTTCTAGAGCAAAGTAGTAAAATAGTAGGCAATAGATTTTCTGATAATATTGTAAATCTGTCAATGAGGCTCATGCCGACAAATATCTTATCAGGCAAATCTTAGGATCACAGAATCTTAGCAATAAAAGCACCTCACCTAATTTGCACTGAGTAAAATTTATTAAATGTCTCTCAATGCTAGGCGAATAATAATTATGTTGATGAAAATGTTACCAATCATTTGGAAAGCTTTAGATAGATATATAGATCATTACCGGCCTGTTTCACAATGTCCTAATAAGTAAACGTTATTTGTTCAATAGTTCATGCGAAATAACATTCCACATTTGAAATATTTGTTCCTGATTATTTTGTAATCGGTAAAACAGGCCCAAAAAATATTGCAAAATTTAATTCGGATTAAAAAAAACTCTACATTGGCCAATTGGTTACATATAAATTGTTAAATCTACGACATGTCAGCAGCGTCAAATTACTTTACAGTTTTAACAAGAATGTTGCTAATTAAAATAGTTGAAACCGCCAATTGGTCCCATACTATTGTTTAAAAGGGGGTACAACATAGAGCTTAACGAGTTCCGAGCTCAATACGGTATCATTAACCTGAGCTTGGAAGGTGCATTTACTCATTCCGACGAGTGATAGATATATTTTTACTAGTAGACCCAGTGAACTTCGTTTCAGCCCGGGCCCCGTTATGGTTGTTATCCTATTCAGAGCCAAGACGAATCCAACAAAGGCAAAATAATGAAAGTCCACCTGTTCCCGAGTTAAATAAAATTCACGAGTAAAAGATGAAATATGAAACCAAAAATTGCGCACGGGCGGGATTCGAACCAGCATCTTTCTGGCTATCCGGGCCAACTGCTCTTCCAATTGAGCTACCGTGCCGTCGGTCCGACCGCGCGAAATTCTTGGTCTCATTGATACGTCATTGCGAGACGTTAGCGCCATCTACCCGTCTGTTTATGCAACAGCGGGCCAAGTAGTTATTCTTTACTTACAGAATAAATTCAACTTGGAAATGATAACGCTTCGCTACTCAATGGTTTTACAATATTTTTAACACTCACAGTGTCATATTTCAATTTTGTGCGCAATTTTTGGTTTCATATTTCATCTTTTAAGAATAAAATATGACACTGTGAGTGTTAAAAATATTGTAAAACCATTCACGAGTAAAGTTAAATATAGAAAAAAAATATATAGAGAAAGTAAGTAAGTAAGTATTCCTTATCACAACAATGTTATTATTCTCGTGGCATGTTATGGCATTCTGTACCTATAATTTTCATTTTTGGTAAGCTGTTATTGTCTAAATTAAATTAATTTTTTATTTGATCCAAACAAGTCTACATAGCATGCGGCATGCAAAATTCGAATTTGCTATGTCTCCCTTTAACTAGATGTGATAGTTGCATTCTAGTCGACATCGTTCAGCCGCATGGCTGCCATATTTGAATGTGCTGGTGTCCAAACTGCGTATATCTTTAAATAATACATACATAAGTGCGAGTAAAATCGTTGCGTGTAAACGCGGCTTATACAGGGTAATTACTTATCGTACCCAATTAGCACCCGTTGGCGTTTCAATCTTTATAAAACTCGTCACCCGTACGATTCTTAATGACTATAGTGCTACACTGATTCATTAGTGCCAAGACAATAATATAGGAAAGTGGTGCAATGATCGAGCCTTGTAGAAAGTTGGTAAGCTCTATAGATATGCTTAACAGTTCAGCAGTAGACGTCCTTTGCCTTTGCGTAAGCTCTATAGATATGCTTAACAGTTCAGCAGTAGACGTCCTTTGGCTGATAATGATGATGATGATTGAAATATTATGTCCTTAGTTTGATTAGTTATTATTTCAATCAACAGTGAATTGCAGATAGCATCAACAAAAGTAAAAGTCATTGTAGAAATATTTCTCGCTCAACAATCGTGTATTTATAGATTTTATCGGAACTAATTGACCAATCTTCATCTGTAATGATGTTAAACTTCACAAAGAAAGTAAAAATTCTTTATTTTTCCTTATTTATCAGCATCTTCATTTGTGTGGATAAACACACACGTTGACACTGCGATAGAAATTGCTATTTTTTAATGATTTGTTTTACTAGAATCCTGCTGAAATTGATTTCAAAATCAATAACTCCAAAAATTATGTAAAAATATAGCTGTCTATTTTAGGCCATGGCCTTGGTCAGGACATGACATCAAGGAAGTTTGGGGGTTTTTAATACGACAACCACGCTACACAACAACGAGTAGAAAAAAATCAAGCCGAGTCGTATATTTATATGAGTAAAGTTATGCCATATAAGAACCATGAAACTCACTAAAGCCTAAAATCAAAATATATTTTAAATGAAATAAATAAACCACATTTTTTTAGACAGCTCAATAGATTTCCTGTTCCCTGGAATACCTCATCTCCAATCGCTCTCCTTTCTCCAACAAACATTAACATTACTTTTGACATAAATCGACTTAAGTCGTGTACTCCATGAAATCTATAACGGAATACTAGTTTTGCCGGCCGCAGAAAACATAACATAACTATTTATAATGTTCGGATGCTCGTAAATCATAGTATGACCCAGTTAAGATACATGGGACACTATATCATACAAGTGTGTACTTTCTATTGATTTAAAACTCGTATGTAGTGATGTGGATGGATTGGCGAACTTGAATGTTCGATAGATTTTAATGGTATGGATTGGTAGCAGTAGCCATAACCATTTCTATTGATAGTCTCGATAAGAACTCACTACAAAAACAGTTATCGATGTATCTTTATGATTCTGTTAACAATAAGAAAAGAAAATCTTATTATTTATCAGTAAATGAAGTACTTATCCAACTTCTTAGCTGTGTTTTGTTGAACTACATTTATGGTAAATTTATTAAGTGTGACAACGATTTTCAAATTCAGTACCTAAATAAAATTTTGCCACATTGTACATAGCAGTAAGTGTAGCGTACCTACAGTAAGTAAGCATGATGTTAAGGCCCGGTTACATGATCGAATCGAGAAAAAGAACCTTACACAACGGTCGTTAAAATAGCCATCCTGGAATTTTGTACATACATTTTTTCCTTCAAAACACGCATAATTATAAATATTCAACCGCTGGTAACGACATTTAACAATTAGTTGAGTTAACTATCGATCACGAAACCGGGTCTAAGTCCGACTTACTGTAGCTCTATGTAAGTTAAAGTGCAGATGTCGACAAATAAATGACCGTTAGTTGCACAACACTACTGGCGGTCAATATATTTAGTTGCGCTTGGACAACAGTTTGAGTTATATGGGGGAGTGTGTGAGTTTTCGCTTGTGCTGCCTCCGATGATTTGGGCTAACATTGATTTTATGAGCTGAGAATTTTTGTTTAGGTTAGATTATTTATTTTATCCTCGTTACTGATAAAAAATAATCGATCGACGACACGTTTGGTGTAGCAGTTGGTGTAATGACAACTATGCCGGCGGTCTTGGGTTCGAATACCACAAGGGGCGAATGTTTATGTGATGAGCATGAATTTTTTGAAACTTGGTCATAAGAGACGTCCCCGTCATAATCGCTGTCTGGTATTCGTAACACAAGGGAGAAAATTCCTCACCTCGAAACCAAGACAATTGCGATAATATGTTTACGAAACTTTTATTTTCCAATAAATATTTACAGCATGAAAAAGATTCCAGTTACCGAGCATCTTAGTAAAAATATTATGTAGTTATTTTGTTTAAGCACCCGTAAAACCAACAAATTCTTGAAGCAAATATTTCTATGACTTACATTAATATGCTTATATTATCCTACTACTATTATAAAGGCGAAAGTTTGTAAGTATGGATGTATGGATGTATGGATGTATGGATGTTTGTTACTCTTTCACGTAAAAACTAATGAATGGATTTGAATGAAACTTTACCACAATATAGCTTATACATCAGAATAACATATAGGCTACAATTTTTGAGGTTTCTAATGTGAGGTCGTAAAAAAACACATTTTTTGCGCTACTAGACGGGACGAACCTGAAGTCCACGCGAACGAAGTCGCGGGCAAAAGCTAGTTTGAAATAATTTTGTTCTTGACTAAACCAAACATGGCATAGCAAAATCAACGATGGAACGAGATTACCTTGTTCACTCACTTGCCTTTAAAAATGATCAATTTGTTGTTATTAGAAAAGGACAATTATTTCAGCTGCATTTGTAATGTATTTTATACATTTCGTGTGTATTTATTCGGTCGTCGCAAGTAGGTATGCGTCGCGTGCTAACGGCGGATTTGTTTTGTTTTGTAACCAATGCACGTCTGCACATTCCAGTGCGCATTTTTGCAAGTTTTCCGCACGTTTTAACTATTTAGAAGTTTCGGTAAAATATCTTTGAATTGTGTCTTTTGAGTTACTAAGTCTATATTCTTTAAATTGTGCCCCTTCACATAACCAGTTACCTACCATAATGGACCTGTCATGCATGTCCGCTTGTAACTTTTATTTTTATTAGAGTCTGAATTGAATATTTGCATGCTATCTTTATATGGCTGAAAAAGATAATCTTAATACTTAATGACACGATCTAAACTGTACCCTTTTTCAAAAGCAAATAAATATCTTTCTTTCTTTCTCCACTCATCATCCCGCGTTTTCATGTCAGTACATTTATTTACAAAGACTTTATTGCACAAATGATGGTGTACTAAGATGGACTTGATGCTAAAAGCATTCTCTGACGGTCAAACCGTAAGGTTACTTTATTTTTGCATACTTCTTTGCGGCACCGCGCTGTGACAACAGGTCCATTCTAATGATAACCAGTACCCCAATCACGAACATTTGACGTATTCGTCACGTAATCATAGCTAGTTTACGTCAGTCGGCAGCACGAAGCACTCCCGTGTCGTGTAGTAAGCTCAAAAGCATTATCGCAGATGACATCATACTAACGTAAATATGGCACGTCCAGAAATAAGTAGTTTTTTTCTATAGAAATTAGCAAGCAGTATCATTAGGTAGAGCCGTTATTTTATTTCTTAATTGAAATGTAATTACATCGGAAATTTACGCTTTCCTGTTTCTGAGAGTCCAATAAGATAACTATAACATATTTAATCACATCTAATAAAAGACTCAACAGTTCATTTAATATCCTCTGATAAATTAATTTGCCATAGCTCATAGTAGAACCGCCTATCCACCGACAAAGTAGTGTCTACTTTAACTAAGAAAGAAATAATGAATGAATAGCATGTTGCAGACACACTGTATACTCTTGTAAATGCGCTGGAAAACCTATATTTTTTTATTCTTACTTAGCAACGGTAAAACAAGTGGAGAAAAGCGACTGTACCCTGAGCACGAAAAACTCTCGAATGCGTAAACGTATCGTGAAATGTCAAACTCCATATTAAAAAAAGTTATTTCTTTACGCACCCGCCAGGGGCGCTAGTCCAATTTCCATATGAATTGAAAATTCTCGATACGCGTACGTTTTCGATAGTTTTTGTGATTAGGGTACTGTATCATTAAAATAGTAGCGATTATTTGCTTGTGATGAAAGAGACATTTGAGTGTTATTAATTAAACGGTCATTTTAGTTTAACAAAGGAGAACCTTCGCAATTTGGTTTTGCTGTAGAAGGTAACACAAAATTAAGATTAAGCTTTAATTTTATCTCAAATCATAGTTAATATCTAGAGCACTAGTGTTATGGAAATCAACAACAAGGGCTAAAGATATTCCTTCAGACATTTTACACCGCTTACCTACATGATGTTGTTCTCATGTAGTTACAAAAACAATTGATTGATAAAAACTTAACTTATAATTAATTTTATTCAATGAAATCATTTGCTAGCTAAACAAAAACATTGAAAGTTGAATAATAACAGACATCTTGACATGTACCGAAGTTATTTGATAGAGGAAAGTGGAATTCTATAAGATTAGCTGTTTATTTTCTGGCTGTGAACAATTCGCGTTAAGCTGATTATTAAATTAACGATCCTTAAGCCTGCTTGCATTAGAAAGTCACTTTCAAACCAAGATTTATAGTTGTGAGTGAAAATCACAACTATGTTAGGCATAACAATCTGTGATTGCCGACGACAAATTGATGGCGTAAATATAATTACTGTCACTAAGTTAATGACACGAAAGCAAATTGCAAGTAGGTAACTTTAGACCCTTTACACACTGCAACTTTTAGCAGCGATACAAACGCGATGCAGTCGCGATGCTGCATCGATGCAGTCGCAAAATGTCAACATTTACACACTGCGCTACTTTTGGCATTGATGCAAACGCGATGCTAAGGCGCGTTAGTATCGACGCTGAAGCTGGCTATGAAAACAGTAGCGATGCAGTATCGATTCTGCATCGCGTTTGCATCGATACTAACGCGCATTTGTTTCGATGCCAAAATCTGTTCATTGCGTGAGTCGCGATGCTGTCGCGCGTTTCCAAAACGCGTTAGTATCAACGCTAATTGTCACAGTGTGTACAGAGTCTTATAGTTAAAAATATAAACGCAGGCAACCAATTAAATGGCTAGGCCGATGGTTAATTCGACTAACTCTGCCTGATTATACTTGATGGCTGCGACAAATAGATACTTTGTTGCCTGAAATAAATGATGACAAATAAATATACCAATTGGTTTTTAAAGTTGATTAAACTCATAGGTCAGGCACATAGAAGCATGGGACGGCCTAGACAATTGAGGGATGGTGCCCCTCCCTACGCGAGCTGTCAATCTGACACGGACTGACGCATATCTATTTTCAATATAAATAAACAGATTAAACATAAAGTACGTTTCAATGTTTACACCAGGTATTACTATAAATATATTTTAAAACAATTAAATCTTAAAAAGTCATAAAAGTCGTTTATTTTTGCATATAGACCCACTACTGGGGCACTTATACACGTCCCAACATAGACCCTACTACAGCGTGCTGAGAAGAAGCTGCGCAATAAACTCAGTCACTATTGTCAATGCCTCTTTTCAAAAGTTTTACAATGTTTGTGGTGATCATGCAAGTCCATAAATTATTATCATATTATTACATTACTATCTTTAAAAAAAACATTGTTATAAGCGGTGTCGTATGACCAAAGGCAAAGAGATTGTTAGTTCATTTATTATGTTTAATAATATTATAATTACTTTTAACAACTCTGACTATGACTTGCCCAAAATGAATTAAAATATCAGTAGCCTTAATCGAAATTTAATAATGATATTACATTTTAATGTAGCTTTTACACCAGTCATACATCTTTTTCCGACAATAACGTTAATAAAATGCACTGTAAATCAGGGAAATGATAATTATCCTTAGTTAATTTATTACTCATTAACTTTACCTATAAATTAAAGTTTATGAGCGCTAAAATCACTTTGAAAGGATTGAAAGCTGTTTAATTTTTAAGAACTTTTTAAAAAATCGCCAGCACATCCTTATTTTCCGAGTAAAAAGTCGGTGGATCAAACAGGTTTATGTTCGTGCAAAATGTAGCGCCATTATTATACAGGGTCACAGATATTATAATACTAGTACAGATACCTCATCTCATACAAGAAAACGGTTCCGCCGTATCGGGCTAATATCTCCGGGCTAAATTTAAGTATTGAGAGGGCTATGTAAAAGGCCGTAGATAGCGCTACGTAGACTGATGGACTTCGCGGAATAAAGCATGTCGATTGCTCGCAATTAGTTCATGTGTTCAGCACGTCAATAAATGGCGCTACGTAGACTGGATTCACGGAAAAAGCATGTTGATTGCTCGCAACTAGTCTACGTGTTTACTTTCTCAATAGATGGCGCTAAACTCATTGCTGTAGTGGCTGTAGCACTAAAATAGGGTTAAAATAATGTAACTAAAATACGAAGGTAAATTTCGCTTCTTTTAATAATGACACGATGGCGCAGCGGATTAGTAAGGCGGCCTCGGATTTAAAATATGCGGGTTCGAATCCCAGTACGCTATATACTATTTTTATGTTGTTTTTGTTTTTATCAGTGTTTTGAACTTTTTTCTCTTTTCTTTTCAACAAAATCCAGATATTATACAATAATATGTGACAAGATGTCCTACAACTAATACAATAAATAATTTGAAATGTTTTATATTTTATGTCAGTAATTTGTTGTGTGTATCAATAAATATTTTATAAATGAAAAAATTAAAACGTCGCGTTTCGTCATCATGTAAAAGTAGAGTAGGTTTCCTAAATGAATGCAATTTGTACTTCAGAAATCAAGTTCCTCCTTATCTTTTGTTCACTAGCACAACGACCGTCCAATACGGCTCTCTCAGTAGTTCAGTTTCAGTCCCCATTATAAGAGTGAGTAAAGAGTACGGATAGATTGGTGAGTTACTGCAAGAGCGAGACAGAGCGAGGCTGTTGCACGACTCGGCCGGCTCGCGTGACCTCTCGAGGAGAGCCCACGCTAGTCTCACGCCGCGCGCCGAATTATTATTTCGAGTGCAAGCAGAAATGTTATTAAACGTCTATGTAATTTATGTATTGATATTTGAGTTGATTTTCACATTCATGCATACAATTTTGACTCATGTTTCATGTTCATGTTTGTTATTAAGCCGGCGTTACCTATGAAGGAAATCAGTTTTCTTTGGAATAATATCTAATTAAAAAAATATTTTATTCTTCATTCTAGTAGACAGCTAGAATCTTATTATTCCGCCCGGCCCTTTGAGTATATAGCCCCTGGAGATGCCATACACGGGCGACCCCCTCCGGCAAAGTACGTTGGTCAACTGTTCAAACGCGTTATATAAAACTACTTGAAGTCGCTACACCGCCATTTTGCATCGTTCCGTATCGCGTGACGCTTCTCTTGAAAAATGGTACTGCACAAGTATTCTCATGTAAAAGGCGATCTGACAGCTCAAATTCGCAACAAGATCGCGTTTCCTACCATAGTTAAGTATTTTTAGTAACTATTAAATGTGTATTTAAGTACAATTTCCATTTAAAGAAAAAACCGTTGCGATACGTAAACGACAGAAAAATGTAAACATGTATACAGTGGTACGGAGGTGAATCGGTCTTAGTGATGTGACTCAACATAATCATTCACTCACTGGCCTTACTGGAGTTAGTTTTATAATCAGTTTTTTTAATTAGATTTTGAATTAAGTAGTAAGTATAATGTATGTTATATTTAAATCTTGTACGGTAAATAAGAAAAAAATACTTTCTTATCCTCTGGTCATACGATGTTGAAATTTAGTCTGAAAATGAAAAGAATTGTTGGCTATAAAAATATTTCGAGGTAAAAGGAATACATTTGGTCCGGGATTATGACTGTATATGTTATATACTATATACAGGGCTACATGCTTACAGGTTAAGTCGACCTAAATCCTGTAAGACGTGGCAGTTTACGTCATGCCTGACTGATTTGACTATCGAACCCTATATTCAAAACTTTACCGTTAAGTTATCGTACTTTTAATTTATTTTATAAAAACTCCCGATTTTGTTCTATTGCTCCCCTTTTTCGTGTTTTGTCCCTCAACTTTGTATTCTTTTCGCCAATTTTTGTGTAGTATATTAGTTGCTTTATTATTTTTAACACTACATCACAAGTAACTGAACCAACTTGAACCAACATACAAAAATTTAACCAACAATATTGAATACTGCCAGTGCTTCAGCTGCAGCAACAGCTGAAGCAGTTACCCAATCTTCACAATGTGTAATTGTAAGTCTAAGAGCCTTATTGAAATCCTTGAGTGGTTTAAGTATAGATCTGCCAGCTGCTGCATATTTCCTTTAATCACATTAAATTATTGGCTTTTGGGTTCTACCGATATGTACGTACATATCGGTTTTTAACCGACTTAAAAAACAAACATTTATGTTTGGCTTTTTAGTTTTTTTCAAATCGGTTTTTTCATTATTATTTATTATTGTTCCAGGACAACCCTAGTGCAATCCTAATGCAGCCAGTGTAAAACGAAAAATGATTTCTTGAGACAATATTCGTAGATATGCATTACCTGTGTTATTCTGTCTTAACTTTTTACAATTTGAAGCTCATTAGTAAATATATATCATATATTAAGAGGCTTCGATTTGGACTAATCTACCTGTTAAATGAATATTTGTTGGGGTTATTTCGCTGTAATGGACAACAATCAATCACCGATCAAGTCACTATGTATCAGGATTACTATTTCTAAAAAATATAAACATATTCACAACTTGAATTTATAAAAAATCACATGAAAGAAATTTTCAGCGAGAATCATTCAGTTCATTCAGCAAACTGATCTGACTCATTCTTCGCGTGTCACATCACTATCTTGTTCGTATGTATGCTGCGTAGTTACGTGAAAACTCTGATTGTGTGCGTGTAATGTTTCATGTGTTGAATTTTTTTGTAGTGTGCGTTTATCGCCACAGCAAAATTTGTGTCTGTTGAGTTATTCATCTAATGGTGGTGTGCTGTACGTGTTTACCTCACTCCCCCCTAAAAGTGGTGAAAAAATTTGTTAGACGCGTGTCCGTATTGGCATCTCCAGGGGGCTATATACTCAAAGGCCCGGCCAGCTACAGATTAGCAAGAGGAGTCGGCGGCTAAACCGGTGTGTGGTCGGTGTGGATAACAAATTGTACTTAATTCCATTGTTTTCATTAAGTTAATGGTGTTGTCAATTATATATAATATATAAGGTCACCTCGTTTTAAGTGATAATATTTAAAGGGCCGATTCAGCACAATAAATTAATCATTTTTTGTAGAAAACACTTTGGGTTTTTATCTGCTAGTTTCTGAGAAAATTTGAGACAAAGTTAATAATATTTTTCAGTTTTTTATTTTTTATTCATTATGGCTAAGATTAGAGAAAAAGAAGGTTTGGCCATTGAATTGAGAGAGGCGAAGCCGATGATGTAAACAACTTTTTAAATTGTCAGGGTGCTGTTTTAAAAAATAATATTGTCTATGTTAAAGAAAATAATAAAAATTTAAATCTCGATTTTCCAAAAAATTATGAAAGTGTCCTGTTTCTATGATGTATACAAAGCCACTGTTAAAATATTATCACTTAAAATGATTTGACCTTATATACGCTCGCAGCTTTGCAAAATGCCGAAGGAAAATGACAATTTTTGACGTTAGTTATAGTTTTAGGGTAACCATGATTTAACAACGTTTACGTCAAAACCAGACTTGGTTTCAGCAATCAGAAATAAAGTCTGATTTGCGCATAGGACGAATTAGAACCAATGAAGATATTAAATAAGATTAAATTATCCGTTTTGGTTTTCGTAAAGTTCACGCCATATGGCATTCTCTACCAGTCATACCTTTGGGCTAAGCAGAAATGATTGTGAACGGTGCGACAAAGAAATGAAATTAATTATTATCATTTCAATTGTGTTCTAAGTCATAGCAATAAGGTTTTTGGTTGCAGTAATTCGATATTATAACAGATCGACGATAACTTATAAAAATAACACTTTCCATGACATTTAAAATTAAGTTTTAATTCAGTGTAGTAAGACAGATTTTTGGTTGCAATAATTCGTTAACATATCAGATCGTCGATAAGTAATAAAAATAACACCTTTCTGTTCGCAGAACCAGTAAAATAGCATAACAGTCCAGCAAGACTATTATTATTATAACGTCAAAATTAACATGTTATTTATTAGTAACAAAAGTGTTATATTATGTTGGCGAATTCAAGCAGTTATTCTCACTCCTACTCATTAAGTAATTTTTTGTTTCCCAAATATTTTGTTGTTTTTTGTAACTTAATAATATAACAACGAACAAATTGGATAAAAAGTATGATATGTTAATGATTTCGATGCTTTGATAAATAAAACTTCATAACTCAAAAAATAAACGAAATATTTGCAACATTTTCAATCAATAGTTTAACGTTTGAGATATAGACGCTCCTAAAGTGGTGAAATGGGCGTGATACCCCCCCCCCTTCTAACCTTTGAACTAAGAAAGTAAAAAATTAGAAAAATATACATATGATTTAGAAACTTTCAACAAAAATTGGTGTGAATGAGATCGAACCAGTAGTTTTTGAGATATGGCACAGTTTTAACAACCGCAAATATAACTTTTTCTTCCATACAAACACTAAGAAAAACTAAGTTATTTTTGCTGTCAGTTATTTAGTTAAGGGTGTTATGGTGAACGGCATCTATCTAGAAATCATCGATTAGATAAAATATTTTATAATGCCAGATTTACGCAACAATGCGCAAGCGATGCGCGTCCCTGGTGCGCAGGGTGCAGGCGAGTGGTAACGGCATCCTGAAAATGATTGCTAGCAGACTGGACTGCCTATATGTTGGCCGTTCACGTACCATTTCGGGGGGAGTGGTGCAGAACTGGCCACTTAAAATTGTATTTTGAATTTGAATTGTAATTTATTTGATTTAATTTAATTATTTTTAACTAACATAGTTTATAAGATCTACTAACAATCTATGAGTCATTGTTACTTTTAATAAATAAATTATCTATCTATCTATCTATCTATTTAAAGTATAGTTAAATAGGTACTATAGATAGTGCCATCCACGAAGGCGCGCCCCATCACTCGTCCAAATCGTTTATAGTACATGTGTGCAAGCTTTTGAATTGAATTTGGAACATCATAATGACTAATGAATGACAAGCACACTTCAAAAAATACACTCAAAGGAAAGATGCTCTACTTGGATATGGTTTTAAGTAGGTATGGTTAGTTACTAGAAAAGTTATATATTATTTTTAAACTGCACAAGCATCATTTTTACTATTGACGTAAACGAAATACGTAAGAACATTTTATAACATTTAAAAAAATGATTAAAAACTTTCTTATAAGAGAACCATCGGTCCACCGGGACTTCATACGCGTGAATTGTTTTTTCTTCGTACACGTAGGTCCTAGCGTAATGTTTTATAGCCTTCCCCGATAAAGTACAAAATCAAATCAAATCAATTTATTGTGGAACACAGGTACATAAGTTCTTCATAAAAATGACGTCTCACTGTGACCTGTCTTATCAGACATACAATATTTCAGTACAATACAATACAATAATAGTCAATATCAATTATTATCCACTCATATTACAATAATAAATAATTTAATTAGTAGAAAACATTTAAAATATAAATACTTATGTCAAAATATCATTCAAATAATCTTTACCTGAATAATAACATTTTTCCATCAATAGCTTTTTTAATTTATTTTTAAATGTCACTAAATCCATTTTTTAGGGTTCCGTACCTCAAAAGGAAAAAACGGAACCCTTATAGGATCACTTTGTTGTCCGTCTGTCCGTCCGTCTGTCAAGACCCTTTTTCTCAGGAACGCGTGGAGGTATGAAGCTGAAATTTATATCAATTACTCAGGTCTACTGTCCCTTGAAGCTGTGAAAAAATCAAACTTCTTAGCCAACGCAATCAAAAGATACAGCCGTATAAGCCGCTAATTTTCGACACTTGCAAGGGAATCAAAACCTACAGGGTGCTTCCCGTGAACTCAGAATCTTGAAATTTGGTACGAAGCAACGTCTTATAGCATAGATAAAGGAAAAATTACGAAAACCATAAATTTTTAGTTACATCACATAATATATTTTTTTTAATAATTTTAAACTTACTACCCATTTCCTCATAAACGCGTGGAGGTACTAAATTGAAATTCATAACAAATACTCAGGTCTATAATACCTTTAAGCTGTAACAAAATCAAACTTCTATGTCAACGCAATCAAAAGAAACAGCAATTTAAGCTGCATATTTTGAAACTCGCAAGTACTCGCAAGGGAATCAAAACCTAAAGGGTACTTCCAGTCGACCTAGAATCTTGAAATTTGGCATGAAGCAACGTTTTATAGCACACATAAAGGAAAAATTCCGAAAACCTTAAATTTTTAGTTACATTACAAAATATATATTTTTTAATAAATATAAACTTGTTACTTTTTTCCTCATGAACGCGTAGAGCTATCAAGTTGAAATTCATATTAAATACTTAGATCTAATTGCCTTTAACCCGTGAAAAAACTTTGTAAACCTTGCAGGTTTGTACGGAACCCTCGGTGCGCGAGTCCGACTCGCACTTGGCCGGTTTTTTTAAAACATCCGGCAATTTGTTAAAAAGTATGGGAGCCATTCCAATTACACTCTTTTGCACCATAGATGTTTTATGACCTCCAATTGCCAATTTTTGTTTATACTGGGCTCTTATATGAATTGACCTCATTCTCATATCCGCTACTTTTGTAAACAAGTGCGGATTACATTTAACAAAGGTACATAGTTCCAATATATAAATACATGGTTATGTTAACAGTTTATATGTTTTAAAAACAGGAACACAGCTGTCTCTATAATTTAAACCAAACATTGACCTTAAATACCTCTTTTACATCCCGGTAATATTATAAGTTACCACATGGTTTTTTTTATTTAAAATTGTTTATGGTGTTTAAGTTACCATTATAATTCTTTCAGTAAATTTAATAATGACAGTAGATTATACCAGGTTTATTTTTTAGTACAACACACTGGGTTTTCCTTGACATTTTAAAAATAAATTAAGCAGAGCCACTTTCGTGACGAGTCTGAATATTTGAATGACGGCCGGCTCGCAACTGACGCGCGTGTC
Organism: Pyrausta aurata; assembly: GCA_963584085.1. Classification (NCBI taxonomy): domain Eukaryota; kingdom Metazoa; phylum Arthropoda; class Insecta; order Lepidoptera; family Crambidae; genus Pyrausta; species Pyrausta aurata. Next base: position 8,646,436 of record OY757274.1, read on the forward strand.
TCCCCCCGCATCCCGCACCTTTATCAATCAAAAAAAGAGTGGGGCGCGCCTTCGTGGATGGCACTATCTATACGATGGAGTAAAAAAATATTACTATTTATTTCATGCATAGTAAATATCATATTTTTACAAGTATATTGAAAAGAGGTGATGGGCTTGTGTTGATCATGGTGGAAGAGTAATTAATAGAACTGTAGACACGACAAACATTTCTTAAAAACTATTAACTTTTAATTAGTGGCGGGCAGGTAATGAATGTATTATAGAAGACTGACTGAAAAAAGTTGACAGCTTCTAAATTTCACCGCTAAAGGCGTGGATAATCTTCGCATCGCCAATAATCTATCTACGCATTATCTGCTAAACGAGAAAAACTATTTTTGGGTGCCCTTTATAAAAAACCTTAGTCTTATTAGTGTAAAATAAAATACAGCAAAGCTAGGTCACCCAGGTACCTACTAGGTAGATAAACAAACATGTTTATATTTTTTAATATAACTAAATGAAAAATAATCTCATTGTGGCATTATATTACTGCTGATAACCGCAACTATTTCATTTCCAACACCTATGGGTTGGCTGGAAGAGATCTCTTTTAGGGATAAGCCCACCTTTGTTCACATTGTGACTTCTTGTATTTTCTGTACATCTTTTAACCGGTTGGGGACCGTGGTGTACGCCGGCGTACGCTGTCAAATTTGCCTGATTCTGGCCGATAGGCCCAACCGTACGCCGGCGTACGGTCTCGCCTATGGAGTGTTTCAAACTCGTACTGTGGCGGTATTATTGATCAGATCTTAGCCATGTTGACTTTTTTGAATAGATGAGACCGAATCCTATACAATAGACACCAAAAACAGCCGAAAACAACAACTGTAAGGAGTATGGCACTTGGCAACAATAGTGACCATGGACAGTTAGGGGCTTGATACTTGACTCTCGAAATTTCGAGTGATGATACTTGAAAATAAACGTTCTACACATGTGTGTTTCTGTTTGTGAATTAAGTGTTTGGTGTTAGTAGACGATTTCGGATGAAAGATTATTTAGATTACGTCATTATTTTAGTACTTACGACAACAATAACAAATGTTGTCGTTATGGGCGGGTAGTTGTTTTATTATGGCCCATTATAAAATAACTACCCGCATTAAATGTTAATTTGTTTTGACACAAGTATAGACATAACATTCAGTCACAATACCCTCTTTACAGAATTGTAATCGGTTGTCCTTCCAAGAAGTTACGTGTGATTACGTAAGTGTAATCCGACACCGCGCGTGCGTGTGACGTCACGTGACACTTGACGTCACACACACATGATTAATAGCTTATTTTTTTAACGAGTCTTGACCAGTTAAGTGCTATAAAGAAAGAATATAATTTAATAATCATCATTTAACATCATCATCGTCATTATCGACCAAAAGACGTCAACTGCTGAACAAAGGCCTCCCCACATTATGATAATCAGCGTAACAATAAGACACGTGTGCTAAAAACCAGAACTTATTTCTTCAACATGCCACGGCATAATAATATAAGCGGCGATAGAAATGTAAATCAAAAGTGGCGGAATTTTATGAAATGCCGCAAAATTTCATGTAGGTACAATTGAAACGCAGTGTGCATAATGCCGATTTTTTTTTAAATTTCGTTCTTTTTCGTGCCACGGCTGAGCAAAACAAAATGGCGTCAAGTAGCGACCGCGTGATAATAGTCACTTGATAGACGTTTGCTACAGTGAATTACAAAAAATTGAGATTCTCAAACGAGAACAATAGATAATCCCTGTAGAAACATTTTTTTAAGGTTATGCACCTCTTTCATCTGGTATCTGGATGACGCTTGGAAGTGTGAATGAGTAATTGCTATTGTCAATCTGAAAACATTCATAACATTGAGTGATTTAAATGTTTTATTATGATTATATTATGATACTAAAATAGAAAGAAGAGGTGCTCGCTCGTAGCGCAGTGGTGGCAGCGCTTTGGTATTAATACCGATTTTAAGCAACTTACAGCGCGGGCATTTTTTGGATGATACTCAGTTTTTCTTTGCTTGTTGTAAACAATCTTGACATTTCTTTTTAACGAAATCATTCTTTTAACACAACAATCACCACCTGCATTAGGTAATTTATCGTTGAACACTTGAGATCATTTTAAATCAAATAGTAAATGAATGTTACTTTTTTTACTGATTTCGTTAACTGATATTTTTTAAAAGAAAAAAAATTGTTTACAACATTTGACAAGCAATAAAAAACGTATTATACATATTTTTATGAAATCTTCAGCACTAAGGGACATCTTAGTGTAGAAGCACATGTTTAACAAGTTAGTCTTTGTTGTTATCATTGTCATCATGCTTAATTTCTGAAATAAAATCCTATTTGTCCTACCAAACTGTTAGTCATGGTCACCCTAAATCTTCATCATTAACAACAAATCCAACGTCGTGGTGATGACGATTAAACAGTTATAATTATCATTGTGCAATAACCTTTGACATTTTGTTAACTGCAAACGTTTAAAAACAGTCGACGCCAAATGAAATCTGTGGAATTATTTTGCCTTCGACATAAAATAAACGAACAGACAACAAATTTTCGGCGAAAACCGGAAAGTGCTAGAATTGTGTTTGGTTATTTATGTTCATGTGATGATGATGTTCAGAAATCTTAGAATGTTATAAAACTATTTAAATATTTTTAGGATAGCTATTGTTTTAATAAACCTACCATTGTTTAATTTAAACACTCACGGATGCGATTATCAACATTATTTTGTTTACTCCACCGCCAGTGGCCTATCGATGCCTGGCTGAGCTTTTACCGAAATCAAAATAAATTGCATAACCTAATTCGTACTTGCTTAGTTTTTAAAGTTGCTTTATAATCAATGGACAAAATGCGCCATCTATTACGACCTCATAAATATGCCGCAAAGTTTTATCATATACCGACAGAGGGCTCTAATGTCGTTTTAGCATGCTTTTATGTGTGCTTTTATGCTATTTACAACATTTTTACTTTTTGAGAAAAAATTGGGTAGTATAAAGTTTTATCTGTTTTAAACGACTAAAAATATTTATTTACATATTTTTTGGATATTATCTTCATGTGTTTTAGGTTTTTAATCCAAATTAATAAACCGTTTCACCGGTGGCCAGACAGGTAGCGCCACCTATCGAGAAAATTTACAAGCTATGAAACCTATGTTCCGAATGAGACCCCGTGACAGGGTGTTCGAATGCCCAGTTTCTTAACGTTAGTTTACCATAGTTATTGGGCGTTCTTAACCGTAAATAACAAAAAAATATTTTTTGCATGCAAGTTAGTAAGAAAGCACTTGCGAAATTCAACAGGCTTGCCAATGCGGGGTGACCGAGTGGTATAGGCATGCACCCGGATAGCGTAAGACAAAGATTTCGATTTATCGTCTGAAGCAGTTCCTTTTAAAAGTGCAATTTATAAGTCAGTCTTTAGTTTCAAGAACGCAGATACTTAATATTTCGAAAATCCATTGCCAATTCTTCCAAATGCAGTATACGTTTTAGTGGTTTTGACATTTTTTTATCTCTCTTACCAACTCAGGCAAAATATACTTCCTGTGTATTTTTCTAATTCACCATGTATAAACGGATGTACCGTTCGCAAAAAAAACAAGTTTAGTGTAACGCGAGCACGCGTGGAGGTATGCGGGCTATCCGCACTTAAAGCACTTATAAAGTTATAGCTTTAAGCTTGAAAAAGCTTGTGCTAAAACAAAGGGGCAGATTTTAAATTAGACAAAAATTCGAGTGCATCACACAGTGGACCCACATGCTATTGGTAGGGACATAGAGCATTTTTAATTTTTGCATTTAATATTCGTACAAAATATTATTGAGTTAGACTCTTAACTAAAGTAACATAAACAAAATACTTATAATATTACTATGGTTTTAAGTGGATTTCAGAAATTGTCTTTTATTTATTTTTAATCATAGAAAGCTCTGTTTAAAACACATTGCGCCGACCATAGATAAACTGGGAGCAGGGACAGAAGATGCTGATGCATATAAAACTCTAACAAAATTTTACATCAGCTAAAATGCTTAACTGTTTCTCAGTATGTCGGCTTATAAACGATGAAGTTAAATACAATCTTACTGAACCGCGTGACCTTGACCGAAGTAATTACACATACAAATGCGGATCACGAGTCGTTCAGTCACTCGCATCCACTTTCTAGCTTCAAGTGTAGTACACTTGTTTTTTCTGGGAATCCCAGTCCGCTGACCACTGTGTGGTAGGTTTTTATGCAGAAACGTGAAGTGCAAGTGAACATTGCACAGTTACTATTTAACCAGAATTATTTTTTGTGTAAGGACATTCTAACAAATACACGCAGAATAATTATACTTGAATTTAATGTAGCAAAATCTCTTCAAATGCTGCAGCAGCCTCAATTGAAGGAAATGTGTCAAATCATAGATTCGTTCGTCCCACTTCAATTAATTAAAATTTTAGTGCAGAAATGCAGTTATATCCATCTTAATCATTTTGACACCTGACTAATTAAAACAATTTTATTATTTTCACATGAAACATCAAAACAAGGCGACGGAACACTTTCTTTTAAACTCGTCATAATTTAATTAAGAGAAGCATGTCAAGTGTTGATGCACAATGGGACGACGCAGATTAGAGACATAAAAAAAAATCTACCAAAATATTATACATCTTTTAGGTTTTAAATCTTCAGACTTAGAGTTGAAAATAATGTTAAGCTATGATACGTTTTTTGTGCCTTAGCATAGATTGACGGATAGCTTGACCTACTAGTCAATTCCCACGTTCAAGGTCAAACTACGTCTAGTTTCTAGATTTTATGTTCTGTGCGATTCAAGTTTAACGATCTTTCGATCGTTGATGGATTTTTTTAGTATGATTCATTTGCATTTTAATCAGTAGTTAATCGATAAAATCATTCGTTTTAGTGTATAATTAAAGCAAGAAACAACATAATTAAGAGAGTAAACCTTATTCAACCTTAATCGAACTGGATGAATATTTTTAAAAGAGTGCTAATTGTCGAACCGGTGTCCCTAAAACCTTTAAAACTTAAAACTTATTCAACGAAGTACTTAATTTCCGACGTCTATAAAAATCTGACCACTGTGCTGCAGTTGCTCATAAAAATGACCCATATTAATAACCTAAAAACACCAACGAGCAAAAAATCAACAAAATGTACAGAACAGTTACTTCCATAAAAAGCGTAAGTATTTTTATCCCTAAATACTTACAAGCTTAGCCTTTTATGCACACGGCAAGTGTTGTGTTTTATTTATCGTTGGGCTTGTTTTAATCGTTATCAAAATGCAGATTGCATTAAAAAAGGGAATATTCATGATCCCGTTTGAAGAGTACATTTTTTTTAAATTGGAAGCGTGTTAAACTTTCGCTATTTTTGTCTTGACAAAGTTTTTTTTGAGGTAAAGGCTAATTGCAGTATCGTAAAAGGAAAAAGTCCACACAGGATTTTAAAATAATAAGTTGATTTTGCGTTCATACTTAATTATTTAGGAAAATATTGTGTATAAATTTTTATCTTCTAAATACAAGACGTAATCAGGCCCGCCGCTAGCTGTTTCGTCGCCCGCGCGCAATACCGATTATGCCGCCCTAGTCGCCCTACTACTCGTATAAATATGTATGTCAAAAAAATGATTCTTATTTTATTTTTTATTATGGTGCGGGAAAAAAACAACTAAACGAAGATGAAACATTTATTTTAAATAATAAATATAAATTAACTTGTTATTTTTGTTTACTGATATGAAAAAATTTAAACTTACGTTTTCTATTTATCTACAAAAATTGTACTCTTCTTGTCTTAAAATTTGCGAAATCTTCTATCAACTTTCTTGTGTCCAAGCTGTCTAAGATTTCATGTTCAATTGAAACTATTGCTAAAAAACTTAGTCTTTGCTGGAGCATTGTTGATCTTAAATATTTTTTTATAATTTTTAATTTTGAAAAAGATCTTTCACCAGATGCAACTTAAACCGGCAGAGTAAGTAATATTCTTAGCGCTATTGCTGTGTTTGGAAATGTTAAAATTAAGTTATCGGTAAAAATATATTGTAATAGAGTTTGAGGATCATTAATACTGGTTTTCTGCAAAATGCAACTTTAACGCAATGATTTCATTAAATAAATCAATACCGTCAATGTCTGATTCTCTATTTAAATCATCTTTAAGTTTCAGATTTAAATCTTTACAATGTTTCATTAACGAATAATTGAAAAAGTTATTGCTAAAAAAGCCGAATAAGTCGGAAAATGTTTTCAACTCGTCGAATCTATCCTATATAGAAGTTATTGTTTGATCTAAGATTTTATAACTACCATAGCAAGCAGTGTTGCCAGTCGGTCTTAGTCTTATTAATAGAATATTAGTTGTATTATTGACTTACAAAAACATCGATAAGTATTTGAGCACTTGTCCGCATTTCTTTTTTAATTCATATTGATACATACTAAAGCGTTGCGTTTCACGTTGCTTTTATGCAGTGACTTGTGTTACTACTACGTATAGAGAAGTCATGCCAAGCAAAAAATGTGTCACAAAAACGACGCCAACGTTGTGACGTTTTCTTTGAAATTTTGAATTTTCTTAGAAATTTCAAATCATGACTTTTATGTCTACGAGTTGATGACCGTGCCAACAATTCATGGAGCACAAAATTGGTCCGTGATGTCAGTTCTATACGCAAGTAATAGTAATTCAATGCTTTTATGTAAGAAATTAAAAGGTTATTATACAATTTCCGAAACCTAAAAGTAACCAGTGCAGTTCAAAAATTACCTAAAAGGTTACAAAAGTAACCTTCTGGCAATGCCAGAAGTGTTTTGTGTTGCCAGACTGGCAACACTGATAGCAAGCGAATTGAAGAGGAAACTCAATGGGGATTCCCCAAACATCATCAGCACAAAACATATTATCATCAGTCCCGTTTTCCATAGAACGACGTTTGGTGTTGCATGTTAGTTTTGACGGATTCCAATAGATGGCGGTGTTAACATAATTTGTTCAGTTTTTTTTTTACATGCCATGACTATGACTTAATATTTATTTTCATAAACATTAGTTATTATGACAATGACTTGAATAAGGTATGTGGGAAGACGCTCAATTTGCCGCCCCCTGGGCGTGCCGCCCGTGTGCGATGCACGCTTTGCACGCCCGCTTGCGGCGGCCCTGGACGTAATACTAAGGAAAATATACGATCTAAGAAATGTAATAGCAATTTTTAGTTGGAATTTTGTTTGCACACGCACGGCTTATAATCGCGCCAATAACGACACCTCTAGATCAATGATCTATAGATCACGATCGCGCGCGCATGTCAATAACCGTTAACGCGCCAGTGATCGATGGATCGATTTTTAGCATGTAACGCGATGCAGCGGGGAGACGGTAATTAGATGATCGTGGTTAAAATTTTGATGAAAATATCCGGTCTACTTAGAATTTTTGAGCTTAATAACATATCTTGTATGTATTTAAGAGAAAAAATTCTAGTACAGTCGGTACATGTTGTACGTAGACTGTTGCTTGGTGTACGGCTTGACATTATGCACCAATTCTGGGGGGCTTAATAAATAAAACTGTTTTTTGTTTTTTATCCATATCTCGAAAACTAGTGAATTGATTTTGATAAAACTTGCACTATTCTCTAGTTAGAATATATCTAACTGAAATAAAATATAACCATTCCAATTCTATTTTTTGTGTTTGAGGAATCTGTGGAAAAACATACTACACATACGAAACATGCAGTTACATTGCATACATATCTGCATATTTGGAAATTGGAATCTCTACTAGATCATTCCTAATTATTATCCAATTCCAACACCTCCTTTCGAATACATCCTTTCTTGAATGTCGGTTAAATGGCACAGATGCAAGTAATTTTTAACAGAGAAAACATTATTTACGTTTTATCAAATGAAACAACACTTTTGTCACATGTTTTTTTTTAGTTTTCACTAAATGGTAACTAGATATAGTATTTTATAAAAAAAAAATAAGCCAGTAAAGAAGAAAAGTTGTGACTTTGTTATTAACATCCTTAAATTGAACCTTTCACGAAGTACTTACGTCTTCGCAATACTTTCTCAAAAGCTCGCAAAAGCAGTAGGATACAGTTATTTGCCGCGGCAATGGGGTCAGTAAGTGAGCATGTGGCTTGTGGACTGCAGAGCTCAATTATCCGACCTTATCTTAATGAAATTATAAAAAACTTGTCGACGAGAACAAGAAAAAAAGATCAGTAGTCATATTGGCACGGAATATATGAGGATTTTGTTACTTACAAAAAATTATCAACTACATGTGCTTCTAGTTTAAAACTTTAAAGCATCGTTGGTTGTTAACGCAACAGACGCACTATTTTAAAAAGTCACTGTTATTTGTGTTAACACGTTCCGGGACAGTAAACGCCTACAGGCGTGAAAATAATAAAACATCTATTGTGTCTGGAGTAGTGTCCCGGAACGTGTTAAATTTACTCCCAATGAATTTTAAATGTACAAGTTGAGCAGTTCAACTATAAATCCTAAAACGCATTATAATTTATGACTAAACAGTCAATTACTTTAAAGTTATTTCGTCCAACCTCATAAATTTAACACCGACAAGTAATAAAAATAGGTAAACTCTGGCACACTTATAATAAAAAAACGAAAGTGGCTTCTGGTATTGAGACTTACTTAGTGTTTTTAGAAATAAAATAATCCTGTAAAGACAATTATTTGGGTAAGATTCAGATACTTATTTTTGTACAAAAAATCAGTATTTTAAAGAAGGGATTTTTTTGCTTTAGTGATGCTAGATATATCAATCGTTTTGTAGTAGGTATTGATGATCTCGTTCACCTCCTACAATTTAGAAAGTCACCCTGTTTATTCAAAAGTAATAATTCAATATTTTTAAAACTTCATCAAAAATGGATAACGTCATAAACGATACTAGCAAAATACTCGATTGACAACACTTTCCTCACAAAATTAATCGCTGACCAATTACATGACTGGTTTGCGTTAAAAATAACAACTCTATAATATTTGTAGAGATATTTCAGTTGAGTTTTATTTTCTCTTCGTCTAATTACCTTTTGATGGGCATGAGTGATGGATTCTGCTTTACGTTTCCTATTTTTAAAGAGATTTTAAGTGGATAATTCTTTGCCTTCGTAACTGGAATTGTTACTGCTTTTACGTCTAGTTAAAGTTAAATGTTACTCTCCTGAGATGAAAAGGAAGTATGTACATTTATTACTTTTGAGTGGTTTGTAATTTATATTGATGTCGATATTTTACTTTCCACTATCATTTTTTCAAGTCCTATTAATAATTATAAGTTAGAAAATTTGGAAAGGTCCTGTTTCAGTATCGACAAATAAGCACAACCAACGATAAACCCAGGTATATTCTTTTTGGGCCGACCCGGAGATCGAATCGGGACCTCTGGCGCAGCCGTCGCTTTAAAATGCGACCATCTCACCGCTGCGCCATCGAGGCAGTTAAGTTAGCCTGTTAAAAAACAAACAAGACTCACCAATTATGACGAGAACAGCTGCCGCCAAAAACTGTGACCTAAACTCCATTTTGGTGGCACTTAAAATACTTTTATCACTATCAGTCTTGGTTTGTTCACTTAAATTTATTGGAAGCACTTTTTGCTAGCGTTCAGTCGTCCATGGTGAGATTCTGAAACAAGAAAAATACAATTTGTTAGAAAACAAATTAAAAAAAATATGTCAATTAACTCTTGATTTCTAGTTTACATGGAATCAAAGACAGCCGATTTTTATCTATTAATTCGAATTAGCATTTTTATTGTTTTTCCTATCACATATTAATTTGTATGTGTACTTAAACTACACTGATTTATTATAATGTTAAGATATTTATGATCTTGTTTTGATTAGTTTTTTATCACCTTTTCATTCTTAACAAAAACTAACATCTATTAGCAATAATAAGAGTTTAGTTTAAACATCTTGCTTGTGCCTTCAGACATACTCTTAATTGCACAATATGCAGTCAGTACGACTTAATTATTTCTTCCGTAATCCAACTGGTTTTATCGATAACACATTATCTTTTCACTATTACTTTTATATCGAGGAAATGCATAAAACTTGTAAGAAAATTCGCAGAATGCAATTGTTATTCGTGTACCAGATACATGATAATGGATGTGCAATATGATTACTTTCGATAGCAGTCAGTCGTGAGAAGTGGTTCGTGCGTGTGAAAGATCTAGGCAACCGCGTCTTCTATTCAGGGGGACAATTCACTAACGGCAACATCGCCACTGCGTTTGACGTCGAGCTTGAATTTCAGAATAGCTTGACGATTCTAAATGCGCAGCTCAATGTTGAAGTGAAAGAAAATCGTCAAACTATCTTATCGTTCTCGATGACAGCTTTGTCATTTGCTTAGTGATTCGACATGCAGATATTGCTGAGCCGCGTGAATCTTATCCAAGACTCGTGATTCTTCTTCTAAGACTTGATTTTTTTTTGACAATAAACTGAATTACCCTGTTTTTATCATTTGACAGTAAACTGTATTCTAAGCGGTTGACTGTTAGAGAATACCCTAAGGCGTTAAGTCCGCCAGTTGTACAACTCACATTGCCGTCAAGTTTAAATATTTTTTTTATATGTTTATAAATAAGTTGTGTAATTTATGCGTAAACGTAGAGTTTTGATCAATTCAAATAATGTTGACATTTTACTTTTTTTATATATTTTATATGAGTTGTGTAATTTATGCGTAAACGTAGAGTTTTGATCAATTCAAATAATGTTTACATTTACAAGAAAAAAACTTTGTGTGAATGAATGGCGGAGAGATTACTCCCAAAATTTGTGTGTAAAATAGGTAAAAATGACCAATATTTACCCAACTGGGTAAAATAGAAAAAGAGGTACGTTTAAAGTGTTTGCAGGTTGTAAGAAGTGTGTGCGATAAATTTTATCATGCCACAGTCAAGCTAGCATAATAATTTGTGAACAATTTCTCGTTACTTGGTTAAATTCGTTTGACTTTTTTTGAGTGCCACCCTCTCACAATATAAAACTTTATATTTATCGTGTTTGGTATTCCAAAGCTATCTTCAAATAAAAGCTGCATCAAATTTTAGGTTACCCGTGAAAGCCTAGACTTTCACCACGTTTCCCTTTCAAGGCCCTTTCACGGTACAGCCTTAGGCATACAAAGACCGATCTTATCTGCGTTTAAGTTTCTGTAAGGCATTTATGTTAAGCCGCACCGTTTAAACGGAACATTGCACAAACCACAAGTCGTGAATGACCTAAAGAAAATAAGTGTGAATTATTGTAGATGAAATTGTGTAAAATTTTGGATTTTACGTTTCATAGACCACTCAAAGATATCAACGCAATAGCATAAAAGTGCCACCAAAGTAGGTAGTTACATCAAATCACATTGTTTAAACTATCGCAAATAAATAGGTTAAGACTCTGGTTCTTCAAAACAATAAGTGCCTAAATGAAAAAAATAAAGAAAAAGAAATAAAGTACTCTATTTGACACATAAGTACAACATGCACGTGATATTTTTTATTTATTTAATAAAACCAATTATAACACGGTTACCGTTCAAAATATTTATCTAGATTATGTAGACCCAAAAAAACTTAAAGCTAGTATAATTTTTTTTACCGATTTTTTACATAAAACGTGTGAAAAACTAAGACATTTCGTTCTCCCTATCAAATAACTTGTAATATTACCTTGTTTAGCAGCTACTTGTATTGAATATTACTATTATTAAATATTGTACACGCAAATTGTAGGCAATATGCTTTTATACTGAGAATATTATCTTAATAGTTCCACTTTCTCTAAGTGCCTAGAACATGATACGAAAGTGAATAGCCTGTCTATCAAATATAATCAATATTAAGCTAATGACAGGAAACTTTATGTATGTTTTTTTATTTGCACACGAAAAAAAACATACTTACTTTACTAACTATTATGGAGTTGTCTAACTAATAATGATGTCTTTAATAAAGGAAAAAAAAAATTTTTTTTCAACTAGCAGAAATTATAGTAATGAAATTAAATGAATTTTTTATTGTTGCATGTCTTAGTTTTAATTTTTTCTTGTTTGTTATTAATAAAGATTTGACCACGGAATAGCCTATCTGATGAAAGCATTTTAAAATTCTAAATTAAATAACCCTTTAATACTTAACGGACACAATTTCTATAAGTCTGGCTTTACTAACTTAATTATAACCTTTCATTGGTACTGCTGGTTTTTGGCAATCAATACATTGAATACTACCACTATCGATAACGACTTTATCGACTATTGAGCGAAACTATTTTGCATTAAAAGCTTAATAATTAATCTTATTTATGTCAGTTTCAATGCGCGGATGTATTCATATTCAGAACATGTGAAAGTTATACGTAGATGATCATGAATTGATCATGCTCATTGCTATGGCGGTACTGAGAATTTACGAATCATGATTTAAAATTGCTGGCCGCTTTAGTACTTTTTTTTCTTTAAATGCATGATGCATTTTTTCGTAGATTACACGAAATATTGCAAAAAAGACACCGACTTAAAAATTGACTTGATAGTTTAGTAGCCCAAAAAGTTCGTTAATTTTGTTAGAAAATTAATAGTAAAATTAACAAAGTCTGGAAGTTTTACATTATTTCCAAGAATATTTGTGTCAAAATAGAAAACAAAAAATTCATTATTTGCAGCGGATTTCTTGCCGATTGCAAATTTTCCTATTTAAAGTTCCCTTGCATCATATCATAACGCATACGTGTTAAGAAGCCTAAACATATCATCATACTCAAATATTATCCTAATCAAATCATACATATATTTTTTCATTAGTAAAACTATAGCAACAGGCAGTGGTGAAAATAGTAGCGCACTATATTGCAATGCACTTTGTAGGTGAAGTTCAGTGCCAACAATTGACCCTGTTACCTTATTGCAGTTTGCTTGTGGTCGATGACTGGTTTAGGGTTGCAACATTATAATAATAATACAGTAGTCTATATTAATATATAAATATCCACCTACAAGAGCCTAGGATGAGTACCTATCATCGTAGTTTCTTGTAGGTGGAGATTTCTCCATATAAACTCCAGATTAGGGAAGATAGTGTGATGGTTTCCCTCTTGCCTTCCACATCGCAGGTTAAAACCTGCCTCTTATACCAAATCAAAAGACTTTCCTGATATACTTTATCTTCAGCCTTCTGCCAGTACTGATGCTGCTGGTACCCAACACCAGGGGAACACTTGTTCTGATGTCGGCATTTACGCGCCATGGCACAGGATTGTCACTGAATGTTGTAGCTTATAGTAGATATCCCCATACCACTAGACTTCTCACGTTATTCTGGTAATTCTGCCGCTGTTTGGTTGGGGACTTCTTGTTCAACATATTCGCAGCTAACTATCATAGGCCGTCCACTATCCGGCATCTGTGACCCCGCTACAGCCTACAGCCAAGCCGTTACTAAGTGACTAAGCACTATAAAAAAATGTCCGTGCCTATGGCTAATATTAGTTGAGTTTAACCGTCGTGGTCAAATTCAGCCTGGGTTTATATTCTAAAATTCAAGAATGGCAGCCCTAGAACATAAAAGGTTAGGTACACGTTACGGTTGCGGTCCAACCAACACCGATTGCTTCACGCATCGTTAGATATAACAGTGACAACGCTGCTTCGAACCCACGTGTTTATTGTTCTGAATCCATGGAATTAATGAATGAATGTTTATAATCACGTGTTTTGTGCCAATAAAATAGTTTTCTTCCTTTTTTCACGGTAGATTCAAGTATCAACCTTTGAAAGAAAGAAAGAAAAAACGTTTATTCAGTACCAACGTCAATTTCAAAATCATTTTTACTTTGGACTACAATCCCGGTAAAATACTTAAAAAAACATATTTTTAGCCTAGAGCGTTTTCATCCTCATACCAACTACATATAATAGTATTTTTTTTTTTAAACTATTACTATCACCAACTTTTGGCTTTATTCCATTTTCAATTTGACTGGAACGGATTAGTTACATCAAATATTGTTCCAAACAAATAACATCTTGTTGAAGCAAATTCGGCATGAGATTGCTTTTCGACACACTTAAACTAGTTTTTAACTAAGAACCTAGAGCAGTTAATACTTGTAGCGACATCTATGATCTACCGCTGTCACTACATGTCATCGCAACACGCTGACTCGGCTCGTCACGACTAGATGGCGTTGTAAGCCAATGTATGGAGACTGAACCGCGATATTAAAGATTTAGATCGCACCTCACTATATATGAATAAACCAAGACGGTGAACATCGGACCTTGGTCCCCGGCCATAACACCCGGTCGGTAGGAAGCGCTTCCCTTTGCCTTCTTAACACAGTTGCGCCAAATACTCAACTTGCGGCCCACCGAGCCTTTTTAGTATCCATGCCGACCCATGCGAGACTAGCCAGGAATCTTGTCATGAAGGGAAAATTGGGATCTTATTTAACGTTGCGGCCTGAGTATCACTCCTAAAACGCCTATGTAACCTTAGTTCAAAATAAGGTTGAGTTCCGCTGACCTAGAGGTGTTAAGTGCAAGTAAATCTCTCAAAGTCTCTCCGGACTATGAGAGTTAAGAAACAGAGAAAGCACTATGTGTCTGGACTATTGTGTCATTTCATGACCTAAATTGAAATAAAGATTTTGAATTTGAATTTGAATTTCTGTTATCTCCTGCATTCTGGGCTTTTCTGTTTGCATTTGGCAATCAACAAACACGTATACAAGTACTTTCTGTACAAATATTATAAAGCTGAAGAGTCAGTTTGAACGCGCTAATCTCAGGAACTACTGAACCTATTTAAAAAAAGAACAAAAATGCGCGGACGCAATCGCGGGAATCGCTACTTTATGCATAAAGTTTGGTAGGGACGCATTTACTATGGGAGCATGGTCGAAATCTGAAATAATATATCAGGCCCCATACAAAATCAGCCAGCTACATTGGCGATAATATATGGAGAGGCAGAAAAAAAAGGTTTGAACGATGGCCCCATAGTTAAAGTTGCAGGTAAATTTGGCACCAAAGTCACCCTGTATAGAGCAAACCAATGTAGATTTAGGCTCGGTTATATTTTGTCCCCATAGTTAAAGTTGCAGGTAAATTTGGCACCAAAGTCACCCTGTATAGAGCAAACCAATGTAGATTTAGGCTCGGTTATATTTTGTCCCCATAGTTAAAGTTGCAGGTAAATTTGGCACCAAAGTCACCCTGTATAGAGCAAACCAATGTAGATTTAGGCTCGGTTATATTTTGTCCCCATAGTTAAAGTTGCAGGTAAATTTGGCACCAAAGTCACCCTGTATAGAGCAAACCAATGTAGATTTAGGCTCGGTTATATTTTGTCCCCATAGTTAAAGTTGCAGGTAAATTTGGCACCAAAGTCACCCTGTATAGAGCAAACCAATGTAGATTTAGGCTCGGTTATATTTTGTCCCCATAGTTAAAGTTGCAGGTAAATTTGGCACCAAAGTCACCCTGTATAGAGCAAACCAATGTAGATTTAGGCTCGGTTATATTTTGTACATAACAAGTTTGACAGATATAATAATAAGATGGTGTATGTACGAGTACAACCAAGCTTTATGTTGTTATTATAACTATTGATGACATACGTTATTATGGTGTAAACTCCATGAACGAATATGAAAGCTCAACTGCAAGTATCATTCATCCAGAGATAGGAATAGGTAGGGCTTATTTACCTAAACTTCGAATCAGAACAGAGAGGAATCGGAGTCTTTTTATGATAGTTTTTTTTTCCGAGACGACTGTCCCAAGATTCATATCAAGACTTATTTAGGACATCATCTAAGTACATCAAAAATAAATTTTATTTGGAATAAGTAATTAGTTTATGTATACCAAACTTTGTGACTGGACATAATACAGGGTGTGAAAAAAGTACTATCCAAATTCAAAGAGGTGATTAAGAGTCGAGTCTAGAATACAGGAAAATAGCATTAAAAAAATCTTGATATTTTGCTAGATACAGTTTTAATTTGCATTTAATTGTTATACAGAACAGTTAACGGCCCACCCATCCAAACGGGCGTCCGTTAAAATAATGATCATGCTATTTTCACTAATAACAATTGATTAAAATTAAATCAAGCATTACAAAATCATACTCAAAAACATCTAAGATTGCGCGCACCTCATTCATTCATAAAAAAGCTGCAAAAACAGATGGTTAGCGCCGTTGCGAGCCACCCGGCACCGAACAAAAGAACTTTTGTCTCTTTTGAACTTAGGTAGCCGCACTGTCTGTTACTTTCGCACATTGATAACGTGTTTTTTTCAAATAACGAGTGTTCATCCATAAAAATATCGGTTAGTAAGTCGAGTGCTTTATTTGTTTATGGTTGTCAGTAGGTGTATATTGGGCATTCTAATTCACTTTTTTCTTCACCATTCGCTCTCTTCGTTCGCTCATTCGAAAAAAGTGAATTATTCCTGCCCAATATACACCACAAAATTACAAAATCAGAAAACATACCGGTGAATCGTATTCCCTGAAGATCCATTGTCTCGCAACATACTTGTCTTTCACCGCTTTACCTCGATCACAGTTTTTTTCATGCACCGCACTGTATTTTGTTAGCATACCGAGAGGAATCACTATTGTAGGTAAGGTTTATTCTAGCCCGCTTGGTCGTGCAATATTCGTAAGTTTTGTTGAACAAGACCGTTGTGGTGTTTGTCTCGGAAAACGTCGGCACCCAGAACTAAACCCTTTCTTTATTTCTGGCCCGCTTGGTCGTACCGACGTAAACCTTGTATACAGAAAACATTGGCACCTAGAACTGAAACCTTCCACAGGGGAATGGTACATTCTAGCCCGCTTGGTCGTGCCAATGTTAGCTGAATAGTTGAGAGTACTAATTACTTGGATCTGTTTCATCGTAATTGTTTGCACCAAGTATAAACCTCACTTCGTGTGATGCTCGTAGCGTTCACTAAAATACTGATGCGCAATTACACACATTCATGAACAAAGTCAGTGGTTCATATCTGAAGCGTCAGCACTTAGTTCCTGCTGCCTACTGTCCGAGTATTGGAATGCAATAATATGATACCCTTGCGGCAGCCGACTGTCATACCTATTTGTAGCACAAATAATAAGTCGAATAATAAAATGAAATTAGCTTTAAAAAAAGGTTCCGTATAATAAAATAATATCATGTCTTTTCACATAAAAGTATTGAAACGGTTTAATAAGTGTTTCAAATTAGTTTTCACGTAATAATAATTCAAAGAAACAACCAATTTATTGGCGTTCCCGTTGTGACGAAAATATCATTGACCTTAAGCAGCAATGATTGGTCTATCTATCTATATCTTGATATATTATTTTCTTGTTTTATTGTCTATTTTATTTTGTTTTAAGCATTAGAATAATATGAGAAATCAAAAAATTTCTGTGATTGATTTTTCCCACTGCTACCTAGATCACTTTCAGCGATGACGAATCATCTTCAAAAGACCAAAGTTGTAAAATGGAATTAGCTACAAGGAACCCTAGCGCTACCAATACGTTAATGCCAAATACTGCAGCGTACAAAAGTACAGTCAACGGGAACAACATTCATCCATAGAGTATGATTTTGTTTGATTTATAAAGTTAGATATTATTAACACTTTTTAGAATGATTTAAAGTTTTATTGGAATGGGAATACGAGTAAGATATCTTCAAACATCAAGATTGCCTCCAAATTTTACATTCTAGATTTCTCAATGCATGCATAGTGAAAATTTAATAGTGAAATGTGAACGTGATATCACGTAATTAAACCTTGTTTTTAATATTTATATCGAAATCATAAACACCAAAACGTGTATTTTATATAGGTATAAAATTATGTAATAAATATAAAATACAAAATATGTTATTAACATTCTTCGTTGTAACTGTACTTTGTTTGAAGTTTTTTTCTATTCTGTGGAATATGCAGTTTTATACTTACAGAAATTTTGATACATGAAGGTACAGTCAACAGACACAGAACAACAAATTAACAATTAACTATTTCATGTTCGCTAATATTTTTCTATACTTTATTGCAGTAGCTTTTGTGTATCTACGTACCTAGTTGTTTGTATCAATTTGATAGGTTGATTGAAAATAGTGAGATTTGTTTTAGCCGTAAGGAAATGTGTCATTTCTAGTTTTTATGGGATGGAATATTTGTATGTTAAGAATACTTAAGATAAGATACTTTATTGCATAAAACACACAGTAGGTAGATATACATTTTAAAATCAATAAATCATAGAGCAACAAATAAAATCGTATAGCAGTTAAGAATCTAACATTCATCCCCATTTTTCATAAATGACTGGTGATCAAATTCTATTGTTTTATTTAATAAACTAAAGACTGCACTATATACTTACATAGGTAATCATTATGCGTGATATCTAAACTTCTGCCGACTGTACTTAAATTAACCTTTGGATTTGTGTTTGCGAAATTCTATTTGCCTTTGTTTTCCACAAAAAATAATAACATTTTATAATTCGCTGATTGTTACAAAATATGTCAGGTTTCGCCAATCTTTTTTCAATGATACATTTGTATGGATATTAATTAAAGTTTACGTTTATATAGTTAAGTAATCAAATAAAAATGTTGTCAACCTCTTTATCTGACTTTGCAATTTTTTGTTTTAAATAAGAGCCCTAAATCAATAAACGCTATTTGCATCAGTGCCGTTACCTGTGACTACAATCAGTTACTTCAAGTGATTCTCCAGTTCCTGCAAGCAAGAAGATTCCCTGCATACCCATCATGTGCGTAAGTTTTTAAACAATTCACTCTTACTTTGATAACTCGTTATAGTGTGAATTTTACTAATATAATCTTCCGTCTTTAGGTCTACCACTGAATACTACCAAAGAGAAGTCTCAGACTCTGAAGACGAGTTCACCGTCCAGCGCTCGCGCAAGACGAGCAACAGAGTGTTTCCCGACTCTGAAGACGAACAAGTCTCTAAGAGGTGGGTTTATTCTCCTAGTTAAAATGTTTGCCTTTGTAAAATTTATTATTGGTTTTACGATCAACGCAGGTTTAACTTTTTAATTATACTTATCATTTTTATTTCAGTAAAAAAAGTAAGACAGCAAAAAAAACCGCATCAAAGAAACGCAAGCCAGCTGAGGAGGAGCTCACCGATTCAGAAGACGAGCAACTTAATAAACGGTAAGTTATAAATCATTCACGTTACGTTAACTTAGCAGTCGTTTAGATTTGACAGCCAAACTATTATTCGACAACGGCTACTAGATTGATTTAATGATTATGTACAACTAAAATAATTACAAATATCAAGTTTTATCAACATCGATTTAGTTCTGAGTGCATGCACAAAACTTTCCTCTAATTTAGTTTTTATATAAGTATGAAAATGTGATACAGTTACTAGGTAATTACTTATAGATATGGGTGAACTCTATACATTTTCTATGATTAAATCAAGTACTCTCAATAAAGTTTCGTTATATTCATTAGAGGTGTGATTATTCTTCTAGTTAAAATGTTTGCCTTTGTAAAATTTATTACTGGTTTTTATGATCAATACAGGCTTAACTTTTTAATATACTTATCATTTTTATTTCAGTAAAAAAAGTACGACGGCAAAAAAAACCGCATCTAAGAAGCGCAAGCCAGCTGAGGAGGAGCTCACCGATTCAGAAGACGAGCAACTTAATAAACGGTAAGTTGAATTCATTCACGTTACGTTAACTTATCACTCGTTTAGATTTGACAGTCAAACTATTATTCGACATGTGCAACTAAAATAATCACAAGTATCAAGTTTTATCAACATCGATTTAGTTCTGAGTGCATTCACAAAAGTTTCCCCTAATTTAGTTTTTTTATAAGTATGCAAAAGTGATACAGTTACTAGGTAGGTAGGAACTCAATAGCAACTCAATAGGATCTCAATGATAAAATCAATTACTCTCAATAAAGTTTCGTGATATCCATTAAGAACCTTATGATTTCAGCGCAAGTAAAGCTGGGAAAAAACGTCCAGCAACCAACAAGCAGAAGCTCTCTACGAGCGTGGAAAAGAGAGCTCCAACTTCAGGTTGGAAGTTGGAGCTTGACGACGACGAGGAGATTGAGTCGTGTCGCGCGCCTCCCGCCCGCCTGCAGTCTGTGCTCACGCGCCGCATCGCCGACGGGAACCTGCGCCGCACAGCGAGCTTACCCGGTGATCTCTTTATAGATCTACGGGTTTATAACACGAAAGACATCAGGTCTGTAGCCCCCAAGGATCGCTGGGAGAAATCACTTCTGTCCTTAAAGTACCAAACCGATTCTGATGCTGATGGAGTGGATCAACTGCGTCAGTTTATAAAGCTAGCGCGCGCGGATTTTGTTGAGGAGGGTACATTTTTCGCCGATAAGAAAAAATAATAGAGTAGTTTATGTTAATGGTGTTTTAAGGTGTCATATTTTTTTTCTTAATGTCATAAGATTATTATTCTTTATGTAATAGGTACATTTTTATACTCAGGGCTCAGTCTATTTAATTTCATTAATCTAATCTTTACTTACGAGATCACAGAATGGCAAATAGATCAATATATTGTTCAGTTTGCGATATTTCCATCAAAAGCAAAGGTTTCTCAGCTCATTTGAAAAGTGCTTTACACAAAAATAACTCTATCATTGAAGTAAGTGATGGTATTGAAAAAATAAGTAGTGCTTTCCGTAGTCGAATAGCATCATATCGATTGCGCAATAGCGAGACGTGCCCGAGCGCGACCGGCGAGGGCGACAGCGGCGCGCTAGCGCCGGTCGAGTTTCTCCGCGGCCTGCGCTCGCGCGTCCGACAGCTTCTTCTAGCGCGCCAGATGACTTTTAACAGTATCAAAGTTAACTTCGAGTTATTTGCCGAGTTTTATTTGAGGAATAGTGAAATGGAAAAATCTGAAATCAAGTCTTTCGCTACGGAAAACATAATCATACACAAAAACTTTGATTTTGAGGAAATTTTTACTCGGGTAATCAGCATTATCTCAGCTAAAATTGATGAGTTTGAAGAACGGGATAGTGGTTGGCTATTTCTACGTAATTGTCACTTGGAAATTAATATTAATAAGTATAATCCCTTGAGAGCATCTAGATATATTGCATTGCCAAAAGCATTGAAGTTAAAACATGCGTGCATCAATATTCAAAACAAAGATAATTTTTGTTTTTTATGGAGCATTGTAGCCGCGTTATTTCCTGCTCAAAGTAATGCACATCGAACTTCGTCTTACCCTCACTTTGAGACGGTGCTTAATTCACGTAACATGTCGTTTCCCGTCAAATTTTCTGACATAAAAACGTTTGAAAAATATAACCCTACTGTAAGCGTTAATGTTTATGGGATTAAAAACAAAACGAATATTGTTGGTCCATTATATCGAACTCAAAACAAGAAAAATAATCATGTTAACCTGTTATACATAGAAAAAGGAAATATTTCACATTATTGTTTGATAAAAGACCTTAGTCGTTTATTAAGATCCCAAATAACTAAACATCACGGTAAAATATATTTTTGTGATGATTGTATGATATTTTTTCAAAATGACGAGAAACTTAACGCTCATGTATGCGGTGGTGTTGCTACTATTTTGCCGAAGCGTGGTACACTCGTACAATTCAAAAACTATCAAAAAATGCAGGACATGCCTTTTGTTATATATGCAGACTTTGAATCGCTTTTACAACCAATTTCAGATGGGGCGAGTACAAGTTGTGTGGAAGTGTTTCAAAGACATATTCCAGCAGCATTTGCTTATTATGTAGTATGTTCTTATGATAGTTCATTAAACCGCTACGTTTCTTATAGAGGTCATGATTGTGTTGAAATATTTATAGAAAACCTTAAGAAAGATGTGTGTAACATTTTAGAAATATATAAAAATATAATACCTCTGAAAAACCTAACATCTGAAGAAACGGAGTCATTCAGAAAATCTCAATTATGTTACCTTTGCAATCAGCTACTATTTGACGACAAGGTTAGAGACCATTGTCACTTGACAGGCAAGTATCGCGGCGCTGCACATTCTTATTGCAATCTAAATTTTCGTTTACCACAATTTGTACCTGTGTTTTTTCACAACTTGTCTGGCTACGACAGCCATTTGTTCATAAGTCAATTAGGACAAACATCGGGACCAATAAAAGTTGTAGCAAAAAATAAAGAAAACTATATTTCATTTACTAAGTTTTTTACAACTGATGATAATAAATACATGGCCGTTCGTTTCGTAGACTCCTTTAAATTTTTGGGTACCAGCCTTGAAAAACTTGTTTCAAATTTAAATACAGACGATTTTGTACATTTATCAGATTTTTTTCCACAAAAAGTAAAGTTTGAGTTGTTAAAACGAAAAGGTGTATACCCATACGAATACATGTCGAACTGGAGGTCATACAATGAGACACAATTACCTCCACGTCAAAGCTTCTATAGCAGTTTGAGTGGTTCAACTATTACGGAGACTGATTATAAACATGCTGAACAAATATGGAAAGAATTTAATCTAAAAAATCTCGGTGACTACACAGACTTATATCTGAAAACAGATGTGTTACTACTAGCAGATGTATTTGAAAAGTTTCGTCATACATGTAAAGTCAATTACAAATTAGATCCATCATTCTATCTCACAGCCCCAAGCTTAAGTTTCGATGCTATGCTTCTAAAAACAAATGTAAAACTACAATTAATTGAAGATTTGGAAATTATTCGATTAATTCAGAAAGGAATTCGCGGAGGAGTATGTTTATGTTCTACTAGATATGCAAAAGCAAACAACAAATACTTGCCGGATTATGACCCATTTTCTCCTGATAACTATTTATTTTACATTGATTGCAATAATCTGTATGGATATGCAATGTGTTCATATTTGCCTCATTCAGATTTCCGATTATTGAATAGCTCTGAAATAAGCCTAGAAATACTTAATACACCAGATAACTCCGAAGAGGGTTATATTTTAGAAGTTGATTTGGAATACCCAGAAAAATTGCATGATCTTCACAATGAAATACCGTTTTGCCCGCAAAAATTCGTACCACCGGGTTCAAAAACTCCAAAATTAATTCCCAACTTATATGACAAATTTAACTATGTCATTCATTATGTGCACCTTAAAACGTGTTTAGCTCATGGGCTTAAACTGAAAAAAATTCACAAAGTGATAGCATTTAAACAAAGTCCTTATTTAAAGCAATATATAGATTTAAATACAGAATTGCGAAAAAAGGCGACATCTACTTTTGAGCAAGACTTTTTTAAGTTATTGAATAACAGCATATTTGGTAAAACTTTAGAGGATTCGGAAAAAAGGGTTGACGTTAGATTAGTTAATCAGTGGATTGATACAAAAAATAAAACAAAAAAACAATTTACGGCAGAACAGTTAATAGCGAGACCTAACTATCATAGTTCAACCATATTTTCTGAAAATTTTGTAGCAGTTCAGATGAAACCTGAAACAGTAACACTAGATAAACCTATTTATATAGGTTTCACAGTTTTAGAAGTTTCCAAAAGCCATATGTATAACTTTCATTATTCTATTATGAAACCTTTTTACAGGAATAAT
The DNA here is from genome assembly GCA_963584085.1 of Pyrausta aurata. Lineage (NCBI taxonomy): Eukaryota > Metazoa > Arthropoda > Insecta > Lepidoptera > Crambidae > Pyrausta > Pyrausta aurata. The sequence continues at coordinate 8,670,222 of OY757274.1, forward strand.
TTAAAACTTTGTTATACAGACACAGACAGTTTTTTGTACTCGGTACAAACTGCTGATGTTTATAGAGATTTACGACTTAGGTTTCAAAACTATTTTGATACAAGTAATTACGATGAAAATAATTTATACGGTATCGTTCGTCAAAATAAAAAGGTTCCTGGTTTGTTTAAAGATGAGTTAGGAGGACAACTTATTACAGAATTTGTCGGCTTAAGATCGAAATTGTATTGTATTAAGACGAATAATAAGGAAATAAAGAAAGCTAAAGGAGTTAAAAAGCCTGTTGTTCAACAGTTGTTTTTCAAAGACTATAATAAAGTCCTAATGGATGAGGATATCATACGAAAAAAAAATGTGGTTTTCAAATCCTTTAAACATCAAATATTTACTCAATCTGTTGATAAAGTAGCTTTATCAAGCAATGACGATAAAAGAATCATTTTAAAAAATAATATAAATACATTAGCTTGGGGTCACCAGTCTAGATTATTTTAGTCTTATATGAATCATGATATAACTATATAATAAGTTAAATAGACTGAGCATGCATAGATTAAATATTTTAAGATTTTAAATAAGGTACTGTGGCATTCCTGTATCTACATCATATTAATAATAATATTATGTAACTTCTTAACTGGCTGTCTCACTCAAGCACTGTAGGCAAACCTCAGTGGTTTTTAACAGTGCAAATATGTATCTGTCCTTATGTTATTATTTTATATTGATAATAAAATGAAAAAAAAAAAACATAGATAAGTGATAATGAATAAAATATAATTTAGTTCAATTCATTTGTTGTTTTATTTCACAACTACCTATTTACAATATTAATTTTCAGTTGATTAAGCTATATTTGATTGCACGTGTTGTATTGGTGTCATCTGTGACGCAATGCAAAATAAGCAATATTTCATTAACATTCAATAAGTTGTTTAGTATTTTCTCTCATTCACGTACCGTCACTGACGAGCGCTATACTAGTTCACTTTCGAGGCTTTTCATGTGAGTATATTTTTTGATAATCTTAAATTGTTTGCATTTCTTTTATATTTTTATTATAAAGCCTTTTGTTTTGCTGCAGGCAATGGCTGACTCTTCCGACATCCTTTTTTCTCAATATGCGCAAGACCCATTAGAAGGATTTACACAAGAATACCCAGACTTATGTATCAAACCGATCAATACTCCCAAACAAAACAAGAGACCTAAACAGAGGAAAAATACTTCAAAGAGATCAAAATCAACAAAATCCTATGTGATCACTAAGGAACAGAAAGGAATAAAACTTATTAGAATCAAGGTTTTGGATTTGTCCAATGATATGGTTTCTAGCTCGGACAATGCAGACAGCGAGGACAACGTGCTACTGAGTGCGCAGTACGTGGTGCAGAACCCTGTGGACGAGATAATGGACCTCGCCGACAGTCTTGTCAAGAAAATTTCAAAAACGTTATGTACCGATAACTTTTGAAAATGTATTGAGTATAAAGAAATAAACTTTAAACATGAAAGACGATTTTTTCTTTAAGATTATTAGATTTAAGTTTAAGGTTATAAAATATAAAGCATATAATTAAACGCAATTTTCAAATTGAAAACATTTTATTGAAATCATTACAGTTACTTACATAGTTATAATAATACAACTACGAATATACGAATCATAGAATGACGTAACTTTAAGATAATAATTTAAAAATAAGGAAATGAATATCCATTTAGAAAACACCATTTTTTTATACATAAAGCATTTCTTAGAGCGCATTTATTTTTATGAGATAAACAATGAAACATATTATTTTTATACATCATATTCAAATCGTTTAAATTTGGTATACCTGTGTAACATACATCTAAAATATTTTTGTGACCACATAAATCTTCTACCCATGTAACCTTTTCTGCACCTTTTACAATAATTTTCATATCTTTTAGTACATCTTTGATAATTTTATGAAATTCTCTATAATCTATATAGCCTTCACTCCATTGATAACCTCTGTTTCTTTCTATCCAGCGAACACGTTTTTTTTCTTCTTCGGTTAATTTTGAAAATGGATAAGGTGGTTTGATCAAATATATATGGGTAAACTCCAAAGTCACTATAACGAATTCCTTTACTATAAAAACATTGCTGCGATTTTTGAATCCTTGCAAATCCACAATTACTGTATTAGTCATGATAGTTTCTTCACAATGTTGCTTAAAGGTTTATACTCAAAAAGACAATCATTTAAAATTAAACAATATGCAGCAGTTTGATCTGGTATTTCTTGATCTGTTTCGATTTCAATTCTAACGTCTATCGACCCCTTCAATGTTTCGTGTTGCCGCGAACAGTCGATTACAAATAAGGGAGCAACGTCTTTGAATTCTTTCAAACTCATCAACGGCTCTGATCGACGTCCGTGATAAGACTGTTGAAATCTGGCATACTGTTCATATAATAAAGTAAACTTATCTTCCGAAAAACTGATGTTCAACCCTTCATATGGATAATACAATGAATTTAAAAATACTTTTACATCACGTACATGACAGTGGTCAAATTCAGCCATCGACAGTGCAGTGTTGTGCTTGCGGTTGGTTTGCAAAGCAATAACAACGAATCGAGGTTTCTCGAGTTGTGATGAAGTCTTTATAGACCAAGCGTGTTTGCGTGTCTTTGGTAATAATGGATATTCATATAAATCCCAATTGCGAAACGCCAGTTGGATTGCTCGGTCTTTTTCTAAATGTTTTAGTAAATTAAGTCTTTCACGATCAGAAACTTTGATGTGTGGAACTCTCCAAATAATTTTATTGATTATAATATCATCTACAACTTCCTCTTTATTTAATTTAATTGCGTTAAGATTCGTATTGCTTCTGAGTAATACTAGCTCGTGTTTACAGTTAATAATAATTTTTTCGTAGTCTTCTGCAAATCCCAATATCTTATTTAAAGGTATAGATGCGGAAAATGCACCACCACTAGCATTATTTGTTCCTGCAGTTGACCAACCCCAAACTCGAGCACATTTAGATTCATTTTCATTTAAGGATAGATAAGATTTGATGGTTGTTGTTAAACCAGCATTCTTAATTTTATCAATTTCTACTCCATTTAGTTCATATCGTATGTCTTGAAAAAGAAATAATGCTGGATTATTTATGAAATGAATATTTGAAACTTTTTCTTTAGTTGTACTGTTATATACATTCACGTTTCCTTCGATGTATAAACTACTTAGTGAAGGCAGCACGTACAAGTCTTGTTGGTTGATAGGAATTCGTATTTCATCATTCTTGTTAAAACTTGTCACGTATGGTTTGTATGAATGATACTCAAAACTTTCGATGCTGTTATCGTACGATGTTTGTTGAGATATATTTAAAATATTCATTTTATCAAACCTATTAGCTTAAGGAATTCTTTATTAGTCTTGGTAAGCTTTTTTAGCTGAGGTGGTGTGCCTTTGTGCAATGTTCTTCTAGAACTGACTTGGATACGTGATGCAGGTTGGTTTTTATTGTAATTTATCATTTTTTCTAAAATGTAAATAAAGTTGTACTTCCTCTCCGCGCAAATTAATCTCTTTATTTTCAACGTCGAGCAGTCTTATGTTGATAGCGCTTATAGAAGTTTGATTAACAGGAAAATAAATTAAGTTTTTAGGTATTTCAATTATTCGATAACCAGGTGGTACATTAGGCACGAATTCATAAATAATATGGCTAGATTTTCCGTTTACAAATGAACCACTTACTACATCACATTCGATCCGCACGATGGTTGTAGATAGAATGCTAACCGGATACTTTGATTCAGTACTTATATTTGCATTTATTGTTTCCATTCCAAATCCTAATATTTTTCCAATTGAATCACTTTTATTGAAATTAATATCTTTCGAACAAAATATATGCGTTTTTAATGTATTGTTGTTGCAAGTTAGTTTTAATACAGTGTTTGAAATGTTACTTTTTAAGTAATCACAAATATCCTCAAGCTCGTAAGATCCTTCAGGAATTTTAACAATTTCATTTTCACCGTAATAAAACTTATTGTTTCTTTCATCTATGTTAGGGATAGAATTAAATGTTGAAAAATACAAAAGACCGCATTCATAGTTTCCTCGAAGTTCCAACGTTGGGGAATAGTTTGTTGATAAGGCCGCTCCTCTCCCAGTAATAGATGCAGTGAAAGACATGATTAAACTGACGTTTTATTTATTTTACACATTATTTAAATGCTTTTTCCAATAATTCCTTAAAAATTTTATACATAGATGGCCACAGTCTGTAGTGCCAAATGCTTGATATCGTATATAATTATACTTTATAGGTAAGGGATGCATGTATTTGATAAATTCTGAAGGTGGTTTTAAATTACCAAAACTATCATAATATTCTACATAGTTATTTTGCTTCACAAAGGCTACCCAATGCGTGCCGGGATTTATGTTGATATCCAAATTAATTATTCCACATTCTATCTTTCTAGGTTTCAACGGTAACGTATCTCTCATGTAAACACCACGAAAGTAAGGTATATCGCCGGCATGCTCTAATATATCAAGGTTAGTTAGCGCACGTCTGGGTAGCCGCCTTATTAGTTTTTTGATGGATTTAAGTATAAGCCTGCTCCCTTTTTATGTGGTTTAATATATAACCCTTTTCCAAGTGCAACCGCTTCCATCATTCTATTGTGCCTTTCTGATTCCTGAAGACTTTTTTGTGCAGCTTTAGAATCATTAACAGCTTTAGCTATACCTGCTGCTCCTCCAGCTAGTGAACCTAAAGCTGACAATCCCGCAAATATGGGAATAAGTGGTAAAAGTCCTCCGCACTTAGGAAGAGGAATGATACGTGGCAAACGTATTCCTTTAGATTTACTAAATAGTTTCTTTGCAGCTGCATAGGCATATTTTATAGCAGCTTGATGGTCTTTAGATTTCAGTTTACTTAATTGTAACTGTATTTTTTTAATACCTTTTTTAAATGATTTTATGCCCTTTCCTGCTCTGATTTTAGCCTTCATTGCATTTTTAACTATCCAAGAGGCGATTTTTTCTCCCTTGCCCGCATCTTTCGATTTCAATCTCCTCTTAGCCATATTTAAAAGTTCTAAGTCAGCTTTACGCCTGGCACCCGAATCTTTATTAGTGTAAGCAATATCGTGGTGCATGCAAGCTTCATCTAACTTGTTAACGCCTCGATCACCTTTTAGTAACCGTCTCTCAAGTTTTGTTCCGGGACCACAATATTGATATCCAGGTAAATGTAATTCAAACGGCAAATGATCTATTAAGTAATTAACTATACCACTGCCTTCCTTCATTGATGAGCGTATAGTGTGACAAAGTAATGATTAATTGTTATTTATATACCTACACTATTAAATCGCTTCGGTCAACCCAACTATTTTCTTTATCACTCAAACCTAACCATTTGACTAAAAGCTTGTTTGCTTTTCTTTTAACAACTTTTTCAATAAGATAAAGGTCCGGAAATTTAGTTTTTTGTAACTCGTATCCGTAAAAAGAACCTAGAATATTTTGTTTATGTTTGTCTTCTATTATATATGTTTGAGGATTGGTTTTATTAACTTTTACAATGCGAAATATTTCCGTAGACCAATTAGGCGTGTAGCCTTTATAGAATTCGCCTTTGTATTTACTTATACGAACAAAATCGCCAACATGTAAAGCGGGTCCTTGACGTACTTTTGACTGTTGTGTTTTGGTAATATTTGATCTTACTAAAATCTCATTTGAAAAATTAACGTCGATTGGCTTAAATTTCGTAATGCGATGCAAAGAATTATTATAGTACTGCACAACGGAATCTAAATTATTTTGAATCCATTCATATTTTCCGCATAAACTAAAAGATTTGTAAAGACGAGATTTTAAAGTTCTTATCACTCGCTCAACAATGGAAGCTTTTTTAACAGAGTAAGTTGAATAATGATTAATGTTAAACTTTTTCATCAATTTCTTAAAAGAATCATTATAAAACTCAGTACCTAGATCTGTTTGTAAATTTTTAGGCTTTCGTTTTGATTCACTTAATATATTGTACATTGCATCTGTAACACATTTTTTAGATTTTGACTTCAATGGTTTAACCCATACGTACTTTGATAAAGCGTCAATTACTACTAGAACATATTTATATCCTTTATTAAACGTTGAATATTTTTGAAAATCCATAAGGTCGGCTTGCCACAAATCATCTATTCCTTTAATAATCGTTTGTCGACGAAAGAAATTTCTTCTCGCTGCTTTGTGAAGTTCATTTACTATATCTTGCTTACTCATTCTGATCAGTAATAGTATGTTTCAATGCAATCATAAGGTCTATTTCTTTTTTTGTGTAATATAATGTAGTTAATTTGCTAGTAGTTATTTTTTCCAAATTATCTAGGTACTTTTTTACATTGCTATGAATTTTTTGCATTTCAGTTTTTAGTTCTTCAACACATTTATCCACATATTCCTTATTTACAGCTTCATCATCGTTTTCAGGAAATTGCAGACCTTTTAATCTTGATGATTTTAAATCAAAGTCACCTGCAATAGACTTTACTAACGTATCAGTAAGAATATTGCTAAATTCAGAGAGTCGTAAACGTTTATGAACGTGGTGACCAAATTTATCTATATTCATTGCCGTCCTTTCGCTTTCTGTAGTTTAATGATACTGCCCAATCCTCTTGAGGGCAGCTTTATATATTTCATATCTTTTATGATGCCAGCTTCATGCATTTCTTCGATAATTGCAGAAATTTCGTTGTGTACCGAGGTGTTGCCAGCTGCCCATGATCCAAGTAGTAATTTTAAACGTTCCACTAACTCATTCGGGTCATCCCAGTAAACTAAATCAATATCCTTCTTAACTTCTTTCAAAATATCTATGCCTTCACCTTGCGGGAGACTTTCTACACTACTAGTTTGAGTTCTAGAGAATTTAAATAATGGTTTAATCACATTCATATATTTAAATCCTTTGTTACTGTTAATTGGTTTGGATGGATCGTAGTTACGTTTGTGAGCATTAGTATCCGCAAGTATTAATTTATAATTTTGTAAGTCTTCCTCTGTAATAATATTTAAATTTGGTACTTTTTTATACAATAACTCGCTTATACCAGGAGTTTTCTTTAAGATGCGGTTTCCAACTTTCAAAGTCCGATCAAAGTCATGAACACGAGTATTGCCAAGCATCAGTTTTCCCTTTATATTTCTAACACCATAAGGTATAGAATCTTTCATTACTTCAGATGACATAGACCATGATAAAGAATCATTGGCAACACTTGGTGACGACAGAAGGGATTTAAATGAGTTGTCATGGACATCGTAATCTTTAGAAGGAGATGTAGTGAGGGTTTTGTTAGGTGTTTTACAAACATCGATGTCTGAGTTTACCTCATCGTCAACAACGTTTTTAAAGTATTCAAAATCTTCATTTGAAGTATTTGATAAGTCGCTCTCGCTGTGTTTACTTTTTTTTGATAGTTGCGTTTTTTCAGTGTCTTCATCTGAATGACGAGGAGGGTTGTTTAATTTGTTGGTAATTAGTTTCAGTGGGCTAGCGATTGGTTTAAATATTGTTTCAAGTGCCAAATCATTTGTATTTTTTGAATCTTTTATCATTTCTACTTTCCTTTTTACAGCTGATGCAGATTTTACAATTTGTTCTTTCAGATCTCGTTCCATTGCTATGGATTCCACTCTGTTCGGCTTCTCTAATGAAACTGATTCTTTACTACCCTGGCAGCTACTTAAAACCTTTAGTCCACTTCTATGAATGTATCAAACTTCATTCTGTAACATCCTTTGTTTCTTTCACAATCCTTATTGATGACAATATAATTGAAAGGTTTACTCCAAACAGTTGAACACATTTCACGAAACTGTGACCATGTCATATCCGATCCCACATGTTCATCGTAAACGTGTTTGAGATTTATATCGTCTTGCTTAAATAATATTATAAGGTTAGCATTATCTCTGACTAGTTGTTTAGGTATTTTGGTGTAAGTCTGGTTAATATAAAAACAGTCGATATTCTTATGACGACCCATAGCGAAGTAGTCCCTAATATTGTTCTGATTTTCACAAGCAACATCATCAAATATAATTATTGAGTTTGGTAAAGCTTCGTGAGGACTCAAAATCTCATTGTTATGGTTATATTTGTAATATGAAATTTCTGCAACCTCATCCATCACTTTCTCTAAATATATGTATTTAGGTTGGTATAAAGATTTCGAGTACACATAGAGGTTTTGAAAACGTAGACCATCCTGATGTAGTAACAAACTTAAAACTAAATTTGTTTTTCCACAGTTAGACGGACCACAAACAAGACTGCGTATGGTGTTTGGTAATAAGTCGCCATGTCGCTTTGTATCCGTTGATATCGCAGCAGGACAGATGTTTTCTAACTGCAATGATTCTTTTTGTTTCAGGAACTTCATTATAACTTAATCAAATCGACTGTCATGTTTCATTGATATCAGCAAAATGACAGTTTATTCAATAAGCTGAATCTTATAAATAAACAGTTAAATACAAGAAGTTACGCACTGCATAGATTAAGAGCGTTATCTGTATATTAATGAGATTCATTTTTTAAACGGTAACATCTGCAGATGTGTTTCAAAAGTGTGTGTATTGAGAATTCCACGCATAAATTTTTGAATTTGAAAAATGATAATAACATGTTTCTAAATTAAGTTATATTGTGAGACACTGGATCTCCGTAAAAATACAATTCACCAGCATGTTTTCTGATTTCGTTTTTGGTGTATATTGGGCATTTTAATTCACTTTTTCGAATGAGCGAACGAAGAGAGCGAATGGTGAAGAAAAAGTGAATTAGAATGCCCAATATACACCTACTGTTGTCTCGGGATGCGTGCGCGTGAGCAATGATCGTAGACGAACCGGAGTGACATGACGAAGCTGACATGAGTGTGCGTGAAACAGTGCGTTGGTATTCTGAAAATAGTGTAGATTACGGAGGCGGTGTGTAGCAGAGTACCTGTGTTCAGAGCAATACAAAATTGGCATGACTTCAGATAATTTCATGCGCCCAGTGTAAGTTATTACCAGACAGATTATTTGCTATCGTGAATTATTGTAAGTAGTTGATTCCATTTTTTTAAGTACATGCGTACATGCTCAATTTTGCACTGGTCCAATCACATTTTTGTGTTTTTTGACGGTCTTGGGCCCGTGGTCATGACCACGGCTTGGCATGAATTTATAGAACACGATTTGCTGCCTTAAGATTGCTCCTGTCTGTCTACATCAAATAATACGTGAGTCGAATTTTATTTGTCTATACTAATATTATAAAGAGGAAAGATAGATGTAGTAGCCATAATACTTTTTGAGGTATTGTTACACTTTATCCAGTCGTAAACTTAAAGTTAACAAAGACCGATCACTTATTCAAAATATTATTATTATTTATGTACCTAATTAATGATGTCCCAACAGATGTCCTAGAAAAAAAATGTAGTAAGGGAGTCTCCGATTCTTGTCTTTGTTCTTCGAAGTTTAGGCTAATAAGCCCTACCTATTCCTATCTCTGTCATCACACAACTAGAAACAACCAATTTACTTCACCATAGTTTACTGAAGTGTGAGAGCTTTCATTATTGTTTTACAGCTTTTACTAGGGCTTAGACCTACATACCACGTTAGGTGGCAAGAAAGCTTGGCTTTTGCACATAATGTGGTCACGGTCAGCTTTGCAAAGCTATACGATTGCGCGTGAAATCTCCACTGAAGAGTTGTTAAGTGAATGTAGGTAGCTTCACGGAAGAAAATTGTACGGAGAAACGGAAATACTGATTGGATTTGTTGAAGAAGTGAAAAAAAGGCAACAGCAGTTTGTATATTCCGGACTATTGTTAAATCTAATTTTAACATTGATTATCTTTATAATACAACAATATACCTAGAATAACTTTCTAATTGATTTACCATCATCATTTCTAGCTAAAGGACGTCCACTGCTTAACATAAGCATCCCCTACGGTTTTCCACAGAGACCAGTTGCGAGCGGTCTGCATCCAGTGTGATCCTGCGATCTTTATAAGATCATCTGCCCATCATGTCGGTGGACGTCCTACGTTAGGTCTCTAATGTAGAACTTTTCTGCCCCCCAACTGTTCTTCGAGCAATTGATTCATACTCAAATATAAAACTGCTAATTAAAAATTCTTAAAAAAAACTAAAACGGTCTCAAACAAACATAAGAAACTGTTTTATCGTGTCGATGGTAAAGCGAGTTTTTGTGGTGCCAAGTTATTGGCGACGCGGATTGTACCAACCAAAAACTTATTGTTATTTCATTTAAACTTTATTGCACTGTTTGTTAGTATATTAATTCATATCATATAAATAGACATCTCTGTCTCAAAACACTAATTTTAGCATGCCTTAAAATTACGAGTTAGGATTATTTTCCATTTACAACTCTATGAATCATGAATAGCATAGTAATAAAGATTAAGACACAATGTAATCAGTTGTGTTTTCCAATAAAGATAAAATAAATAAATAACAATAAAACAACAATTTTACGGATTGATTTCGCGAACGTTTATTTTTATTTTATGCCTGACGTTTCGAATGCTTTACAGCATCCGTGGTCACAGGTAGACTAAAACTACCGTCACTCAATAATATTAATTGATGTTCCTATCCACGCAGAAAGAGCTTACAGTGTCTTGAGATCTTGCAGTACTCAAGTTACTTACAAGTTACTGCAAGATCTCAAGACACTGTAAGCTCTTTCTGCGTGGATAGGAACATCAATTAATATTAATGAGTGACGGTAGTTTAATTTAATTTTTCATAACTATGTAATGACAAATAACACCTTAGTCTGCCTGTGACCACGGATGCTGTAAAGCATTCGAAACGTCAGGCATAAAATAAAAATAAACGTTCGCGAAATCAATCCGTAAAATTGTTGTTTTATTGTAATGAGTATTCGCGTAAACTTCAGAACCAAATATAAATAAATAAATTAGTTGTACAGTTGGCCATAATTACCAGAAGCTACTTTCTGGTGTTATTTTACAATATCATAACATTATTTTCTTCGATAACTTCATGTCAAAACCATACATTATTCATCATTCCATGCTCGTTGATTACATCTTATCTTAGTGTTAAGTTTTAGAATACCTGCATTTAGTGTTTCATTTATTTACTATTGACTGAGCAAAACTGATTTTATCTTAAAGTATCTTCATCGCCATCAAGCCATTTTATTTCTAGATGTTAAATATAAATAACTGTTTTTCCGCACTCATGATTCTACAGTAAACTGTAGAAACGTATTACTTAATTATGATAATGTGGTAGTTTATTATTATTTTAAATAACTGTCGAGAAATGAAATGTCTGTAACAGTGAACGTTCTACGATTTTCAACAGTAAATCTTGTTTGTCGGTTAAGTATAAATCAGTCACTGTGTATTTCGACTGAATTTACAGAAATGTAATAATAAAATGGCTACCATAGCTTACAGGTCGGAAACCCTTTAAAACCAATCAGGCACAGGTAGTCAGTCTATTAAGCAATAAGGCTGACCATAGATTTTCAGATTTATCGATTGATTTACCTACTTATTAATTATTATGCAATCAAGACGTTTTCTTTCATTAATTGTTAGCAATAGTTACGAAATTATATTTTTACAATGACATTATGATAAAAAGTTTTTTTTTTCATCAAACAACTGTCAACGACGCATGTTACTTACAAAAACCATGCAAAAAAAAAACAAATCTGCAACGTCAAGAATCCAAAAGTACTAGGCGGACATATGCCTAAGGAGGTCACCGCGCCAACCTTGACTGAGCGCGACCCCGCGACCCAAGGCTGATGAAAGTTCACACAATACCGTACAAGACTTTCTCGCAACTCATAAGCGCCTAGTACTCGGTCTCAGTTCGCGAATTTTTTACGAGCGCTTTTTGTATGTGTGACCGCAAAACCGCTAACTAGATAGTAATGGATGGATAAGATTGTGTTGTGATTGTGTGTCGGTGTTGATGCGGACAGAATTAGGTGTTTTGACGCCTGGTACTTATCATGGTGGTAGTGAGAACTGAATAATAAAATGAATGTTTATTTTAGTGACTCATAGAGCAGAGTAACGATCACGCAGTTTCTAAATACGGGAAAGCGCTAAAAAATTAAAATTTTAACTTACGAGGCTTGAAAGGGGTAAGAACAAAACAATTTTTAAGGTAATTCTTTAAATTATTTAAACAATATTATTGTTGTTATTTTTTAAGTCCTAGGAGACCTCTGAGACCAAAATAAACAAGATAGAAAGCTAAAACTTTTTTAGACAGGAGAAACCGTATATAATCTGTGTAATCATCATCATGAGCACCTGTCAGCTGGCTAGTAGACACTTTTGGACAATGCCCTCTTTTTTGGGGTTAAATATTATTCGTACATATTTTCCATAGAGCATAGAGTTATAAGAATGTAGTCGATATTGCACACACAAAACAAGGATTGTATCAATAAAATAATGACAAAAAAAGACTTGGTCCTAAAATTGCCAATTCTTATCTTAGTGGTCTGTTAAAATGGAAAAAATGTAATGGCGAATGATTTTCTATTAGAACTTAAAAACTTTTTCAAACTATTAATGCGAGGCACTGCCGCTTAAAGCCAAAAAATTCTTGCACCGTGCGTCGTCTTTTGTTTTAAAAAACACCCTATGTGCCGTGTGCGCAATTTCGAAGCAATTTTCGTTGAAAAGTGGTAAGGCACAATAGACCTAGATCATTATCTTCAAGTTTTTATTTTGAAGCCTATTTAGGTTCTAACTACATGTATTTTTATTTTATTTATATTCATTAAAAATTAAATTTACTAACAAAATACACTCCAATCAGTAAATATAAACTCGTATTAACATCATGAAATGCTCACTTAACGGTACTTGCTTGTAAGCGCCAACTAAAGACCCATTCATTTTGGGAACTTTTTGCGCGAGTATAGATTAGTATCATTATAGACGCTAATATGATTAATTAACTATTGAATGGACTAGTTAAGTGATTATAATTATCATGTATATATACTATATACTGTGACTATGTGGGACGATAGTGATGTAGATGCGATCACACTCTTAATGCTTGCAGAAAACGTGTGACAAATTATCAGTTTTGTAAAAAACTTACAACTTTTATAACTAGAGGTCCCCGCGATTGCGTCTGCGCGTTTTGAAATTGTTCCCTCCCCTCCGCATCCAGCGTGATATTTCATAGCCATAAGCCTCTTCCGATAAATTAGCTATCCAACATAAAAATATTATTTTCAAATCGGTCCATTAGTTCCTTAGTCCAAAAAAAAAGCTGTGTGTACTTGACCAAAATGCATGTAAAACGTGTTTGTTACTAGACTGTTTTTCTTGACTTTAGTACATGCTTATAAGTTTCATTGTAAGATACTTTTATCATAGATCAGTATGGGGACCGTTGTGTCATAATTTTATAAATGATTTTGATGATTTTTTTACATGAAAAATAAAACAAAATTATACTTTACTTAGATTAAAAGCAATGGCATTTAATCTCTTTTCTACTGCTCCCTCTGAATTGGGTGGGGCTTTATGTATTGAAAGATGGTGATAGCTTCTATCTCGCTTAGCTATTGTCCTCGAAAGAATATCTCAAAATTTTATACTATTAAGGCCATCATGATTGTGGTAGGTATGTTTGTTTAACTCCGTTAGAAACCATAAACATGATGAATTACTCATTGCCATAATTATTTACGTGCAAAACATGTTATCGTTTTGATCTTGAAAGATCATCTATTTCTTATGTGTGGTCGATTTGTCAAAATAATGTGTAGTTCATTTAATTAATAATAGTAATAATTTATGAGATGAGTTAACTGTATGAGATGAGTTTTCATTTAAAATTGTTCTGTAATAGACTATTTTGACATGACTGATGAGAGATCAGGCGCAGGACTAACGGCTTAAAACCTCCTTTCCGAGGCACGGGGGTGTAATCACCACCAACGTTATGACACCGAGCTGTTTCCGAGTATTATGACAGAAAAACCCAGAAACAATTTTCGGCCCGACCCGGGATTCGAACCCGGGACCTCTTGGGTAGCAACCGGCGAGCTAACCATTACCAACGAGATAGTCAACTAGGTAATAAGTATCTATGTTTTAACGGATCCCGCATTCCCAGCGCGTAACTGAAGATTCAACTCAAACACAAAACCGTGTAAGTCACAAACACTAACAGCAATCATCATAATTAAGTTTTTAACTCGAGTTACGTGCTTTACGGAATGGCAACCGTTAACCGAAGTTTAGCCGCAGACCGTTAAGTTAATGGTTTTGCCGATTTGCAGTAAGGTAGCTGCGATTTTACGGTTAAATCTGCTGGCTTCTTAATTAAGGTGTAACGATTGTAATTGTTGTAAGTATTGGTTAGGTATAGGATGTATTTTGGTGCTTAATTGGCCATAGGTTATTCAAATAGTCATTACATTAGTTAATTATTTCGAAATATACTTAGATTACATATGATGATAATGTAGATTTTCCAAAATCAACATAGTTTAAAAAAAAGTAAAAATGGGAAAATATTTATTGTGAAAAAGCGTCACGAAAGCAGCTCGTTTTAATAATATGTAATATTAAATTGGCATATCAAAATTTCCTTTAGAGTGTAATAACACCTTCATATAAAAAGTTGAACGATCGTAGATTGGCTCTAAGCACATTCATTTTAATGAAAGAAAGCGTTGATTGAGCACACCAAAGAATTGAAAGAAATCTACTCTCACAAAATAACAAAACCAACTTGTGAAATGTAAAGTTTAATAGAAATCATTGAATAATAAGGTGTGGCTAATAATTGACACTACATTTTCGAATGCTTGATGTTAAATTAACTCTTCTTCTTCTTAGCGTGTCGATGGAAACCCATATGGAGGAATTGTAATGGAGAAATTACAACATAGCAGCCCAGAATTCAGCCACTTGTATTGCGGATCGACTGCATTTCATTAAATCCGCTGGCGTGCAGGTGTTGGGGCACGCCGATAAATAAACTAAAACTAGTTAAATAAACTTATCTGAATAGAGGCGATGATAGGAAGACCACTTATTTGCTCTTAATTACTTAGCACAAAATGAGACGATAAAGGTGCAAAAACTGCGGCTGAATGCTCAGAAGTCATGTCTTCCCTAGATCTTCAGTTCTTGCCTCTATATTAGCACCTAGGGATGCAACATCGTTCATAAAAAACATCGATACTGAAACATCGATATTTTTTAAAGTGCAACATCGATGGTTAAAACATCGATGTTTTATGACGATACATCGATGTTTTTTCGATGTTTCCTTTTATTACTAGCAGGATAAGCAAATAAAGCCTTGAAATACAGAGAAAAGGCTTTTTCTTATAAAAATATTGATAACCTACACCTACTAAGATTCATTTTTGGTAATCATGATAACTGACAATGTCGAACAATTACTTAGTTACTTAAAACGATACATCTATAACGTATTAGGATATAAACAGTAGTAGAACGACAAATTAAACAAATATCAGAAAGACAAAGATAATCAAATTTATTATGAATTAAAGTTGAAAGAAGTTGATACGTTTCTCGAATTCTCTTTTTCGTTAGTATCGTTTTGTTAAGTAAATTTGTTTGTTATTTGGGGTTGTTTTTTTGTAATAAACATGAGTGCGCCCAAGAAACTCTATTATGAATACATTATATGGAGAATCGTAATAGGTAGAGACGTATATAAACATATGGCTAGGTATGCATGTATATAGTATAGATTTAGTTCACGCGCACATACTCCAGTTGGCAGCACTTTCCAAACATGCAAGTTTAACCATAGAGTTGCCACTCTTTTCCTATATAGTAACTATACTCTTTGCGCACAATACAAAAAGATGGCGCTGCAATCAAAGATCGATTTGTTAAGTAAATTAGTGATGAAACATCGTTCATAAAACATCGATGTTAATGAACGATGTATCGATGTTTTCTTGTAGTTCAACATCGATGTAAAACATCGATGTTTATGAACGATACCTCGATGTTTTAAAACATCGATGTATCGTTTGCATCCCTATTAGCACCAAACAAACACTTTAAGCTAAGGATCCCGGCTGCCCAGGAGTTGCCGTGGAGATAAAAGTCCCTTGATGTAATACCCAATGAACTGCGTAATTTTGATGGTTTAGATTGTTTTTAGCACTCACAGTGTCATATTTGTATTCTTAAAAGATGAAATAAAAAACTAAAAATTGCGCACGGGCGGGACTCGAACCAGCATCTTTCTGGCTTACCCGGCCAACTGCTCTTCCAATTGAGCTACCGTGCTGTCGGTCCGACATCATATTACGGTTATTTCATCTTTTTGCGTTATTTTGAGTTCTATACTATATTTGATTTGATCTGATTCTATACTATCGATTCATCGAGTATTTTTGACTGAAGCAGCTTAATATAACCTTCTTAAAAGCCGCCAATCAGCTGATTTAGTGTGTCAATGTGTCAACGACCCATGTTCATCTTGGCGTCAAACCAAGCCTACACGTTCAGTGGGTTTGGTACAAAAAACAGACAGCTCACATTTACTTTCGATTATATTTGACCGTGACTGTACGAATATGTTAATGATATGGTTTTATGCTATTGAAAGAATAATTTCATAGAGTTAAGAGTTTCAATAGTCGTCTGTAGATAGGATAATATTTTAAAGCTAGGCGTCTATTGACAGAGTGACGTTGAGAAAACTTGCATGCTTGGATTTGTTAATGTATCAAATAAAGTAAATGAGGAAATCGCAAACTGATTCTTCATAATCCAATATAAATTAAGTGTCTATCTGTACCTAAGGGTCTGTAATTTAAGGGTGAATAAAGATATACCAATAGCAACGTAAATAAACTTTGAAGTTGAGTCAGTTCTAGATTTTATACCCTTCGACCGTAAGTGCAGCGTAGGACGTCCACCGACAAGATGGACAGACAACCTTGTAAATACCGCAGGATCACAGTGGATGCATACCGCTTCGTCGCTGTGGAAAGCCGTGGGGGATATGTTCAGCGGTGGACGTCCTTTGTTCGATAGTGATGATGATGATGATGATTGGGACTTACTATCGTGATGATACTAATGTGATAAGAACTCGTCATAAAGTATGTTAAGCTTTGCAAAACAATAATAATAACAACAAAAGGCTAAAAAAGCAAAGACATTTCAATCTGTAAGGAATTAAACATTCTCAAATTATTCTCCCATCAACTTTACGATTTGTCACATTTTTCCATACAAACAAGGCAAGTGATCGTAAGCGAAGTAAAAAACCGGCCCTTATTTATAAGTATGGCACTTACAAAGTCTCGGCTGAGTTAAAAATAGATTACTGCTACGTATAATCTAAAAATAATGGATAAGATATAAATAACCCAGCGCTACTTCTATAAGCTCTATATGGCAAGTTTATTTGATAACATAACTGTTGTTTGGTCTCAGTATAGAAAGTACTTTGCAAATATGTAAGTATGTTTAAAATTGACCATAGTATGGCATATTCTATACTTGTACAACGTCAAAATATGTAAAATATCACTTGTAAACATTTCAAACGTTTGTAATGCATGGCGTTAAAAGCTACGAACGTCATGAAAAAAATGATTCTTTTTAGTTTAAAGTAGTTGTTGATTTTTAAAATAAAAAGGTGTGGTTTATCTCGATCGTGAATTGTTACGATAAAATACAATAATTAAAGAATTAGATTAAATATAACAATAAAACGCTCGCACATATTTGAAATTTTATAAGAGGACTCTACCAATATGGAAAGTATTGAAAATAACTTAACCTTTCCGTGAGTAAGTTATTTAAAATAAACCGCAATATTTTTTCAGAAGTGAGTGTCAAAAAAATATAAATCAATAGCTTTGCCACTCAGATATTCATTGCAATTTTGACTCAAAATGTAAGGAAGAAATGTCAAACTTCCTGACTTTGGCCCAGCTTTTTATCGACAGTAATCAGAAATTAGCATTTATGAATTTTCAAACTACACTTTACAACACTACGAGTTTTTTGGTCCGTAGTAGTAATGGTAAATATTTACGATCGTGCGTATTTTGAAGAAAAACTACCTTAACCAAATGTCGGAATGGCTATTTTAATGACCATTGGTTGACGTATTTATTCATCAAAACACACACAAACGTTAATATTCAACCGCTTGCTTAGCCGCTACTTCAGATCAAAAAAAAAAAATAAAACAATGGCCCTTTGACGTTTTTCCGTCAGGTTTTCCACTTTGCTGAAAGAAAAGGTTTTCCGTCAGTATTGAAAACAACTTAGCATTCTCAGAGTGTATAATATGACGTTGGAACTGACTCTATTTTTCCTGCGTAAATTCTTGTTAAAATATTAAATTTAAAACTAATTTTTAAACAGGTTTGTTTACAAAGCCATTATTTTCTTTATAAGGTACATTTCAATCACATATTATTTTTCTTTATTTCTCTATAAAGCGAAATTAACTCGTCAAGTATGTGTAAACGAGACACAATATAAATTCCATTGTTATGCGACTCCCGGGTGTCGTTTGATACCAGACTGATTACGAGGGATTAGATAAATTGCGAAATTAATATAATAAATATTTTTATTAACAATACACGGGAGATAAATTATGTTCATGTAGTCATTAGTGCCTTTTCGGCTCTTTCTCGATGTTAATGTTAAATAAGTGTGTGTGTCTGTTTATTGTATATGTGTTTACGAGTCAGTGTATTGTACTATATGTATGTGTATGTAAGTCGAATAAATGTATTTTCTTTCTTTATTACTATTAGATGTAATGTATAAAACTACTAATTATACTCGAATGTAAACAAAAATACTAAATCTTTATAAGACTCAGTTAAACTCAGTACGTATTAAAAAGTTTAATTGCCATTGACTCGAAAAGAAGAAGAAGAAGTACGTATTGAAACTTCCAAGAAGCATAAAGGTAGGTATACAAGCCTATAATTATCTACTTGAAACTTAGAAGAGTGTTCATCATTCAGTTTTGACACCTTGATAAGAGAAAGTGTAAGCGAATCGGTAATTGTTATAACTGTAAGATATTTTGGTTTCACATAAGTAGAATCCAACAATTTAGTTGCATACCTATAAGGATTTTTTTACGAGTACCTACCTCAACATAGTTCATATTGAAAGATAAATGAAGTAATTTTCAGTTTTTATGAGTTTTTTTTCTAGGTTACGTACAGAGAGCTATTACTAAACAAAGACACAAAGAAGTTCAATTTTAGTTGTTGTGGTTGGTAGAGTCAAAGCGCAAAGGTATTTATGTTTCATCCCCTTATTACAAAAATATAGTACTTTCATGTACATATCTGAAACATAATTATTGAAACAGCACGTAATGTTTAAGAAGTGCTTAAAGTTATAAGAAATAAATGTAAAACTAATCAATATATTTTTTAATTATATTCAAATTTCGAACAAGTCGCGACCCGGGTAAACGTCATTAAACTCTTTTTAATCACTCAAAAGAGTATTCAACCCAAACAGCAATCTGGCCGGTGGGAAAAATAAAAATAAAAAACTTAATGATGGCGGGCAGATGAAAAAAAATGGCCAGACAAAGAGAGGAAGCAAGGACAATGATAGTTGAAGCAGACCGTGAACTGTATACAGACAACAGTACTGCACCGCTTTGGTAGCTAAACTTTTTAAAAACTGCCTGTTTATTTTTAATTCCATTTCTTTTTTAACGTAAAGGTCGTAGGTAGTTTAAAAGCGTGTATTCCAATTACAAATTCGCCTAACGGCCATTTTTTAACGTAATCTGGTTGTTATTTCTGTCGATATTTTGTTTTGTATGTGACCTAAGTCTATCTTAATCAGTCAGGTATCAAACGACTGCCGGGAGTCGCATAATAATGGAATTTCTATTGTGTCTCGTTCACACATACTTGACGAGTTAATAACAATAATAAATAATATAATGTGTATGTAATATATTTTAAGGTCATACAATTGAGAAGGCGCCTTGCGGGCCCTAAAACGTTATTCAAAACAATATTCATATTATAAAACAAACTCCCTTTACCGTCACACTGAAATATTTATAGCAGTTCTCTTAAGTTAATGCTCAAACTCACCGTAAATCTTGTGGTGTATAGAAATTGCTGGGATAATGCAAAAAGCTATTACTAGTTGTCTGGAAGATAATGCACAATAAACCAGAAAACTGCGTACCTTGATATTCTGAAGGCTGTTAATCCAAGGCCCAGTTGCGTGATAGATAGTTGTATTACTTAGGCCTAAGTAATACACCTAGGGCTTATCATTGGTTGACTTGACATAGATACTGTCTTATTTGTACTTACCTGAAAGAATGAAATATTGAAATTAAAAACACGAAGAGAAACAAAAAACAACGAAGTGACAATATCAATTTTCCTATATTCGAATTGGCCATGCCATTTGTAGAATTAATGAAGGGTGATAATTATGTTTATTTTTTGATAAAAAAAATCAATTTAATTAAATGAAACGATCGTCTTCTCCACAGCTAAGTACCTACTATGAAAATAACATCAAAGCAAAATAATAAAAAAATAAACACATCTAATACTTTCACTCTCATTTAAACACATCATTTGTTAAGGCTAGAAGAAACCCATACATCAATCATACAAAATCAAAGCTTGATAAATCAAGACATAATAGAATAAAAAAAGGTTTTCAATAATGGTCCAGATAGAAGGCATACCATTCAACTCCTCAAGAATGCTATGCAGGGAGGTGACTTAGCAATCGATAGTTTTCCAATACACTATTATTGTGATTTTAATTCAATTCTAAATCGATTAAATTTACTTCACCATTTTATCTACATGTTCCAACAAAAACTAATGATATAAGGCACGCAATTAAACTTTTAAGAAAATATGCATTCTGTTACAAATTTCAAAAGATTTTTTCTGAAGCGTTGATAACCAAATCCTATAGAAAAGTACGCTGTAATTTAATTGAACGATTGTGACGTCATTTTCGGTTCAGGGTTGAGTGTAAGTCAGTGTGGTCCAGATTGAGTTGTTAGAAAAATATAAAACATAAAAAATCTGACCGAAATCCAAGTTGACTGGCTTATCGAATGGTTTTGCTGGTCTCATAAGAGTCTGCAAACTTTCAGTACGACCCACGTACAAGGTTAACAAGGTTACCATTATTTATTTAGCGGAACCTTGTATTTCAGATATCAACGTCAAAAGGAAATATAGAGACACTATCTATTGGAGTTATTAAAATCTTAAGAGGATCGTGTGCGCGCAAGCTTGCATACATAAAGAGAAAACGTTTTCCACCCCTTAAACGTTGTCTGACAAAAAATTTAAGGCGTCCAAGCCTAGATTAGGATGTATGAAAACGAATAAGACCAAATTTGTCTCATTACATAAAGGTTTACGGGTAGGAAAACGTTTTTCCCCGCAAGCATATTTCTCTAAAACTCGCGCTGCGCTACGCCTGCACACGATCCTCTTAAGATATATATATTTTAGTTAATTAAATTGTAATTTCTCTTTAGCTAGTTATTTTTCAGTATGCATAGGGTTTTATCTTATTTGTAACTTGATTTCCAGAATATTACTAGTATATTAAATTTAGAACAATAAAAAAAAATCTTGGGGCTCATTTAAGTATAACTTTTGTCTTTGTTGCAATTTTAATATCAAATAATTTACAACACTCTCATGCACCCATAACAATCTCTCTACATGACCTAAAGGTATGACTTTTAGCATTAAGTCCACCTTTTGTACACTTTTATTTGAGCAATAAAGTTTTTAAATAACCGAGCTTTGTATCAATTCAAATAAATGTGATTCCACAACTTTTAATATGGCTACTCTCACAGCCAATGCGTACATTCGTGAATTCCCTGACTTAAAGTATTAGCAACTTATTAAAATTACGGACATATTTAACGCTATTAGTGCCATTATATCCATCGATACCACCGTTATCATACCTTCGGCATCTCTAGGCATGGTGTATTTCAATATACTGTGGCATGTGCCATCCATTTATACAACTCGACCACTATAACCAGACCTTTGGGTACTCGAATAACCACTCTTTTCTCGTCTGAATCCTAAGATATGAAGAGTGAGGGGGGTCCAGAAAATTATGGTCGGCATCTGGTCTGATATAAAACGTGGCATTGTTGTCAGTATTCCAGCGAGACTTATTGGCAATATTGGAGATAAACCCTATGGGGGTAGATTCAGAATGCTAAATAATAGAAATAGAATGTTCTGCTAATAGTAGACTTTATTGATAGTTTACGTGGCGAGAATTATATATTTTGGTGAAGATTTTCATGCTGAACTTTCATATTTATGCCATTGTGAATTTAAATTAAAAAAAATAGAATCATTACTCTCATTTGCAAAAACAAAATTTAAAATAATTGATTCTCTATTAATAAGTCTTGAATGCTATCAAACAATGTATATTAATTTACGCCCGCCGTAAAGACGCAAGTTACGCAAATTGAGAAAAGATTTTATAAGCACCAATAATTCGTATGCAAACATTATTACCGGCCTGAGCGGTAGACAGGCAATTTGCCCCAACTTTCCTAAAGATAATAAAAAATTTAACGTGCATCTGAAATTATGAATCATAAATGTAATTATTCTCATACTGAAGGCCACAAAAGCAAAGCCGTAAAATACCTAAGTGCGCAAACATTACAGACTTCTGAGAGAGCTGCAAGGGAAAAACACCTATGTACCAATACAAATACCGGCGTTACAGCTAAAGTTCTTGATATTGACAGTGACAGTTTTCATTAAGATAATTGTAAAACAAAACCAAAATGTGAGCTATAAATATTTAACATCACCATCTCCGGTGATACAGAAAAACTGGTTACTGCACTTGACAATGTCCGGAATGGGAGTAAACCCAATATAGACATACTACTATCGCTTGATCATGCAACTGTACGCTTTATGCCATTGCAGTAAGCATTACTAATTTATCGAAGCCATCAGGTGACATAATGAGGTCCAGATGAGAAATGTCAAGATTAGAAACGAATCATGGAATAATTTATGGCACAAAACATGCTCCTAACACGGATTTGATCGCAATGTAATGCAACAAAAGTTACTGTTACGATCATTTGTTACAACTTTTTTATTACCTCCCGTAATAGATTGGCCGTTTGGATTAAACGTTAAGTTGTTTTCTGTTTTGCGTGTAATTGCTTTGTATGACTTATTTTATATTTACTGTTTTTCTACGCTATACGATGGCTTGTTGGTCTCTAGATGATAAACTTTCACTAATAGACATATTTTTTTAATCAAATAGAGAGTTCTTACTCATTAGCTAATTTATTTTACCTGATATTGCCAATAATAAATGATAACTGTTTAGCAGAAAACTGTTCTGTGTATTAGAAGTTTCTCTGTAAGACTTAACACAGTTCCACATTTACGAATTAAGGTAAAATAGCTAATACCTTATCATATTATCGCGAAAGTTTAAAGAAATATTCGTGCTCTTAAAAAGCTTATCAGAAAAATGCTGAAAGATTGAAGACTCCAGACTAATTATACCTGTTAGTTAAAATTTATGTGACTCAACTCACGCACAATTTTGTGCAATAAAATGCGGAACGGCAGTCTCAGGCGCAGTAGCATATAATTTAGAATCAGCTCGACTAAGAACACTGTAATTTTCTTATTTCCCTTGCAAAATAACAAAAAAGTGAAAACTAACATGCAACACAACTGCATTTTTAAGGCAGCCAGCTGTGTTCTGTTAATTGGCCGTAATAATATATTTTACAATTTAATTACGCCAATCTAAAATGGTGCAGTTAGTATACTTTCAATTAGCGCTAATCATAGAGTAGGAATTTAAAAACTTATTTAAAGCTCCACTGGGTTATGATTTTAATTTAAAATATTTCATGACCAACCTACAATTATAGTGAAATAGGTGCTTACAAGTATTAATGAATGCCAGTACAAGACTGCTAGTTATTCAATTGGTACACACTTCAGTACTTTTTTATATTTTTAAGTAAAAAAGAATCGTTTATGATAAAGATCTTGGTTTGACTTGTTCAAATGATTCTATCAGCTTGAAATTAATAATCTCAAATCCATCAAAAGAACCACTGCTGCTATATTATCCATAAACCAAAATAAATACAAAAAACTTGCATTGTCAATTTCAAAAGACGCATTGCAGCTCTTGATAGCAACACAAAAGGTTTAAAATTGGCTCCAATCGTTCCACTGGCGACAATAATGTAATAATTTAAAGTCACAATTCAATGGTAATTCAGTATAATAAGTCTTCGAGAACGGTTCCAAAGATATACGATCTAACTAGGAAGCTCCTGTGGAATACAATCACTTTGCACGCAATGGATTTCTCTATCAGTAATATTATCTTTTTTATGAGCCATTAATGTTTATCACATAATAATATGTGACTACGAACTGTTTTTCTTAACAGAGGCTGATATTGATAATTGAATACATATATTACAGTTGACATGTGATAAAAATAGATTGAAAATTTGATGCTTTGAAAAAAAATAGTAATTTGTAAGCTCTTATTTTGGTAATGATGCCACCGTCGACGTTCCGAAACCCAATTAAACACCACGATGTCTTTCTATTTTACCTTGCTTGCAGCAGTAGTTTATTGACCCGTTAAGCTTTAATTCATACATAATTGATTTTGATAGACTGCCCGCATGCGTTCGACACACTCTGTGTTGTAAACTCAGACGTTTAGCATAAAGCTTCGAACGGAACTCAGTCGCAATTCTAGAGCAATAGGGAAAACAATTCGCGGTTACATTCGAAATCCACATCTCGTATTCATTGGTACAGGCGCTACGGGCGTGCCGCAAGGCACCATACTGGGACCACTTTTGTTTCTTTCATATAAAATCGACAATAAACGGTTTACTCGAACGCCGGTGGGAAGTACACTTTACGGTACTGATTCAGCGGTTGGATAAGTTTCTGCATGAATTCAATTACTATGAGGTCGGTGAACTGTGTGCAGCGAGCAAGCGACACTTTGATGTTTAATTGTGATTTGCTGTTTAATTATCGGATGGGTGCAAAAACACACGTTTGTTTCTCTGTCCAGTATTTGTTCGGACATTTTTATCGCCAGAAAGGTGTGTGTGACATTTAGTAAACATGTCATTTAGTGTTTAAGTGAACCGTTATTTTAAAGCTTCGGAAATGAATGAATAAATCGGAAACCTGTAATTTGCTTTTTTAAATTAAAATCGCTTCCTCGAATTAAGTACTGATTAATTTCAAATCGTATGACATAAATTATTGTTAAATTCATTAATAGACTTATTGATTTCAAATGATCAGGTACTTTAAAAAGATGACTAAACATATGTAAAATTATGCATAATAACACATCAACATTAGATTCATGCTTCTAACACTGAATATCAGTATTCTCATACCCACTAATATTGAATTTACCTAATGACCGCAAATGTTGGAAGCGTTACCCTAGTTGGGAATGCATTATAAATATTTGTATGCTGCCAACAACAGGCCTTACGATTCCAGTTTTATAGTTTCGTTCGCGGAATCACAATAGGATACACAAAAACAGATTAGAAAGTCAATGTACACATTTGTGAACGCAATGAACATAGTAAAGTTAATACTGTCATGTAAAGAGAAGGCCACCAGCCCCTCAATACTGCTATTTACATCATGAGTCGTTCGTCTTTAGCTTTAGCAGCAGTTCGGTTGCAGTTAAGCTCGTAAATATGACACTTAACGGTATTCTGATATTCATTTAATCAAACTTAAGCTGATCGCATACCTCGCAGTCTTTAGACAAACTTACTAATCTGTGGATTCTTCTTCAGTTGCGGTTTAGTCGACCTAGACGTCAAATCATTAGAAGAATATGAATCGGCTAATCTTTGATCGACAAAGCTAAGCTGAACTACAGCTACACCGGAACTATTTGGATTAGAATAATTGAAAAAGTTGGTTATCGTCACACCGGTTCAGTATAAGTTTGGTTTCATTTTGACAGTAGAATTGCCCCCCAGAATGTGTTGGTTCGACACTTTTGATCACTGGTCGAAGATGAAGAAATGAATTTAAATCAATTCGGGGAAACACATATTCTCCTGAATGGTATGAAGTAGTGTTGGACGTTACTTTTATCATACATTGCTCTACAAATAAATCTACCAAACAAAGTAATTAAAGCATATACTTCAATAACATTTTTTGGTACCAAGCAAGCATAAACATGCACTCGTGTGCTTTGTTGTCTTATGAAAATAACTGATACCACAGTTATTTTCTGCAGCAACCCAAACCTCCGTGAAAAAATAGAAAATATGATTTCTATATCGAATAAGAAATGGCGACAATTCTGATAATATCTGATGATAAAAAGGATAAAGGGAAGCGTAACAAATAAGAAGTACCAGTTAGTGGAATCATGCAGCATATAATGCCCGGTCAAGTGCGAGTTGGATTCGCGCACGACGGGTTCCGTACCATTGACTAGGTGAAAAATTGATATCAAGCAAGAATGAGCAAAAAAAACGCCTTTGTTTTATGGGAGTCCATCTTAAATATTTATTTAATTTTGTTTGTTGTTATTGCGGCAACGGAAATATACAATTTGTAAAAATTTCAACTACTTAAAACAAGAAAGACAGATACATACATAATAATGTGATCCATTTGAGACCACGCATGCGATGGTTAATGATATCTAGTTGAAAACGGTT
This sequence comes from Pyrausta aurata, assembly GCA_963584085.1. Classification (NCBI taxonomy): domain Eukaryota; kingdom Metazoa; phylum Arthropoda; class Insecta; order Lepidoptera; family Crambidae; genus Pyrausta; species Pyrausta aurata. The sequence goes on from OY757274.1 coordinate 8,697,134, forward strand.
GGAACGAGTGATATTTGATTGTGTTGCAAGAGCTCTAACAAGGTATGACTAATAGAATAATCTATTACAAATACTACTTGACTCTACTATTCATAGTTAGAAATAAATATAGTTTTGAGAATAATGTTTTAGGTATCCATCTAAAATATCTAATATCACTGCTCAATCAGTCAATTAATAAAGCATTATTTATAGACACTGCCCAAGATTTACATTCAAGCGTCGGCCAGTGCTTAAATTTAAATGCCTTCTGTAATATCCGAGATAATCATAAAAGAATCGACCCTCAACACTTTCTATTCTCTTTAACACCACGTAGCGAATAGCTTCAATGAATTTAATAACCAGCCAGCCTCACACTTGTCACTTCCCAATTAAAACACAGTTGCGCTCAAAGCGTGAACCGATAGCCCCTTGAGCCCAACAACAACTGCTACTGCTAACACAAAAAAACTGGCTAAGTACAAGTCGGACCCGTGCACCGAGGGTTCTGTGCCACCCTTAACTAAATTCGGGGTCCACCACTTAATATTTTTGACAGCAAAAATAACTTTCTTTTTCATAGTGTTTGTATGAAAGACAAAGTGGTATTTGCGGTTGATGATAATAAGCAATATCTCAAAAACTACTGGTTCGATCTCATTCAAACCAATTTTCGTTGAATGTTTTTGTTAGAATCTACATCACATATTTTTTCAAAATTTTCACTTTCTTAGTTCAAAAGTTAGCTGGGGGCCGGAGACGCCCATTTTACCACTTCGCAAGTGTCTATATCACGAACGTTAGACTTTTAAAAAATGTTTTTGAAACTTCAATGTCTTTTTAAAAGACCTATCCATAGACACCCAACACGCATAGGTTTGAGTATTTTTTTTAGTTTCATTTATCGGAGCCCCCCCATAAATGTATTTTATTTTTATTTTTTGTGTCTGAATTGGAAAGCGGTAAATAAGATACAGTGTAAGAATAAAGTGGCTGTGACATACGGACGGACAGACAGACAGACAGACTTGACGAAACTATAAGGGTTCCTTTTTTGCCATTCGGCTACGGAACCCTAAAAATAGGTTCACAGAAGTTGGTGCTCATTAGGATCATAAAATTCAAAAATGCGCAAACTCAATTAATTTTAATCTCTTGATCTTATAACTTAGGAGCCATTTAAGATGACGTACATAAAATAAATTATTGAATGTCGATAATAATCGAATTAAGAGTTTACGAGTATTAGCCGCTTTGAATCGCCGATAAACTAAGTAAGTGTTAATTAATGCAGGTTTAATTAAGACAAAGATTATTCAAAATACTTTTGGAAAAAATTGCCCGTCGTCGCAAGTTATTTGCCATCTTCAAAGTCTTGACGTTACCGACAGTTATAATATCTGTGCCGACAGTAAGGGTGGTTTTCCATGAAAGTCCAGTTCTGCGGGATCACTGCATACTGGATCCTGAATCCGATCACAGATTTACAAAATTTTGGTGTGTTCACACAGCAGTTTTTTGCAGGTACGGTTATCCGTCAACTGAGTCCTGTCAACAGTCTATCTTCCTCGCACTTTCCGATAAAGCGGCGCGCTGTATATTACTATCTTTTACAGCGTTGTCATGGCAACTGTGTTTGTGCATACTGGCATTTTAGAAGTGGAACAGTCTAATTTAACAATAAAAGTGGATCAGTAAATAAACAGGTATCAGCTATTTGTTGGTCATAGCAAACGGGATTTCCTTGTGAATATTTGCAATAAAATGCGTATGCTTCTAACAGCATGCTGCATAAAACAGTTCCTGCAAAATACGGTATGTGTCCGTGGGAAACTGCCCTAATCGTCTCTCCAGGTCGTATCTAAGACTTTTTGTCCAATTAAAGCTACTAAGCAACAAGGTGTAAACTAATTCGCATTCCAGCAAAAACACTCGCGGCACTTTTTTGCCTATAAATGGTGCAAAAAGTGCTAGAACTCTTATAATTAGTCCGTTAATCGCATAAGACGAGCCATTGTTTTGAAGAGCGTTGACCGTGATGCGAATAGTCTATGATTGTTTGGTTATCTGACCCTTTTTCTACGGCCTAATAACTTTTCTATAGATTGGAGAATAAGATACAAAATAGACTGTCAATGTTTTTCGTTGATTTTTTTAAATAATTATGGACTTTGCCTTCTCGTAGATAAAAGAAAGAAAGAAAATACATTTAATCGTCTCACAAACACAAATACAATACACTGATTCGTAAACCATATACAATAAAAATTATGCTCTTGTAAGAAGACACATATTTTAGGTGTCCAGAATATTTTTAGGATCTTTCTTTGCTTAGTTAATGAATACCTACAAGTACGTCAAATGGCTGAGTATTTTGTGTGCGTGTTAATAAAGTATCGCCAATAGTAACTATATTAAATGTTATCGCTGTGTGGTCTTCCAACTAACTTTTTGTCCTTTTAGATCTTAAAATGCTCTGTAATCTTTAATTTATCGTTTTTTAAAACCACTTTATATGTCTTTACAGTTCAGCAGTATAATGTTATGTCTTTATTATCATTGTAGTAACTTCGTAATTGGTTTAGCTTTTAGTCGTAAAAGCCGATGCCATTGGTAAATTTTCTTGTCGGGATCAACCATTATTATTTTGTCGCCAATATTAAATACGAAACCAGCAATCGTCGATTTACCCCGCCACCATCCCGCTCATTCTTAAATTATCTTTTTTTTCGAGCAATATTATTATTTTTTTCTTTCAAGAAGTCCAGCCATTGCATCGTGCAACGTGTGATGGCATGATCAAAAGAAATAAGGATTTTTTACAAAAAAGAAGTTTATTCGATTCGAGAGTTTTCCTTTAAAAAAACAATATAGAGTTCGGACGTTCCATTCTGCTATGAAAATCGGATCAAATTCGGATTCAGACCGAATAATTTTGAAGAGAAAAAGCTTTAAGTTCCGTTGCACAAAAGATTTATTTATTTGCTATAACAACAAATGTATAACAAACTTAAACTTGATAACATTTGGTAATGGTCATATTTTGTTTAAGAAATACATTAAAATTAGTTGTAGTATGGGTAGCCACTGTGACTCTCATGACTTTTATTCCATAGTCATAGCACCTCGTTTATGACCAAACTCATACTGTTATTACTAAAAGCTGTTGTAAATTATGTAAATTAACCCCACAATATTGTCCACACCATAAATTAGTTTCCAAATGGGTTATGAAACCGTCGCAGGATTGAGGAAGACCTCTTTCATGGAATAGGTGCCATAACTTATACATTTTCACAAAAGATTTCTAACTCAGAAACTCGAGATTTATAAGATGAGATCAACGGCCTGCTTCACAATGTCCGGATAAGTTCTGGTTAGCGTTATTTATCTGTCCAAGCGCGGAAGTCTCGACATAGTTCCCTGTAAAACCACCAGGTGGCGCTCGAAAAAATGCTGAGACAAAAATTGGTATTTTCGTGTATTTATTGAGAAGAATGTTTGAATCAAGCTTAAAAAATACAAATATTTTTTAAGATTTATGAAAGATTTTGCTATGTAAGTTAGAAGGATATTCAATGGAGCAGAAAATCGGAATTGAAATTGTCTCCGCGAAATGTCAAAAATCTTGCTACAGACTTCCAGCACAATACTTTATACGAAATGACGTTTCATATTTATATGATTCGTAGGTAAGCACCGATTTCTTGAGGTTTTGTGATAACTTTTTGGCACAAAATTATCAAAAGTATATCAAAATTCCAAACCTACGGTCAGTTTCACAATATCTTTATAGGTTCTGTTTAGCGTTATGCTGTGTAATACAATACAACACACGAAATCACGTTCTATTTTGAATAATTCGTTGATTAATGCTTAATGTCCATGTTTAGTGATAAAATACTTTAACCAATGGTCATTAAAAAAGCTGTTCTGTAAACATGCACGGTCGTGATTATTTAACCACTGGTAACGACTTTTAACCATTAGTTGAGTTAACTATGGATCACAAAATTGGCCATCAGCCAATTATCTTTTCTTTCTGAAAATTTCAAATATCTAATTTATCTGCGCGAATAAACTATACTTATTGCAGTGATCGGAAAGTGGGCCAAATAACCCATACAACGATTATCTTTCATTTAAGTAAATTCACTCGCTTATAGTGTCACATTATTTTTTTAACATCTTGAGATTAATATCTATCACTAAACTGTGAACGTTTGTATCGTGTGCCATGCCAAAGCCCGCGTTTTATGGCAGATAATCTTCGGTACGGATTATAACGGGTGTGATTCTACTGTTATGTAAGAAGTGTAATGCGTTGCTGTGCAGTATGGTCTTGTGTTTCAGTTGTATGCGGCTGGATATTGAAGTCTTTACAAATTATAGTGTACAATTCTTTTTCATGTCGATAGAGATCACGTGTAGAGGGTAGAAAGGGTATATACGCTAAAATCTATTGAAAATGAGCTCTTCTATTACTCTTCCGAAAGAATGTATCGAATTTATCGAATAACTCAGTAGATTTGTTAGAGTTATTTTTTTTGTTGCTCAGCTACAAACAACATAAAATGTATTAATTGTATAAAATATATCATAACCTATTCAAGGATATCTTCAAACACTGTTTTTACGTGCACCTAGAAAGCTTTAATTAAGCTATTTGCTCTCCATTAAAATTAAATGAACATTCACTTTATAATTCCAAACGAATCAAAAGCTCTATCAAATTATACGCGACTAATGGTGTCATTTATCATTATTTATGGATGCAAATACTCAATTTGCATCGTTTAGTGAAACAATATTATAGTAATTACGAATTCAAGCCACATTCGTGTACGCAACTTGTATCATATTTCATTTGCATACAATTATTCGATTTTTGAGCTTATGATTGCTATGTACTCTCGTCTCATACTATTTATATTTAATTAGATCACAGCAACAGTTTTCTAATATTATTTAGTACATACCAAAAAGCTAAATAGTTTCTTAATGCCTAGTATTTTCGTCGATAGTAATGGTAAAGTTACGTCACTCTTTGAATATTGTCGATTGATTGTGTTTTGAAGAAAAACTCATTCAACCAAATATTAGAATGGATATTTTAATGAACATTGGTTATTTTTAAGTATTTTTCCTTCAAAACACACACAATCGTAAATATTCAACCGCTGGCGGTAACGTAACTTTACCATTACTACGGATCAAAAAACTGGCCCCTAGTCAGACGCGCTATTCTTGGGAACTACTAATACATATTTTTGTGGCGGCTATAGTCCATTTAAGTATTAAGGAAGGTTTTTAAAGTGGTTTTTAAGGCATCAGCGATGTGCAATACCTGAATTTAATATCCTCTAAACCAATAGAAGGTCAATCAATGAAAAATACTGCAGACATGATCGGAAAAGTCTCGGGAACCGCACGTTATAATCATAATGAAATGGATAGAAACTATTGAATATTACTACTTGCTGCTAAGAAATAAAGTGTAGAAACATCTGTCATATTTGCGGATAAAATCTGCTAGAACCGCTAAGTCTCTTCTATAAACAGACCACACCATTTATTAATATTTTGTAATCCATAATAAATTCACCACTTCAATAGTAGGTAATAGCTTTGGTAAAAGAACATTATATTCAAAACTGCTAATTTGCATACTGTAAATGGAAGCTTATTTATTTGAAATCATATTTTACACCGGCTCGCTTCATTATAATTTACAAACAGATACAAAACGGTTGAATAAACGTTTCAATTTCTCATTCATTCATGTTTTTACATTAACGGGTATCACTGTTATAATAAAACTACACTCAGTGAGCTCACTCTGTCGTCTAGTGGCTTGAATATGGGAATCATAAATAATTTCATTTATTTATCTTTCTTCATTTCACTTCAGTACTTCATTGACCATTTATGCGCACCGCAAAGGAGTGGAACTCGCTGCCCGCGTCAGTGTTTCCTAGTGATTACAATCCGAATATAATCATAGTTAGAGTGAACAAGCTTCTTCTAGGCGAGCTCTTCATCTTAGACTCCGTCTTAGTCGCACTTGGCTTGGTCTCCAGTCAAGATTAAATACCAAATTTATACAAAAAAAGCACGAGTTAAGTATTGAAAATGAAAAAAAAATGAAAAATGTTTATTTGACAAAACAAAAGTACAAACAGGTTTTACCGGTCCCAAACTAGGCAAGCCAGTCCTATGGGGAACAGTCTACGATTTACATGTAATTTTTTCAGCACTTGTTAAGAAACCTTTTTATTTAAATTAAAGGTTTCTTAACAGCACTTGTTAAGAAACCTTTTAATTTATTGTAAACAAAAACAAACGAGACTAAAACAAACTACAAACGAGGCCAAAATTAAATACATTTTTAAATGAAATATCTACAGGACAAATTTATTGATATATAATATAGAAATACGAAATCAATACCTACTTTATGATACGTAGTGGTAACTACTGTACCCCGATCACGATCATTTGACGTGTATATTACTTACTGTATCACATATTTTTTGTTTACTTTTAGGTGATGATAACAAAAGGCTAGTTGACTAACAACACAATGTTTTAACCCATTTTATCAATACTCATAGGTTAACATCCAGTTTGGTCCCACCAAAAAAGTTTCCCCAAATGACTATACATATCATAGACGCCTAAAATACAAATGTAAAATTTAATACAATTTCAAATTACCACGCTGAATTGAAAATAACTGGATAAGACGTCTAGTACTAAGCTTTAAACATACTTTCTAGGATTGTAGGTTAAAGTTAGGTTAGGTATTTGCTTAGCAGCAGAGTCACGTTCAAACAGTTTTTTGGTTGGTTCGGTCACTGTGTACCGTGTAATGCCTTTAAATTTATTACATTAAACGACTTGAGTTTTAGCTTGAGTTGTTTTTCTGTAACATTTTTTTCATTGTTGCAACAATTTTTCTATTGTTGTCTAGAATACTTGGTGATACTTATTTTGTTTTCGAATAGATTAATTCAGTGTCATAAAAAAGTAGGTATTCAAAAAGGTTGATTCCAGCGTAAACGTACATAGCATGTATTTCATTGATTAAGTTAAGATATCAAAAAGCTAAGTGATAAAGATGTATTTATACTAAGTGCTACTGTTTTCTTTTGAAGTTTTCAAACTGCAAACAATGAAAATATTTTTACTGAAAATTTGTCTGACACAGTTGCTTTTTACAAGCGCGTTCTATGTTTTTAAGTTCTGAGGGCGTATTGTGATCCAACTGAATCCGTTTAATTCCGAGGCAGTTCAATTCCCACTCAGTGTAAACGAATATTATCAATATAAATATATGTCGCAGCTAGCAACACTAAACGGAACGCCAGCGCGCCCTCTAGCGGTGTTTCACGTCAAACAAGGTTTTGGCGCGCTCGGCAGAGTCGTGGCGGTCAGCGACGCTTCATCGGAGCTCACTTTCGGTCGAGTCGTCGTGCTGTGAGGATCTACGTCACGGAACTGCCCTGCGTCACGTTTAGTGTACCTAGTGCCTACCTAAATTAGAATCAATAACGGCTGTTTGTGAAGTCTGCAATAAAGTTTGATTGATCATCACGTCTATCTATTTGCACGATCGCCTATTTTGCCCACATGATGTCTGATGGTTCGGTTAGAAAATCCGTGACGATCCTACATCAGAAGCGGGATTCGCCGTAACGCCCCACGTGAAAAGAAAGTGGATACATCAAGGGACAGTGCGAAAATCAAACGTGTGCAACCGAAAGCGACGCGAGTGACGAAAGTACCGGCCAAGTGTGTATCGAACTCGCGTACAATGGAGAATAATCGTGATTGTGTTCCGTTGCATTTTCTGGAATGACATGGACCCTCTTTCAAGGAGCATTTTTAGTCAAATGCGTCAGCAGTGAATAGCTAAAGAAGAAACAAGAAGCTTCAAGTGAAGTGATTCACCAGAAGATACCTAACTCGACCCAGTGTTGCAGCCTGCCTGAAAATCTGACCTAGTCGTCTACTTCTACGGTTGCGGACCAAGTCCAGTTGTCCGGAGCGGAGCGGGAAAGAAGCGAGCCTGCAGCACTTCTCGTGGAGCCAGCCAGGCAGAAGCGCGTCAATGTGTGCGTCGTCAACGCACGGCTGGATCTTTATGTTATATCCGGTGAGCAGTTTTCATTTTATTGTTACTTGGTGACTGAAAGTTCATTGGTTAGTTGAAGCGTCAATTGCAACTAGATTTCACGAAATTTCATTGATTCCAATTTGCAATTTATGTTAACCGGTAAAGTTGATAGCATACGTTTTGAAATTATTTTGAACGTTTTGCCTTATTTATTACAAAAAAAAAAGGTCGTCCTTTGGCTCCCGGTCTAGTCGTTAATATGCCATCAAGTAAGTTAAGATTTTTAAAAGTTCTTGTAATGCATTGCAAATCACAGTATTGATATCAGTTTCAATGATGCCGATATCTTTCATAATTTAAAGCCTTTATTTACTACCTAATATTTTAACATTGTTTACTAACGGTGTATATAGCGAATAGTGAAGTAGAAAAGGACATTGACCGCTATTGGAACCTAACGATTGACTAAATTTTGGTGTAATGTCGTCAGTCGGGATTAGTCGTTTAGTCGTTGTAGCGATACTGTGAGCCTCAATGCGTTGTAGCGACGCTGTTTAGTGAGTCAAGTCAAGTCGTTGCGACTGTGAGTGCTTTTTTTAGTGATAGGTACCCTTTCTTTTGTTGTGGCAAAAAACTAGACTGAGACTAATGTCTTTGTGATGAACGTTGATGTATCCGATGTGTAAACTAATGCCACCTTAAGATTTAACAATTGTGCTATTTAGGTCAGGAAAGACCGAGCAAAAACCTGTTTACTGTGCGATGCTGTATGTCTTTTCAGTAATCCGGTATCGGGAGAAGGAGAAGAGAAAGACCTACGAGAAGCAACTTCGACCAGGTGAAGGCGAGAGATGTCGTTTGGTATAAGGAGGTCAAGATGAAGGCAAACACGGACATCAGCAAGCAGCATTCCTTTCGAGGAAAAACGAAGCGGGGAAACCAACATCGCCGACTACTACGAGCGTCCATCAAAACCAGAAACTCGGCGGCAGCACTTGTGGCGCACGCGGCTACATCGCCAGCCGCTGCGGCGCCGGCGGGTTCGCACTGTGGGCCTCGGCGGAGAAACGAGTCAACGTGTGTGAGATGCCATCCCCGTCCGGATCATTAAATCATTTGGTGAGCATTGTCCTTTATGATTCTAGTGTCCAATATTCGTTTTAAAGAAAGCGTAGATAGTAAATTTCAAGGCAAACTTTTTAATTGGGTAATTTATTTAGTTACTATTGGTAGTAAAAATGTGAATAGTAGATCTGTGTCGGGGAGAAATAATTAATTTCGCGATCGAGAATATGTTCCACGTTTTACCCGATGCTTTGTCACGTAATTCGAGTAGTGAAATTTTCAATGGTCGTGATATTTTAAAGAACGGGTTTGTTGTTGTTAGATTTGCGTGACTGCAGACGAATTCACGAGTACCTACATTTACGAGAAATTAGATTGTAAACGCGTGTGAATTGACGGATTAGTGTGCGTCTGCGAATAATTTTGTTAATATCGATTGCGGATTGGTTAAATGTGTTCGTGAATATTTAAAAAACAATACTATGGCTTTTTAATAACTGTTTTTTTGTACCCCTAATGGTAATACTGGCGAGTTGCAGATTAGATTAGTGGGCCTTAGCCGTACGATACAAAGACTTCCCTTTCGAAGTTATGTGACTTCAAAGATTGTAGTTAAAATATCTGCCTCCATCTTTTTACTACAGGCTCGTGTTAGGGAAATGCCAGAAGGCCAAGTACCGATTGAGATTGTGTTGGTAGTAATGAGATAAATGATGACGCTGAATCTAGTTGATGCACAGGTTCACGATTCGATGGATCGGAGACTGTACCAGAATGTCGTAGCCGTAGCCTAGTAGAAATCGGTGTCTGCTCTATATGAGTAGTCCGTGGGTAGGCGGTGGGCGGCAGTTCTGGGTGGTGCAGTCGGATCTTGCCTTGTAGCGAAGATCATAGAATCAAAGGTAGACTGTGGCTTCCCGTGGGGAAGAATGGTTACTGATGATTGTGTTTGAGCTATTGTGATAGCTGGTGATCGCGAATGTGCAACCTGGTGCTTAAAAATGGATGGTTTTAATGTGGTTTTTAATCTTAATGAATCTCAATGGTGCTTGGACTTGGTGGTTTAGCTTTTGTAAAAATTTCTAAGGCTATCTGATTTGACATTTTGTTAGATTTGAGAACTTAATATGATGCATACCGAAGGTTTTATTCCTGGGAGGAAATATTTGGGGTCAAAAGCAGGATTGGCCGAACGGAAACTGTGCTGGTTTTTCTTCTTGTTACAGATTAACACACGAGGACGTGTGTCTCTCAGGATGGCCGTGTCGCAGCTAGCAACACTAAACGGAACGCCAGCGCGCCCTCTAGCGGTGTTTCACGTCAAACAAGGTTTTGGCGCGCTCGGCAGAGTCGTGGCGGTCAGCGACGCTTCATCGGAGCTCACTTTCGGTCGAGTCGTCGTGCTGTGAGGATCTACGTCACGGAACTGCCCTGCGTCACGTTTAGTGTACCTAGTGCCTACCTAAATTAGAATCAATAACGGCTGTTTGTGAAGTCTGCAATAAAGTTTGATTGATCATCACGTCTATCTATTTGCACGATCGCCTATTTTGCCCACATGATGTCTGATGGTTCGGTTAGAAAATCTGTGACGATCCTACATATACTATAATAATACTACAATGGTATGAATATTAATATTTATATTGTTATATTATAGTAATATTAACAATATAATGCGAAATTGCATTATGAATTGCTAGTTTGACAGCCGAGCGTTTTAACTGTCAAAACTGCATCGCAATACGCACCCTGATATTGAATTAATCGATAATTTTCTCTTTTGAATTTACATTTTCAATGTCAAACATTTCCTTCAAACTGACACATATACTTTCTCAAGGGCTCGACTATAAATTTAAAGCTTATGAAAGCTCCTAAGCTCCACAGACAAGATAAGTAGACATGATTAAGAGCAAGTGGAGGCAAAAGCTAGATTTCTAGACCGAAGGCTGACAACGAGGGATACGTGTTATCTGTAATCATTTGGAGCACTCTAGCACCTAATTTCACTTAAAGCTTTAAGTCACTAAAAGCTGAGTCGTTAGATCTGATTTATGAGGAACTTCCTAAGTGGGCGTATTGCGATCCAACTTGATTCGTTCAATTCCGAGGCAGTTCATTTACCACTCAGTGTAAACGAATATTATCAATATAATGCGAAATTGCAATAAGAATTGCTAATTTGACAGTAAAGCAGAGCTGTTTAACTGTCAAAACTGCATCGCAATACGCACCTAGTCCGATAGAAAAAAGATACTTCTAAATAGATAAACAGGGTGTAAAAAAAAGAACGAGCCAAGGGGTTGGTTAACACGTTCCGGGACAGTGAACACCTACAGGCGTGAAAACAATAAAACATCTATTGTGTCTGGAATAGTGTCCCGGAACGTGTTAAGAGCCGAGTCTAGAATACAAAAACCAAAGAATTGAAAAATCATTTTTTGTTGCAAACAGTTTTGATTTGCGTTTAGTTGTTATACGGAAAAGATAACTGAATGGTAATCCATAGTAATTAGTTTAGAAATAATTAAATGCAGCGCGCTTCGCTCTATCGTACATAGGTAGGGCCACAGCCTGCAAGGTTGATCTTAACAAAATAATTCAATTCAGCGATTCGTCATCTACATAGGAGGGAAACATAACGTTGCTTTTACAATTTAAACCAGAAGCGACTGCGTTTTTATTTACGTAGTGAAACAAATGAATCAATACAATCTTGTTTATTCTTGAACTCATGCATTATTAGCAATACTTTTTTTTATAATTTCTTTAAAAATGTTTTTATATTTCCTGTATTCTTAACTCGATTGACAACCACCCCCTTGAATTTGGCTCGTACTTTTTTACACCCTTTATTTTAGTGAGGTACTTACCTACTGTACTTTGCAGTGAATAGTTTAATAACCTCATCTTGTAACAAAGATACATACTCGTAGCACATTGATATTAAAAGGAGATTCCCAACCCCTGTAACATTATTTTGTCAAAATAAAGAAAAAAAATAATTTTATTTCTGATTTGATATCATAACCTCTTCCACCACTGAGCCACACCTCACGTATTTTGACACGACTTTTTCACCTGTCAGGGTGTCTCTAGGATCAGATTTAGGCCAGATTGTCATGACCTGGTTAAATGGTAATCGAATCTGGGCGTTGTTTAACGGTGCTCATCACTCCTATTGTGAACCGCCGACTTGTGATTGACCCGGCTTGACACGATCGATTTAATTTCATCTTGTTAAGTGCTAACTATTGGGTACAGAGAAAAGGTCAGGTTAATAACTTTTTGTTGCTAACGAAATGTCTGGTTAAGAACGGGTTTGTTCCTTAAATGTGAAGTAAGTAAGTAGATGTTTAATTTAAATCTATAGGAAGCAATTCACTTTTTATGACAAACGCTAAGGTGTTAGGGTAAGGATGAACTAATATGCATTAGTTTATCTACATACTCTTATTTATCATACTTTCATTTTAGTAGGGCGCAAACTTATTCCTAAGTGGAGCTTTGGTACTTTTTCTTCGTTTAATATGATTTTATCGTAATAACTAGTCTTTGATTTTGATTTTAGACGCTCTCTGAAGGTAATATCTATTAAAAGTAACTGCTACTAGTATATACAGCTCATTCATTGCAATAGGAAATGAATTAATGTTCTGCCGAGCTAAATTATTGAACAAATATAAACTTTTGTCGGTAATACTTGTAATCTTATTGAAAAAAAAACAGACTTAAAGCTGTACTAAGATATTAGCCGACCAATTTAAAAACAATGTCTTCATAACAGCATTTAATAATGGAGGAATTCTTTTCCAATTGGTCCGATGATTTAAGTCTTGGTTTAACCTGGTAATATCTTTTTTTATATGGTTTGCTATTCACTCCAGGTCTCCAGACCAAGTCAAGTGCGACTAAGACGTCGTAATAAGGTTGTTTGCCTCTAATTTCTGCAGTAAGACCAGGAAACAATCCAAGTTTTTAATAGTCACCCACTGTGTCTACAATTTCAAGTGTTCGACCCGAGAAGTAGACTGTGAAAGACCCTATATTTCCTCTCAATTCGGAGAAAACGTTCAAGTATCACCCACATTGAGCTGCCATGCAAATCTGCTTTAGGTGTAACCCGTAACGGTTACTCGTCGATACAAGATTACACTGTATTGTGTATTCATTATTCATTGGTTCTCTCGCTTCCTGGTATGGGGTGTGATAAGGATAGCTGTTCACGTATTTCAATTGTTCTGCGGGGAAAGCGTTGAGATAAAGTTTCCGGATAAGCTATAGCTCCTTGTTGCTGTCCGATTTTAAAATAATTGTATATTTCTTTTGTCGATATTTTTTCAGCTTGAAAGAAAGCACACTTTACCAAACAGTTATTATATTTAAAAATAATTGTATCAAACTAGCTCGCTTGTAATCATTTTTATGCAATACTAGCGGCCCCAGCGAACTTCGTTTCCCGCCCCGGCCCTGTTTTATGGGAATTCTCTTTGCTATAAACCTCACGAAGCCTGAGACCTTTCCAATGAATGCAAAACCGTGGAAATCGGTTCTTGCGTTCTGGAGTTATAGCGTCAGGGAGGAAAACCCGACTTATTTTCATATAGTAGATCACAATTCTGGGCTTTATGCAAAAAGTGAAGCACTTAGATACACTTAAACCTTAAATAGAGACATTGATATTTATGATCAGAGAAGATCAGAATTTAACACACCCCGTGTTGCGAATATTGCGATCTTGATTTAATCCGTTCAAATTCCAGGCAGTTCATTCCCACTGAACTAGTTGAGTCGCCAAATTGCATTGCGATGCAACTGAGGAAAAATTTAATGAATTCTCATTTATTTCACTCGTGTAGTCTGTCTCAAGCCAATCTGCTGAGTGGATTTCACGACATCGCAATACGAATTTGCTGATCCGTTCAAAAGAAGAGCTGCTAAGTGAAAGCAACATCGCAATACGCAACATGAGCGCCTGACTTTACAGGTTTTATCTTATCCTCGCCATCAAGCGATACATAATTAAACAACTCGATCCGAGAATCGAACCCACGACATTGTTGATAAATTTATCTCTACGACCTGCCACCGTTTAAACTATCGCCCCTAAGTATAAAAAGAGTCTAACCCAAAAATATTAATCTTTTGTTATTTTATACAGTTTTTTCACCATCGCCCCTTGACTGTCAAAAGTGCCCAACCCAAAAAATACAAAAAAATCGTGTCACCACATTAGTTACAGTAATTTTCTTTTAATCTATTCATCCTTTTTGTTTGACAAACTGTGTCGGAGTAACAGTTGTGAAATCAATTTAGATCACTTAGATCGATAACGACGACAAAGACCAACTAGATTAGTTTCAAGATCAAAAAGGTTTACGCATTTCTTTTGGGTGTAGAAAAAATTCAATTAAGAAGAACTCTTCTCGACGTTGACAGATTTTTCTTAAACAATTTTTTCCACTTCGGCTATATCTACTAAAAAAATCTTTGTAGCTAAAAAAACATTAATCATTATAAACAAAATTAAAAAAAAAATAAGCTTAGAGTATTTTTTAGCTTCGTAAGTGTTCTTCCTTATTTCATTCAAATGCAAAAAAAAACACTTTTTTCTGAAAAAGTTTTGTACCCATTCATTAAATTCTCTACATTAAAAAGCGGTGGAGAAATCCTTAAGACATTAAGCTGCCAATTGTAGAACTAACAGTGCAATAAAGTTGAAATAGGTAATAAATATTTTTTTGAAAAACTTTCTTTTAATTACAAATCATTCACTATAACTATAAATTAAGTAGGTTGATTAGAAGCTATTCGTGTCACAGCTTTAAGAAATAGTAAACTTTTTCTGTCGCCTCGCTTTGAGCTAAATTGTCGTGAGAATAACTATTCTTGTTCGCCGGCTACATGTTTTCTCTTAACCTTAATGTCTCTTTTGCAAATACTATAATATTTATTTCAAAATAGCATCATTATAACCGATTTTATCCTGTAGAACTATTTATTAAAATTCTTTTTAAGTTTTTTTTATTTTTTAATCTTTAGTTAATTCAATTTCATTATAGCATTATATTATATTTTTCAAAGTGTTTTTTTTTTCTAAAAGTTTATTCTTACACTTAAAAAATGGGAAGATGTTTTAAAATTAGTATTATTACACTTTAATGCCAATATTTCTGGTAAATAATAGTTACTCATTTATTCCGCGGAGTATAATACTGGCTTTAATACGCAATAAAAAGTTTACAGCCTATAAAACCCAGCGGATAGTTTTCAATGTACTATAATTAGCACTAAATATTGATAAAACTACACTCAGGATCATCCCACGTGTGCGATTTCTATGAATATCAATTACGCAAATCGGGGCTAGATGGTATCTGTGAAGCTTGTTTCAGTCTAGGTTAGGTCTTAAAAGAGAATTAGTGACCAGAAATAAACAAAGTTAGTATTTGAGCTTTATTTTTCTGTTTATGTATTTTAAGGATTAAAAAATCTGCCAGCTATTGTATAGAACAAAATAATAATAAGAAATATAAAAAAGACAACAAAGCTGATAATTTTAGTAAATTTACTTTTAAGTCTAAAAAACCTTATTTTTTATCATAAAAACGTTATTAACACATTTTTTTCACGCACATCCTTTTGTACCCTTAAAACACTGTCCACTTTTATATCATCCACCATCCGTACCAAATCCGCACTCATCCTTTTTAAAATAATTAAAAAAAAACTTACTCGCAAAAATTCCCAAGTCACTGGCCACCAACACTACACAAAAGAGATCGCAAACTTTTTCGTTTCGCGCTACACGTACTGACGCGCCTGACTCCGCGGTCGCACTGGGTGCCCGCACCGGCCGTCCGCTAATATATCTCATACACTTTTCATCGTCTTTCACTGGATCGGACCGCGCCATTTTCTGGGTTAATGAAGAACCTACACTTGGCCGTTTTCTAAGCGTTTTCGAATTGACGCGATCTCCGCGGATGGTATGCTCTCCTGGTACTTTTGATGCTATTTACTTGCACTTTCTTTGGTGTCTATCTAGTTTTTATACTAGGCCTGATTGAACTGATTATCTTTATTGTTCCGTATCAAAAAAAACACAAACAAAATATTGAAAGATCAAATCATCAGCCTCTTTGCTAGAATTTTAATATTGTAACGTCCTTACTGAAAATATTAACAGGTCAATCAGAATCTAAATATATTATAATTATTTGCATAAAAACATTTGCACAAAAATATGATACATACGGTAAAATTAGTGCATATATTTTGGCATTACAAACAGCATTCAAAACTATACATTGACATAATATTAAATAAATAATTTCAATCTCAAGTTGTTTTGACTTTACAAGAAAAATAAATAGGCATATAAAAATTTGCAACTGAAATCCATTTTTCTTCGAATCAGTTATAATATCTTTAATGATACAAAAACTTTGCAAAGCCTTGCTTTTCGTAAAGAACGCTAACCCAATAATAAATATTTTCAGCACTCGTTTTCCGCTCACACTATCGCCATCTAGTGAGAATGAGTATACAGTGTTTTGTTGATTATACCGTGTTTTACAAGTATCGTTATTTTACACCAACATTAAAATTCGCTTAAGTATCAAATTGTCGTCTCGTGTCCTGGTCATTGTCGAAACAAGGTGAAAGTGATTTCTGTAGGACCTACATTTTATTTTGAACAACAAACCCACTTTCAGACCTATAAAAATCACATGTCTTGTTAGGCCGTAAAGATTTATTTATTTACATGTACACTTAAACTTGATAATCAAGATTTATTGTAGCCGCTAAGTTTTTTGAGTTCATATTCATAAAACATAGTTTTGTATTTACCAACTAAACGTACCTGTAAGCTTTTTGGAATTAAACTCGAAATAAACCACACATGCATTCATTACTACGGCGATTTTACCTTGAAACTATGCACTTCTTAAAAAAATAAAGGTTTATATTGTAAAGTGTACATGTATATAATATACTAGCTTTTGCCCGCGACTTCGTCCGCGTGGAATCGTGACTTCTTTCTCCCGTTTTTTACACATTTACCACTATATCTTTGCTCCTATTGGTCGTAGCGTGATGATGTTATATAGCCTATAGCCTTCCTCGATAACTGGACTATCCAACACAAAAAGAATTATTCAATTCAAACCAGTAGTTTCGGAGATTAGCGCGTTCAAACAAACAAACAAACAAACTCTTCAGCTTTATAATATTAGTATAGATTATTATAGATTTACATACGGTAGTAAGAGTTAAAAGCAGTTTACATCACAATAATGATTCACAGGGTGTTCGCTACTTACTGCACGTAAAACTTTGGCTAAGAGCCAGTGACTCTTTATGTTGATGGTGCTTTAGAGATAGCAGAGCTTTCCCTCAAGGTTGTATACCAGAACTCATGTTAATGACTAATGTGATCATTTCTAATTGTAACATTCATCTAACCTGTCCAATCGCATCATGCAATACTTAAAATTTTCGGATATTATGATGGTTTAATTAACTCAATTACGTAGTAACTGACCTCTGAGGTGGAGTGGCCAAGCTTTGAAACCCAGGCTTAGCCACTCCGAGATCATGGGTTCGATTCCCGGTCAATTAGAAATCATGATTTTCTATATTGTTTCGGTCTAGGTGTTGTGGTACTACTGCTTTTTTTTCTGATTTCCTTAACACAAGTACATTAAGCTACTTATTTTGGGATCAGAGAATTGTATGTGATTGGTGTCCAATATTCATTAGACCAATAAATAAGTTAAACCGAGTACCAAACAAGATCTCATACGTCGTACACAAGGTGGTACGCAATGTCCTTTCTGTTTAACCAGTACAAACATTTGATCAGAGGCTAACCTTACATAACCCAAGAAAGACCACCAGGACCTCAGGTAAAGTATTTCTAAAGAACGAAGATATAGATAGCAACTTCATGAATGAAAATAAATAATCCAGCAGCAAATTCATAGTTACTCGTATCATATTTACCATAATCCAGTTTTTTATGTCCCAGCAAGGGATTTAAAGCACCCACCTCTATCTCCCAGCTTGAATTTAGCCACATTTATTTGCTAGCTACATAGATGTATCCCATAATGCAACTGTTCTGTATATCGGTATGTAAAATACCAATATCGATCAGTATTTCACCCACTTCCCACCGTCGGGATCCGACTGAACATTGTTCTAAACCACCGTTAAACTAATCACTGTGCCCGCGAAGTATTCAGTGACAAGGATCTTGTACTGATGGAAGTGATTATTTACTATAAAAAGTATTGCAAATAACTGATTTTCAGAAACTATGTAAGTACGTAACAGTATTTCGTAAAGTAAATAAATCTGTTAATGTAGAGCTGACTAGCGAGACAATAAGTAAAAGTAAGTTACTCGGTGGCGCAGCGGTGAGAGGGTCGCATTTTAAAGCGACGGCTGCGCCAGTGGTCCCGGGTTCAATTCCCGGGTCGGGCCAAAAATATGTACCGGAGTTTTTTTGTTCAAAAATTCTCAGGGTAGCCCGGAGTTTGGAAGTTGGCGGTGTTTCACCCCCGTGCCTCGTAAAACACGTTAAGCCGTTGGTCCTTCGCCTGATCTCTCTCCGGTCGTGCCAGATTGCTGTCCCGTCGGGCTATGAGACTGAAAGGTATAGAGAGTGCACCCGTGTTTGCACACACACTTGTGCACCATAATATGTCCCGCGCAGTCGGTTAGTCGTTGTGACTGGCCACCTATTAATTTAAAAACCTGACTCAAGCAGATGTAGACCTTACACGCTTACGAACTTTCTTTCAAGCCTTGGGGTTACTGATTGGTTATATTCAAATTTCACATCTTTGAAACCAAGCATTTTATTGGTCTAAAGTTGATACATATCTTCAAACTGGCACAATTCTTCTGTTTCAGATAAGCACTTTATTATTATCTAAAAAGTATAACTTGCATAGAATACAAGCGCTTAAAGCTTATTGTGTTTATCTGACTACATGGTTTGACAGGTTTTGTTCCACAAAATCAGAGAAAAACATACAAAAGCCCTTATTAATCTAGTGTGTTTGTATCTCTTCGCGTATACGCCGACAAACAGCCCAAGTGAATCCAATTAAAGTTGGCCAAATGTGCGATACATTGCGCTGCGGACTAAATTAGTGGCATTCTGCGGCCCTTTAGGGTTAGTTCAGGCGGTTTTACCCGACTACGTCAAAAGTAAAGGTAGTGTTTTTACTGGTATTAGATTTGATTTTGCTTTCAGAGTGCTGATTTAGCTTCCTTGGTGCCAAAAATTGTAGAGACTAGAACGAACATTTTATTACTTTTAGTTTAAATTTAGTTTAAGGGTTTTTGGATTAGGGAACGAGAACTTAACTAATTGTATGACTAATAAAAATGCCACATAGTGTTAAGTCCATGATGGACTGGTATTCTTCTTTAAAATGTAGTTCAAATAAAGCTTTTTTTGATTTTCAGAAATCTTTTAACTAATCAAAATCTAATACCGTTTTTTTCTTTAGTAGTGATATTATCAGCTAAATAAAGGCTTATCTATACTAATATTATAAAGCTGAAGAGTTTGTTTGTTTGTTTGTTTGTTTGTTTGTTTGTTTGTTTGTTTGAACGCGCTAATCTCCGAAACTACTGGTTCGAATTGAATAATTCTTTTTGTGTTGGATAGTCCAGTTATCGAGGAAGGCTTTAGGCTATATAACATCACGCTACGACCAATAGGAGCAAAGATATAGTGGTAAATGTGTAAAAAACGGGAGAAAGAAGTCACTATTCCACGCGGACAAAGTCGCGGGCAAAAGCTAGTCGTGTAATAAAAAAGCCAACTGCCGGTTACTAGGGAAATAGTTATCACATATTTTGTTGCTTCCCTTACAATTCAGCAGTCCGCAGCTCCTCATGCCAAAGGATTCCTCGAGCTCATGTATAAGCATTATTATGTAACCACATGACTTGCTTTGCAAGGAAATATAGCAAATAAACCACTTGAATTACAATGATTTGGCAAGACTCTACAATGAGTCAGTGTTGTACTGGATTTGAGAATTTGAGGTCCACAGTTGAATTTCAGGTCAAAAAAGTGTGTTAGATATGTGAAAAGATTTTTTCGTGACTTAATAGAAATTCAAACTTGAAACATAAAGTATAGTAACAAAATTGTATTAGCAACGGTTGTGTTTATTATTGTCACAATCGTTTGAGCCTCACCCAATGGTTGACCGGTAGAGAACGCTTTAAGCATTAATTCCGCCATTTGTACTCTCTTTTGTTTGTACATAGAGTATAAATATATTTTTGACGTAATAATTAATGTTTGCTGATTGCAAAGGGGTGACTGAAATAGTAGATTTTTTCACTTGGCGCATTTTTACCCAAAACCGACCAAAACTAAAAATATCGTAAATGAATACTGAAAATTCGTGAAAATATTTTTATCGTGCAGACCAACCCTTACAAAAGCGAGCACGCTGTATAGTAACAAACGTACGGCTACAGAACGCAACCGCCGTAGATATTTGTTTACTTGTGTGGGGCGAACCACTCAGACGGACACTTTAGACCAGGGGACAGGAGATATTCATAATATTATAAATTACACTTGTAAAAAGCAACCGTGACTCTGTGACAGACGAGGAATCGAACCCCGTGTCTTCGCTATCATAAAAAGTCATAAAGTCATAAAAGTCGTTTATTTTTGCGTATAGACCCACTGGGGGCACTTATACACGTCACATCCACATACTATTATTTTCTTATTCGATTTTGAAACCTTTTCTAGTTCTGACTCCATAAGTTGGTAAGTAGCGTCGGGGGTGCTATACACAGATAAAACAATATAATCTTCGAGCTCAGTATCCGGGAGTATGCCTATAAGGTGTCGAATAGCGTAAGACACGGGGTTCGATTCCTCGTCTGTCACAGAGTCACGGTTGCTTTTTACAAGTGCAATTTATATTATTAAGTCTGTATAGTGACAAAACACTATAAAAACAAAAATTAACTTTATATTCATACTATGTTACTCATACTGGTGTGTTGTTCCCAGGAATATGTCAAACTTTGAGCAAAAATATTTCCTTCTGAAGTTGAGTGAGCAATCTCGCAACATTGATGAGGTGATGCATGAATATGCCAAGTACTTATCATATTCAATGCTTTCCGATATAAATGCAGTTTATTTGCAATAATTCACTATAAAAATTATTCTAGATCAACGAGAACATGACGTAAATGTTAAATGTTTTTAGTGCAAATTAAGATTTTTATCATTATTATTCTATGCAGACTATGGTGTTAAAGGCGATGATATTATGACTGATATAAAGTAACTATTAAGTAAAGTAAGTGGTGTGTAAGTGTTTTTGCTTGGTGTCATCATCATCATCATCGTTTTCTACAGCAACCGGATGTGAGCAGTCTGCATCCAGTGTGATCCTGCGATCTTTACGAGGTCTGTCCATTCTGTCAGTCCTACGCTGCGCCTACGTTGGTTGGTGTATTTTTAGGGTTTCGTAGCCGAATGGCAAAAACGGAACCTATAAACTTTCGTCAAGTCTGTCTGTCTGTCTGTCCACCCGTCTCGCGCTTGGCCGGTTTTTTATATTGACTAGAACAACAGATTTGGACCATGTCCCCTGGACTATTCTTAGAAACGGGGATACTAGAGAATGGGAATTATTATGAAGTTATGGGCCCCATTGTCCGGCGAGCGAAGCGGGTCAGTGCGGACGACACGTCGGTTAGGGTAACGCACACTAACGCGCTTTTAAGAATTCATCGAAAGACATGTTACAGGACTTCTGAAATAAACACACTATTACAATCAATTGTATTTTTTGGGCTAACATCGACATATTACTGTATAATTAAGGACGTATGAGATAACATATATAAATAGGCGTGATTATTATTACCGAAGGCTTTAAGAGACTTTGCTTAAACGTATGAAAGTATCGTATATAACCAATCATCTTACTCCTACTAAATGTCTAATTTGAAAGGATATTATCAAATTGTTTATTTATCTTTTAAGCCTGGCTATAATACTAATAGATAATTAAGCTGCTATCCGTTCGTATCATAATTTCTAATTTCTAATTTCATAACCACACAACTGTGAAAACACCTTACACCAAAAATTTATTACCACCTCTCCCGCAGCAAGTCTGCGTAGGAGTGTTACAGCTTAAGCCCGAGAAATGCGACGCGAGTCCCCGGTTCACTTCCCAGGTCGGGCGGCTAAGCTATGTTCGGTGTCCCCGTTAGTTTTGCAAAGTTGACTTTATCGTGGTAGTGGGATAAGGTAAATATTTAACGTGGGTATTATTTAGCATTTGTGTTAAATAATCGCGCTGTTGCTAGGGCTTGGTTGCGCTATCCTATCAATACAAGGTTAACTTCACTATTTTAACCCAAACATAACCGTCACTAGTTTTCTGTAATGTTTTTATATATTATACAAGGTGTTTCAGTAACTCAGAATCAGTAACTGACCATCTTTCTCGTATAAACATAGGTCGAATAACGCCAAAAATAATTTGACTTCCCATACTAAATCGGTCATTTGACCCGTCTGATTTCTATGGAGAGTCAATTAATTTTTGGCATATTTCGACCCATGTTTCTAGGAGAAAGTTCTTCAGTTACTGATTCTGAGACCCTTCAATCTTTACTCGTTGTTTTGAAATACCTTGTATAATATATAAAAATATTACAGAAAACTAGTGACGGTTATGGTTGGGTTAGAATAGTGAAACCGAGCTTACGGAATTTGAATGGTAATTCTCGGACTGAATTATGAAAAATTTCTTTCATAACTTATTATTCTTACTGTAACTCTTTCTTTGCCATACAAACTGATGGAATAATTAACCATGGAGAACAGGCATAAGTAACTTTAAAGGGCCAGCAACAATCTTACACCAAAAACAAACCTCAATTTCCACACAAAAGGCTTGCTTTCTGTATTGGATATAAGTTAAATGTAAGACGGTGAATGTAAAATTTACCTCTTTTTGTTTTTACCTTTAAAATATTTTTTATAACTAACTCATCTCTTCTGAGCAACATCTAACAGCGCATAAATTTAACAACGGAAATCTTGCCAGGGGCTTAGTTTATTTTGGGCTTTATAAATGATGCCTAAAACAGCTTTGAAGATACAAATAATATTAAAGTACAAACGAAAACAGCTAAGAAAAAGTGACTTTACTTAAAATAAGTAATTATTTACCTAAAAAATTACATATTAAGCTACTAAGTAGGTATGATTCGTTGTTAATCATTGCTTTTCAATCGAAATGCCTAGCCTAGTCTATTATTATTTCATAACTTTCTAAATTCATGATTACTGGTCGTATTAAACACATATAACAAAGGTCAGAACGCTCTACCCTGTAGTATGCTCTACAAGTACAGCTGAATCAGAACCAGACGTAGCCCAGACAATTGTTAATTCAAGGTGCTTTCATTGCCTTTCTCTGGTAATCAAGTCTATACAGCCTTACGCCATGCAAATTATAAGAAAGCGCTTCACACGATCTCAAAGAAATAATTCACACCGCATCCTAAGCGGTGATCCCGCAAGTCACTCTGTTGCTATGCCGCATGTTTTTATAGCTGGTGGTATGCGTTACAATGCTTTTTAGGGTATTGGGGCGTTTCGCACCGCAAAGTTTTCGGACCGCGGTGCGAATCCCTCAAGCGCTGTTTCAGAATGGGGTCATTCGCGGTTTATCGTGCAAATCGCCCAACGTCTCTTTTGAATCGACCCATTTTATAGGCCACTGCATCACAGAATATATAAACTGCATTGCAAATAGCCCCATTATGAAACAGCACTTGGGCAATTCGCCCCGTGGTCCAAAAAACTCGTGGTGCGAATCGTCCCAATACCCTTTTTAAGTCTTGATGCATTTCAAAAACAATAACTGTGTTCCGCAAATTCAAATCTTGGCGTGTTATTTTGTCTTACATCATAGTTCGATGTCTCTCGCGCCTAACCACTTTTCATCAAAAGTCTCTTGCACACATGACACAAAATCGGGTGACGCTTCAAAGATAAGACGATGCAAGGAACAAGCGATTTTAAATGACTGTGTATATTGTTCATTTGTCAAATAAGATACATTTTATCCATTCATCCGATTTTAACTCTTAAGGTGGTAGGTAGCTGTGACCTCGATAGTGCATAAGCCACCTTTTTCTAACTGTAGACAGGTTTTAAGGTTGGTGGTTCATCACTGAAAATAATGTGGCATTCATCATTATCTGTCCTAAATTTATATAATACATAGGTATATACACCTAGGTAATGATTGTGTACATAAACACTACAAAAAAATACACAATTCTTAAAATTTTTTATTGTATGTACTTGTTATAAGTGTAATAATGAATATAAATGCAGTACCTAACTAGTCTAAAGATGTTAAAGTTTCATCAAAATCCATCCATTAGTTTTGCGCGAAGGCGTAACAAACACGCGTCCATCTGCACAAATTTGCACTTTTGAGATATTTGTAGGAACATTTGTTCCATTTATTTTGGTCTCCCCCTCAACAGGGCCAGCTGGATCTCCTTATTAGACAGTCCCTTTGTCTCAGGCAGCAGGAAGTAGCTGAAGGTGGCATACAGGAAGCCATTCAACGAGAAGATGTAGAAGATGACGTGGATGCCTATGAGCTTTCGGAGCCAGTTGAAGAGAGCCAGGATGACGAAGGCGGTCACCCAGAGCCACTCGACTATCAGCATTGATGCTAGAGTTTGTACCTGATAGAAAAACAAAATAAATTCAAAATAGATTTCAGAGATTTAAAAAGTTAACTTTGCTTGTAAGCATCCCACTGCTGGGCAAAAGGCCTTACCTCAAGTATGAGTTAGTATGACTACAACTGAAGTCAGTGCGGATTGGTGGAGAGTTGTTTGCAAACCAAGCGACCAACCTTGCTGACAGATTTTATTAAGCTGCTTGTAGGGTCTCTGACTAGGATTAACGACTAATATCAACCAATATTATTTGCCGAGACCAACTGCTAAACGTGCCTTCCGGGGTAGCACGGGGATGCTCGTGATATACGTCGAATATACGTACATGATATACGTACGAATGGTCACCCACCCATGGTTGCTTACTTCAGTATCACTACCAAAGCGCTGACACCACTACGCTACTAATATGATTGAAAAAATATTATGAAAATTTAGTAAGGGTGTAAATATAAGGTCGTTTCACTCACCTCAGGACACAGCATTTCACACAGCAGGATATACGGCACACAGCCAGACCCGCTTTGGAAGCAGAAGCAGAACAGCATGATGAAGACTACGGTGACCCAGGGTGGAGCCACTTGTGTTTGGATTAGCAGACCGATGACGAACATACAGGTGCCTGCGGTGCACGCTGAGGTTATCAGCATTACCTGGTGAAAAAAGGTATTTAAACTATTTATTTACACTGTCATCTTCTTCATCAACTGATTGAATGGACAGTTTTCATCAGACTCTTTCTTACTGGGTTCACTGCAAATTGTGAGAACGACTTAAGTCGCTGGACAGAAAGTAATTTATTATTATCGTATGTAGACTAATATATTGTAAGCCTCATTCCTGTATCTACATAGGCCCCAATTCTAAAGTTCTTAATCATAGAAGTGTTTTTTGTTATGTAAACTAAGTGTAGAGCTCAAACTGCATAGTGCAAGTTTGTGATTAACTGTGGAAATCTATTGCATATCTACCTTTACCAACCTAAGCATTAAAAATATCTTTGCTAACTATTACTTATCAATAAAATATGACTGCCGATACAGGTTATTACATAATACCATCATTACTCCAGATTCGTCGGGTCAATATAGAAATCATTATTTTCCCTAATTTTGTCTCGGGTCTGGGTGTTGTGGTACCACCATTGTTTTTGATTTCCATAACATAAGTGCATTATCTTCTTACATTGGTATCAGAACCATGTCCAATACCTTCATATGAAAATTCTTGCCATAAACGTCTACCAAGTTTATCAGCGACCCCACTGCACAAAAAGGCTCCTCCGCACCAAAAAAGAGCCAGGATTAAAGAATAAAGGTCACTTTTGGAGGAGTTGGTCTCAATGAACACCTGCTTTGCGTACACTTGCACTGGAGCCAGAGTATCTTAAACTATCCTCACCCGTCTACCAAGCTTGTCAGCCACGCCACTGCACAGAAAGGCTCCTCCGCACCAGAAAAGAGCCAGGATGACGGAGTACAGGTCGCTCCTAGAGGGGTCGGTCTCGATGAACACCTGCTTTGCGTACACCTGCACTGGGGCCAGACCCATTGCCGTCTGGAACAAGATAATGATTTCGATTTTATAAATTTAGTTTGATTTATTACAATACGAAAACAATTACAATATTATGACAATTAAAATTAAAATTTAAACTAAAATATACATCTATGAAAAAATATAAACAACTTCAACGAAAAGAATTATAAACTATAAAATAAAATAAAAGATAATGATTATAAATGAAATAGGAAACCAAAATATTGCGCACGGGCGGGACTCGAACCAGCAACATTTTTGGTTTCTTTTCATTTATAAAATTTGAAAAAAAAACACAGTGTTAAAAACATTCTAAAGTATATGAAGAAGATTATGACATTAATTAAGTTCAATATTGCAACGCACAACTAAACAGCAGAAGAAAAGTCTGATGATGGAAAACATTTTGATGACTGTATGATAAACTGCAATGATTAACCGATAATTTTTTACCTCCATAGTAAAAGCGACGAATAAAATTGAGAATGCTCTTCGAGATGCTGGAGATGTGCCTGAAAGATGTAAATCCATTTTAAAATACCAAAACCTGCTCATAAACAATTTTATAAGAAACAGAATAAAAGAACTTTATAACTCACACAAGGTTTTAAGAGCCACGAATTTCTTTCGAGGCTGCTCTTTAGTCTCCTCGGATGTCAATTTCGTCATTTCGGGATCATTTTCTAAAAATGTTACAGTAGGTACCTCGTAATCATTATCAATGTTTTTTGATTGAATTGATTAAGAGATGGCTTTTACAAGACCATAAAAATTCACGTACAATGTTTATGATTAGCAACAAACATTTTCAAAAGCTACATGTTTCAAATTACTACACAAATTACATTTACTTTGTTTTCAAATTTTACCTTTATGGGAATCTGCCGGTAGATGCGAATATATGTGTTGCTTGATTTTCGATATCTCCTCTTGTACTATCAATGAATTGGGATTTGTCCCACGATAAATAGACATAGAGACTCGGGCTTCCTAGAAAACATGGTAAATTTTATTGTGATTTTAAATTTATTTTAGTTATAAGGTAAACACATTGTAGTAGCATAAGAAACGTTAAGAATGCACTTGCAAAATTCAACAGGCTTGTCAATGTGTCGGTGGCCGGTGTGGTATAGGCATTTATGCCCGGATAGCGTAAGACACAGGGTTCCATTCGTTGTCTGATGGAGTTGCTTTTTACAAGTTTAATGTATAACATATAAAGCGATCATTCCAATCATACAAGACCAGATTTTGTGTGAAAAATTTAGTTAAACGATATCAGAATGTAAAATGGTCACCTCGGGTCTCTTCTTCTTCATCAAAAACACAGGGCTCTCAGGCACGCATAGCAACAGCAAGCCCCGGGCAACAGCGATGGAGAGATGGATCCAGGCGATGGTGTGGTAGCTGCAGTACCAACCGATGAAGTAGGAGATCAGGGTACCGGTTCCAAAGAACGTCACCACCCCTAGAATAATAGTAATGGTAAAAATTTGTGTCAACATGTAAAATTATTTTTAATTGCACCATTGCACGTGCTCTGGGTGCATATTGCGATGTTGCTTTGACAGTTAATCAGCTCTGCTTTTGAACGGATTAGCAAATTCGTATTGAGATTTCGTATAATCCACTCAGCAGATTAGCGTGGGACAGCACTACACGAGCGAGTGAAATATAAATACTTTTAATTTTCCTTATTTAGCAGCGCAATGCCAATTTGGCGACTCAACTAGTTGAGTGGGAATTTAACTGCCTGGACTTGACACAATACGTCCCTTGTACATAATTAAGATTGCAGAAAGAATAGGAGATAAGTGAAAGGATGTAATAAAGCGCTTGTGTGTCTTCTTATGACTAATCTGAACAACGATCAACAATACCGAGACGAAAAATAATAAAGTCAATATTGTTTTTGCGATTGAAGACCACACAGATGACGCGTTTTGAAAATCAGCGTCAATTACGATGGTGGTACCTGATGCCAAAGCTCCGCGAATGTTGTCTTCCGATGTTTCAGCCACGTAGACTGGATTGATGACCATGGTAGCTCCTCCAGCCAAGCCTCCTACAAAACGGGCCAATAATACCACAGTGATTGACGTTGTTGCACCTATTGTGGCCCATGATAGCTGCAACACAAACACACAAAACATATGGTATTATTAATCCTATCTTTTTATTAGATGAAATGAGTTTGCTCTTGACTCTATTAGGCAAAGACAGAGTAACTGTCAGTTAGAATACTAGTTTATATGTGCTTTGTTGCAAGTGGCATGTAACGACGGCTGTAACGTGATTAGTAGCAACTACCACTCAGCTTATTCACTCATTCAATACTGCACCTGCTGGTGACATATATGTGTATCAGGCATTCTGAACCCTTGAAACAATTATTTATGGAATCATGGTCAATATCTTAATGCTTTTACCATTAAGTCCATTTTTGTATACCATAGATAGATAGATAGATAGATAACTCTTTATTGCACACAACATTAGTTAATTTACATTTTTTTTAAAGGAAATGTACACTATGATTTGTGTAATAAAGTCTTTAAATAAAAATAATAAAAATATCTTACGACAGTATAAAATAAAACACGAGTGCAATATCTTACCACAAACAGCACCGTCATAAGAAGACTGCTCATCTTCCTACCAACAGAATCCATCAACATCCCAACAAGAGCTGATCCTACAGCCGCTCCCAGAGACGGTAGACTGCCCAGCATAGCTTCTTCAGTGGGAGACAGACGAGAAGTAAGGATAGTGCTGTTTGACGAAGCCAGCATAGGCAGGGTATAAGAAGGCCAGACGAACAGCATACCTAGACACATGGCCCCGAGAGAACCTGAAATCAAAAGTGATGGAAGTAATAAAAGACATAAAAGCCGTAAAAGTTATTTATTTTTGCATATAGGGGTCAATAATACACGACGTCCCAACATAGACCCTACCACAAAATTCTTCGAATTATAGCGGTCTGCGAGGGAAACCACGGAGGTTTTAGGTAATCCTAAAGGGATCTAAAAACCGTAAATGAGCTTGGGGAAAAGGTGTCAAAATTTTGTAAAATGAACTGTGGGCTTTAGTTGTGCAAATTATATGAAGGTTTTATTTGATTCTCCGATAACCGTTTTAAGCTGATCCATAGCCATCAAAGATGTTTTGTATTTTGACAAAGACGGCGAATTGTAAACTCTATAACAACGCACAAAACAAAATATTTTGTATATTAATTAGCATTACACCAGATTAGTTCTGCTTTTCACGCCATTTAATATTTTTTTTCTCTTTTAAAGTTCTTTGTGAAAATTTAGCCTATTCTATTTAGTTCATGTTTTTTATTTCATGAATCTTTAGTCTAAGTTATATTATGTAGGCTAGTTTTAATTCTCTTTGTTAAAAATAACATTTTACGGTAAATAGCATGAAGAGCTGACAGCCGTTGGGGCAGAAAAATTCTGGAGACCTTTTCATCAAAAGTGTAGCTTAGGACTCTGGCAAGATGACCTTGACAAGATCGCAGGATCACAGACCGCTTGCGACTGATCCCTATTTTCATAGGGGAGGCCTACTTTATTTATTTTATTTTTAAAGGAAGACAAACAGCTACATAAAACACAGTAGTAAAACAAATGTAGTAACAACATCAAAGCAAATTAGAGGTCCTCACCGCACCGATTGAAACAAAGTAGGATCATAAATAATTGAGCACTAATACATTAAAACACACTACCAAGGCAAAAAGTGCAATAAATTAACAAAAATGAATTTTTTTTTAAGAAGGAAAAAAGTCAGCGATACCTAGATAAATATAAAAAGAAGTATAAACTTACATTTAAGTATTATGAGTGACAGATTTAGTACTTATGTACTAAAAATAATAATCAAATTACTGGAGCAAGTGTTCATAAAGTAATCGCTTAGCTTTAGCTATGCCCGTAGCAAATAGTTCGATGTCAACAATTTTGGATACATTATTTAAATTCCTGCTAGCACGCAAAACATACTAGTTCTGTAGAGGCTAATAGAACGTAAGCTACATTCAGCATTAGCCATCCTGTGGCTGATAATGATGTTTCAAAGTTTTATGGTGGATTATTAGCAATATTTCATGAAACTCTGTTCAGACGTTTTTTTTTATTCGCGATGGGGGGTTTAAAAAAATATTTAATTTAAATACTTACATGCAACAGCGGTTAAAACTTGATAAATTATTCGCTTCAACATTTCTGCATTTTCTATCACAACTTACTGCAAAAGGAATGCACTCCAAATAAAATCATACGATTTGCTAGAGAATATTCAATACTAATGTGTCTCGGACTGAGATGACATTTCAACTAAATATAAACACTAAACAAGTCAACAAAATAATGAAATTCATAGCAAGGCGATTACAGACCAACGGCCATATTCAACATCAACATTGATTTATTGTGTTTTTAATGTTGTATTATATCGAGATATTTAGAAGTTTTAATCAATGAAATTGGAAACCGAAGTTTTTTGGGGAAATTTATGCAAAATATTCACCTACACAATTCTAAAATTAAAATAATAAAGAAAACCAATTTACAGAATAAGTTGAACCTTTTTGTTCCTTAAGTTTTTTTCTACGGATTTATTACGATTATTTACAACGGTAAACTTTACTTACCTTAACTTATTTGTGCAAACAAACAAAATATGCATGGGATATTGGCCCCTAGACAAGATTTGACACACGTGATATTATAATGCTACTCGTGTAATTATGCAAAATAAAGATATTGTTAATGACCTGGCTAGCAATATCTCTTCATTTTGGGGTTCTTTACTCTGTTTTATTATTAATACACGTAATATTTACTTTCTCTTTGTATAATTTTCTAATCGTCCACTGTCCCTTTAGGCTGTCTTTTCACAAACCAAAATCATAAAAGTAAGTATAAATTAGAATATAATTATAATATAACAATAATAAAAGCTTTTATTCGCTAACCTTTTTAACTTACATGCTATTCTTTTATAACAGTGATATTCTTAAACCTAATTTACCCATTAAAAATACTTTGATGGTTAACACCTATTCTGGTCAGGTTGTCTGTCGAGAGAGGCCTCTCCCAATTGTTTCCATTTTTCTCTATCTCTGACAGACCTTCTTCATCCTTTTGGTAAATCGTCTCGTCTCATCTTTTGATTTGATTTGATTGATTGGAAAATCATAACTAAATTAACTATAGTGCTGATGATGAATGAATGATGGAAAATTTACTTTTAAAACACGGCGCAGACTGATACACACAAATAATAATGGGCTTAGCGTGTTTTACCGATGTTTCGTAAGCATATATTTGCTTGTGACGTGATGTGTGATGTTGATGTAGCTAAGAATTGTTCCTTAGAGGGTTTGGATAAACTAAATTAAGTATTTATGTTACTAATGTATGACGGAACCCTCTACGATCGCACCAAGATTGTTATTGAAAAGTGACGTCACCGCAAAATCGTTTTTGTAAAACAAGCGTATGTGACATCTGCTTCATCCTACTACTATTATAAAGGCGAAAGTTTGTAAGTATGGATGTATGGATGTATGGATGTTTGTTACTCTTTCACGTAAAAACTACTGAATGGATTTGAATGAAACTTTACCACAATATAGCTTATACATCAGAATAACATATAGGCTACAATTTTTGAGGTTTCTAATGTGAGGTCGTAAAAAAACACATTTTTTGCGCTTACATGGCAAACGAACCTGAAGTCCACGCGAACGAAGTCGCGGGCAAAAGCTAGTAAAATATATTTTTGCAGGCCAATTACGTTTAGCCAAAATTAACGACAATCACATTTTGAAATGAAGCAGAAACGAGGAGAAACGTAGAAGAACTAAGCTTAAGTGGCAATGGGCAGGGCACATAGCGAAGAACTGATGGCCGTTGCAGGGCAGAAAAGTTCTAGATTGTAGAACCTTCAAGCGAATGAGCAAGAACGCAGCCTAGGACGTCCACCAACAAGATGGATAGACGACCGTGTTAAGATCGCAGGATCAGACTGGATGCAGACTATTTGCGACCGGTCTATGTGGATAACCGTGAGGAAGGGCTATGTTCAGCAGTCGACGTACTTTGGTTGATAATGATGATGAAGAAATGGATGAACTTTAAATTGTATTGTGTAGTTTCTCTTCTTTGAGACTCGGTTGTAGCATGTAGCTTAAACTAGGTTTTACATTATATTTCGTACAACTAAAACTAGTCTCACATACTTAACCATGGTGAGTGCCATTGATATTATTTTGACCGTAAAAATACAAATTTTGATTATGTTTTGTGAAAAATTTTGTAACAGTGTGCCTTAAGGTAATGAAAGCCGTCACTTAAAAAAAGTTTTTTTTTGTTGAAACTTAACTTTATTTACATTTATGCCCTAGTTATTATCAACTACTTTTTCCTTCTTAACAGGTCTTGTATCTGTTGGTTCGACAGGCCTTTGGTTTCCGGCACAAGTAGATAGCAAAGAATAGCGTTTAAGACACTGTTCACCGCAAACATGTAGAATGTGTTGTGGATTCCGATGCAGTTGTTGAGCCAAGTGAACACCACCAGGATTAAGAAGTTGAGGAACCACGTCCATTCCACTATGATCATGGACGCGCAGGCTTGGACCTGAAATAAAAGGTTAACGTTTATAGGAAAAACAGAAGATGATTAACTTGCTTTCTTGCTTTTAATAAGAGTAACAATACCATGATATCTGATTTTACTACAAAAAGAGTATGATCATAGTATTTAGCTTCAGTAGCTGCAGTATTAGTTGCAATAAGTATACTGAATCTAGTTCAATTAACTATACAGTTTAGATGCATGACAGTGAGCTACATAGTATTGTCTTCAAAATAAGTAGATAAAGAACTTGGTGGATATCACAAACAGGGTTTTTGTTTAAAACACAGTTGTCTTTCACAACATATGATATGACCGGGGATGGAATCCAATAAATCAGAGACATTATACAAATCGACCACAACGGTGATCATCAAAATAGTTGTCTAATCATGCTGCTAAAAATTATGTTTATTTATTTACCACATCATCAAAATAGTTGTCTAATCATGCAACTAAAAATTACGTTGATTTTTTTTACCACACCCCTTTCCCTGTCAAAGCCTACCCCGCAGGGGGCGAGAATTGGTGGTTTTATGTAATCACTTCAGGTTAAAATCGGGAAAAAAGCCTTCTCACCTCAGGACTAAACACCTCGGCCAGCAGCACATAAGGAATGGATCCAGCTCCGCACATGAAGCAGAAGCAGTACAGCAGGATCATCACCACCGTCAG
Organism: Pyrausta aurata; assembly: GCA_963584085.1. Classification (NCBI taxonomy): domain Eukaryota; kingdom Metazoa; phylum Arthropoda; class Insecta; order Lepidoptera; family Crambidae; genus Pyrausta; species Pyrausta aurata. The sequence goes on from OY757274.1 coordinate 8,730,959, forward strand.
CCACGGAGGAGCTATCTTTGTTTGAAGGAGTACACCAAGGGTGGCCATGCAGACCGCCACTGTTGCTGATGAGCCTATGATTAGGATCTAGAACAAAAAGGTAGCTAAAGTAGTAACAGCCTGTTGATTTAAGTACCAGTTATGTCTAGCCGACAAGTCTTATAGATGCTTTTATTCAAGATATTGACGTGTTCACTTTTTTGGAATAAATTAATTGAAATCACAAGTTAAAGATGCCTTTTGAGTTTGATTTAAGAACTTGTAAATATTAAGATTATCAATATAATAGTATCTAAACGACACGAATGTGTGGTCCGTCCAGCCTGCACCAACTGATGTACTTACCTTTGATGATTTTGATTTTACGGCAGCTAGTGGTGACTGAGTTTGTTCCGGCGTTTCTTCTCAGCACTTGCCTAATTGTCTGTGTTCTGTCTCGAAGCGCTGGTAGGGCCCAAAAGATAAGGAGACATGTTTCGCACATTTATTTTAATTTTTATATTTGACGTTCATAAGTGTCATTTCATGACCTAAATTGAAATAAAGATTTTGAATTTGAATTTGAATTTGAATATGAAGCTTTTGTATAATATTCACGACGAATACTTTGCATGCAATAATTGAGCAAAAAAGAAAATAAATAATTTTGTAAATGATGTTTAAAAATCAACTCATACACCGCTGATTCAGTTTAAGTCAAGATTTATGAGCATTGTCCTTACTAACTGGCTAGACAAATATGTAAATGGTTTCATATTCGAAATTCAAGAAATACATCATAATCTTGTCGTCGTAATGTTTGCGATAAAAAATTACATGACATAGTTTAACTCTTTAAATGTGGTATTAACAACTTACTGTTTAGAGAATACCTTTTAAGAACCTTTATTGACACCAGAAATGATTCAATAACATAGTTTCAAGCTCTGATATTTTTCATATAAAACAAAAGAACACTCACTCTCCTCCCAGCCCTGTCAGACACAGCTCCTGTGATGATGCTGCCCCCGACCATCACGACCGCGAAGAACACAGAGTATAAATCCGCTTGGCTGGGGTCTGCCTGCCTGAACACGTGTTTTGCGTACACTTGTACTGGAACTATTCCCATTGACACCTGAACGAAAAGATTGAAATGAGTTTTATTATTCTTGGCAACAAAGAATCTCTTTAAAAAAACAAAATCTATTTTGTAAGATTATAAGATGCTTGGCAAGATATAAAGCGACCTTGTAAAGATCTCAAGATCACACTGGATACAGCGGTTGCTCTGGAAAGACATTGGTTACGCCTTACAGTGGTCGTCCTCAGATGATAATTATGATGGAGGTCCTTGGTATATAATAGTCCCCCTAGCCGATTTCGACTACGGTGGCCAGTCACAACGACTAACCGACTGCGCGGGACATATTATAGTGCACAAGTGTGTGCGCAAACACAAGTGCACTCTCTATTGCTTTTACTCTCATAGCCCGATGGGACAGCAATCTGACACGACCGGAGAGAGATCAGGCGCAGGACCAACGGCTTAACGTGCTTTCCGAGGCACGGGGGTGTAACACCGCCAACTTCCAAACTCCGGGCTACCCTGGAAATTTCTGAACAGAAAACCTCCGGTACATATTTTTGGCCCGACCCGGGAATTGAACCTGGGACCTCCGGCGCAGCCGTCGCTTTAAAATGCGACCCTCTCACCGCTGCGTCACCGAGGCAGTCCTTGGTATAGTATAATAATAAACAGAAATATCGTACAAAGGAATGAATAGTAGTTAAAATTAGGTTAGGTACCTGCATTGAAATAACTGTCGTCACCACCAAAAATCCTCGTCTTGAAGCAGATGAAGTAACTGAAAGTATCAAATCTTAAAATAACCACCCGTAAAGATAATATGAAGACGTGGATAAACCGACCATAAAGTAAATATTTTAATAATGGCTGGTGATTTACAAAATTAAAATAATTTTGTTTTCCATTTATGCATTCATTTTTATAGTTACTACGTATGCCGTTTTATCTATACAACCCTATTTTTTTTAAATATTATATAGATTATTCTTAAAAGATGAAATATGAAACCAAAAATTGCGCACGGGCGGGATTCGAACCAGCATCTTTCTGGCAATCCGGGCCAACTGCTCTTCCAATTGAGCTACCGTGCTGTCGGTCCGACCGCGCGAAATTCTTGGTCTCATTGATACGTCATTGCGTGACGTTAGAGCCATCTACCCGTCTGTTTATGCAACAGCGGGCCAAGTAGTTATTCTTTACAGAATAAATTCAACTTGGAAATGATAACGCTTCGCTACTCAATGGTTTTTACAATATTTTTAACACTCACAGTGTCATATTTTATTCTTAAAAGATGAAATATGAAACCAAAAATTGCGCACGGGCGGGATTCGAACCAGCATCTTTCTGGCATCTTTCCGGGCCAGAAAGATGCTGGTTCGAATCCCGCCCGTGCGCAATTTTTGGTTTCATATTTCATCTTTTAAGAATAAAATATGACACTGTGAGTGTTAAAAATATTGTAAAAACCATTATTATATAGATGTTACTTACACAAAGTTTTAAGAGCCGAAGCTCTTGGACGAGGAGCTTCCTTAAAATCTTCTGACGTTAGTTTTTCTTTCTCTGCTTCTTCTCCTTTTTCTGAAACATTAACAAAGATTAGTGTAGGTACCGTTCCTTTAATCATGTTCAATTTGTTTAAATTGGTGATGACTTTTTTGATTTGGTGATTTACCTAATAACCAGCAAGAAGTAAGTTTGTAAAGGTTTTATCTAAAGTTGGCAGTCAGGCAAACGCAAAACCCTTGAGATTGCTTTTATGATATGATAACTATGTCAATTTCATAGTTTAAGTTACCATTAATAGAGGCCAGCTCCACAGCTGGGGTGATTTGCTGTTTAATCTTTGATATTTCTTCTTGAACAACCATTGATGTTGCCGCTACTCCGCGGTAGAGAGACATAGAGATACGGGCATCCTAGAAAAGTAGGAAAATGATAAAACGAACTCAACGTCAATGAGATTGCCTCTTCAGTTCGTGTAAATTTTGATTAACATTACAAATAAGCCTCAATTTAATAAACAATTGATATACTCGTAGGCAGGTTTACTTGTTTGTGTCATGTTTATGATAATATCGTTTAGAATTGTGCACTTAATACTTAACACCGGTATGTAAACGTTTGCATTTGCAGTATATATTCTGAAAGATAAAATATATCGTCAACGTCAGAATAAAAAGGTTACATCAAAAGTCTTAATATAGATCATTAAGAAGACATCCATTTTTAACGTACTTCGGCTTGTAAAACAACGAAAAATATCCATCTAGAAAAAAGAGCTATTGGACTTGTATGTCATAAAATTAACAATACGTTCATCCCAGAAATTCTTGCAAGCAAACAAACCTGTTTCTATGACATGGTACAAAGTGTTTAGCTACTTTTAATTGCAGATTTTACCGATGAATATGGATCAAATAAATACTATGTGTACCTAAGGTCATTGATCAGCAGTGGACGCAGTTCATATACCGCACAGAATATACTGACGTCTACTGTTTAACGATGATGATGACAAATGTCGATTTCAAGTTGATAATATTCTTAGGTCACCCACCTCTTCCCGATTCTTCTTCAACAAATACACAGGACTCTCCGGGACGCTCATGAGCAGACCACAGCACAGTATTCCTGCAGCCAAGTTGATCCATATGATGGTGTGGTACCCGAAGAACCAGCCGAGTAAGTAGGATGAAAGGGCGCCAATCCCATAGAAGAGAATCGGTGCTGGAAGGGAGAATTGAGGATTGAAATATTATTATCGTAGTAAAAATAAGATGTGTTTGGTACAGACAGTATCAAGAAATTAAGTTTACTGAGGTGTAAGTACATTACTCAAAAGCACTTCATTTGGTAAATTTTTGTGGTTGAAAAAGACTTTAATAACTTATTGAGTAAAAACAACGTGTATTTTGCTAATTTGAAGTATTTCATCACATGAGGGGTACTTCAGTATTACCTAGACATAAAATAGTATTAAGTTTAATAAACTGTTTGCTATTAGCGTGAACTTCTGAAATAGTACTTTTGTAAAGTTTATATTTACTAATTTCTTCGAAACGAATACCCTTATTATTCAACCTTGTCATTGAACTTAAACCTTAATACCAGATGTACTGAAAAACTAAGTTCATTCGCTGATAATATGATAACAAAGCAAATAAATTATATTTTTGGTAGTTTATAAATCACATCTTCCTTGAGATAACTTTTGACGCGTAAAAGTTGATCTACGTCACAAACAAAAGAGATAACTTGCATATCATTTGGCGATGCACTTCTAGGAATCTAATACGACAATACCGTCAAATTAAAAAAAAAAACAATAGATATTAGTGAATACGTAAAGTCTAGCTAACACGCGTGCGTCAATTTCGGGAAACATAAAACAGTTGAGGGTAAGCTGTAGGCTACTAGCGGGGTCACAGGTGGCGGATAGTGGACGACCACCAGATATGGTGATTAGCTGCGAAGATGTTGAATAAGCAGTCCCCGACCAAACAGCGAAGCAGGATTACCAGAATGTAGTGGGGAGTCTAATAGGATGGGCTTCTCTATTAAAAGCTACAATATTCAGTGCCGATCCTGTGACATGGTGAGTAAACGGTGGTGCTGGGTAGCAGAAACATCATTAGCAGAAACATCATTAGTAGAAGGCTGAAGATATAATATATCAGGAAAGGCTTTTGAACTGCAGTGTGGAAGGCAAGAGGGAAACCACCACACTATCTTCCCTAACTTGGAGTTTTGGAAAAAACTCTACCGACAAGAGTATTAACAGTGAATATACCAACATGAGGATAAAGCCCCTCGTATGGAATCCTCTGACACTTCTGATATGAACATAGGAGCCAGCACCAAGTAGGCTCCACCGGATATTCCTCCTATAAACCTGGCTGCCAGCATAAGGGTGGATGACTTCGCCACTGCTATCAGTGCCCATGATATCTGAAAAGAAGTAGATTAAATATTATCATCTTTAAAACAGTTATAATTACCTAAAGCCTTAATAACAAATCAATCAGAATCAATGGATGAAGGGTCCATCATTTAACTGTATATTATTTTTGTATATATGTTATCTCGTTCATTTTTTTTCATTCACTTAAAGCTGTAACGTTTTAGTTGGTCCCATTGTTGCCAAGTCGGGATCTGATGGTGTATTTGAGGGAAACCCCCAAATTTTAAAGGCACGTCTACACGTGCCTTGACAAGCTAGTGTGCTGTTGACAGACCCAAAGCCATATTGATGATATGATAGCCATTTCTTAGAAAAACTTTGTGTGTTAAAATAAAGTGTAAGTAAAAGTAAATGATAATTCAAGAGCGCTTATTTAGTCAGCTAGATCAACACAATAATAATAAAATAAGTTTGTTACAATAAAGAATTGAAAAGAAAAGAACAGGCTTGTTAATGTGACGGTGTCCGAGTGGTATAGGCATACGCCCGGATTGCGTAAGACACGGGGTTCAATTCCTCCTCTGTCACAGAGCCACAGTTGCAGTTTTTTACAAGTGAAATTTATACAATAAGAACTTACAACAAAAGGTAAAGAAGAAGCAACACCTCCCAACTTCCGCCCAAAAGTTTCGATCAGTGGTCCCACGACAGCAGTTCCAACCATCGCTCCAAGGGACGGCAGACTGCCTAACAAAGATTCTTCGGTGGATGTCATGGGTGTTGTAAGGATGTTCGTATGGTTCGATGTGAGGAGAGACGAGGTGTATGACGGCCAGACGTACAGCAATCCCATGACAAAGGATCCGAAGGCACCTAGAATAAAATTTGGCGATTTTTTGTAGAAATTTACGATTGTCCTAAAATGGTTTCATAATTTGTTTTGAAAATTGTGTTGGACATGAAATAGAGAGGTGCTCGACATAAACTCTAAACTAGATTATATTAACAGTTACTTGAACATCCCACCGATTAACCATAACAATCAAATGATTAGGTAGGGTACAAATAAAACAATCTGCATTTGTCAAAGTTTCCCTTGGCGTGAAGTAATGAAAATAATGTCTGGGAAAATCATGGCTTAGATAAAGCGTTTATATTAATCTATGTTTTAGTAGTTTTTCCTATTTATAGTAAGGAAGGTAGTGATTCTTTAGTTTTTACGTTCTGTGCGTTTTCACAAAGTTCACTTCTAAGAACGTTATCATTAAAGGTATTTCCTTATAATTATTACTTTATAGCGCAGCTCTTTTTCTCACTTTGATCAAAGTCTAGTTTTTTGTGATAAAGTTTTATTGATTGAAGTAATTCTTAGTCAAAAACATAATTTAAATGCACTTCAGAAAATCCTAGAAAAATCATCTTACTTGCCACGGCCGTCATAATCTGATACAATTTCCCGCTAACCATGATTGAAGATCACTATGTTCTAAATCACACTGAATTCCTAAAATGAATGAACTCCATTCGCGAAATCCGAATCAGCACTGAATCATAACGAATTCGGTACTACTGTATTACATAAAGATGTTTGAATAAAAGTCTGCAAAGCCTATAGCAAATACATGAGATACCATGGCTTTATCTTGGAGGCAAAATTTGCAGCTGCTATAGTAGTTAGCTAGTTGATTTATGACTGTTTGAACATAGGTATAATTTGTAAGTTGTGTGTGTGATACCAATAGTTGCGTTTCCAGTAGTTTTGATAGGGTTTTTAGTAAATTATTAGACAACGGCAGTCCCTAGGGATAGGTGTGTATGAATGGTAATGGCTGGAGGGAAATCTTTCCCTCCAGCCATCGTCCATCTGAACGGCAAGATACAATTATGAAAAAAAGTTGACGATTTGGTGACGAATGATTTATGAAAAAGAAAACTTACTGACTTCTAAGCTGTCCTTGTATGAAAAAGACACCAAGGTACGATGTTACTTTGACAATTTAAAAAAATAAAACAAACTTTTATTTCCGGCGTGTGACCAAGTAGTGAGCACATATATAAAAATTAAAAATTGTAATTACATTGAATAAATTAATTAAGTAAAATTGCATCAAGAAACATAAAAATTTATTAAAAAATCAGGGCTATCAAGGCAAATATTAATTTGAAAGTACCAATGCTAAAGCTGTCAGTAGTGGTAAGGTTAAAGCACATCTATGCACCCGTTACGATGGTTGTCAACTATCCGCTCACCCTGTAAAACGGGCTATCATTCAAAAAAAAAACTGTCCACAAGCTGTGTATACCAAAAACCGTGAAAAAAAAAGAAGAACTGTCATAAGTTATAATAGCAACACGATTCGTTCGTTATCCGGTGCCGATCCCATGGAAAGGCGTTGCTAGTCATCCAACCTCTTGTTAAGATTGGGAGTCCTATTTGTTACCTAAATGCCTCTATTGAAATAATTGTCAGTATCTCAAATCAGTAAAATATTACACATTCATGTTGCCCTTCATAATTGCGATCCTCGAATCTCATGCCAATAAACTTTTTTTGTAGGTATTTATTAATAGTAAGGCGTTGTCTAACTTAACCTTTAGGATTTAGGACCAGTAATTGTTTATTGTCTGAGGAAATTAGCTAGATAAAGATGAAAAAGGCCAATAAAAACATAATCAACATTTTCTAACAATGCTACCGTAGATAATTATTTTTGAACTGACAAGTTTACTTGTGATAAGATACAAATGGAACGAGATGCTTTGCATTTGCAATATTCAGTAAACAGATGCGAGGCGATATAATGTAATGGTATTCATAATATTTCTAGAAAATTGTAAATAAACATTTTGCTGAAAACAGACAGTCAATCTGTAAGCAGTAGACTTTTTGATGACGATGAATCTGAGTAAGTTCAAAGAGTTCAAAGTGAGTAATCTTAATTTGATTACAGAATGTTTACTGAAAGAATCTTGTTAAGTTTTTAAATGCGAAAGACATAGGTCTCAAAGTATGTTATGTAGAAGGTAAGGAAAGAAACAAATAACAAAAACATTAAAATAAAAGTTTATTATTCTTAAAATCTTAATACTAAACTCTTAGTTACGATGTAACTCGATGTAACTCCCAGTAAATACCTACATTGAGTTCTCGGTGTATATGTTTATTAGTCGTCAAAGTTGTCGCCTCTCAAATCTCTAAGTTTGGTTGAAGTCTCTCGCACCTAACCACTTTCAACGAAAATCGCTTGTACACATGACACAAAAATGGTCGTCACTTCAAAACAAAAGACAACGAGATGCAAGCTTTTTATACTTAGGCGTGAGAGACTAAGAACGTATCCAAATAAGAATCTACGCGTCAGTCCTAACCACATCACCCCTATCTCGTCTTCGCTTCTTCATAAACAACAGCTGAATGGCATCGGCTGACAGTCCTTTGGTCTCTGGCAGACAGAACTGGCTATACGCGGCGCCGCAGAAGCAAACCGCGGAGAAACCGCAAAAGATGGCGCCCAGGCCTAAGCTATCAACCAGTGGATTGAAGACGATGAGGGTGACGAAATTCATGATCCACATGCAAGCCATAGACAGGCTGTTGCAGAGGCCGCGGACCTGAAAACAAAGTTTATAAACAATCAGGTCCCCTTGTAAGTTACAAGGGTACGAAATTAGCATCCTTAATCAATGCTGTTTTTGTTTGTTTCATAATTTTATCAAATTTCTACAATCTGACTATATTTGTATCGGAGTTATCGAGGCAAACTCAAGGTAGTGATGTTAACACTGAAATAACTTGTAATTGTCACAGCATTTACAGATATAAGCTCGAGAGTAGAGCTCATAATCATCATTATACCCGTTTTCCTCAAATATAGGTATCTGATTATGATGAAATACTCTACACACAATACTCTACACAAGATCTACATTTATTTTTTTCTCTTAGCTTTCAATAGTTACTCCTTTGGGTTCTTGAACTACCAACGCTATGTTGAAACAGTCAATGTTGTTTTCTAGAATTTTGGCTATACCTCTGGTAAGAACAGTTCAGCAGTCAGCACAAATGGTACGACAGCAGCTCCCAAGTTGTAGACGAAGCAGTAGCTGTATATCAGCATTGCTGTCACCCAGTGCGGTGCCCAGCGGTAGTGCAGCTGCGTGCCCAGAAGTAATGTGAAGACGCCTGAGGCTATTGATGTGGATGTCATCAGGAACTGCAGGAGAAAGATTAACTTAGTAATTTAATGAAACAGTAAATGATAATAAAAGAAGCTCAAGTCGTTATTGCGCAGATGTAACATTATTGAATTCTGGGGGCGTATTGCGATGCAGTTTTGACAGTTAAAACGCTCTGATTTACTGTCAAATTAGCAATTCATAATGCAATTTCGCATTATATTGATAATATTACTATAATATAACAATACAAATATTAATATTCATACCATTGTAGTATTATTATAATATTATTATATTGATAATATTCGTTTACACTGAGTCGGAATTGAAGTGCCTCGGAATTGAACGGATTAAGTTGGATCGCAATACGCCCCCTGGACTTTATCTTTAATCTCAAATACATCACCTTTATTCAACATGCATATTCTACACAGTTTTATGGAAATTGAAGTTACTTCTGCGTAAATAGGTAGACATATGGTGCAACCAAGCCTAGAGAATACAAATGACAAGCTCAAATCATTTATGATTTCGATTACTAAATTAGAAATTATCATAACATTTCGTAGTCTTTTATAATAGTAAGATTAAACTAAGTACCAATCAGATCATCTATAGCTCCATCAAAGTATTCAAAAATAACAGCAATTCTAAGTATTCCTTACCTTCCTTCCAAGCCAGTCCATCATCAGCGCGCATATAGAGCTGGCAACCAAGAAGTCGATAGCCAGGAATATCGAGCACTGGTTGGAGTTCATGGACGGAACTGCCTCCTTGAAGAGCGGCTCTGCGTAGACCTGGAGCACCACGCAACCCATGAGGATGGTGATCGCCATCACTGTGAGGACTGTCGCGAGGGCACGCTTGGAAGACTCGGATTTCACTGGAATAGATATATACTTACATGTAGAAAACAAGGACATACTGTCAACTTCCGCGTTCCTCATTCAAATTCAAACGTTCTTCTTCTTTCTCCTTTCTCGCTCTCTCTCGTCTGATATCTCGATATCTCTTACGTCTTACATTCCGTTCCACGTCCATATCCTACATACATGTTCACAAATACTCGTTTAAACTTTAACAATATTAGAGGTAAGACTTGCCCTAATTCTAAGGACGAACATTCCGCATTTATTCTAATACAATTTGATTAGGTACTGATGCGAGGAAAAACAAATGTTGGGAAGTTTGTGCTTTTAAGCACCTTTAAACATGTCAACTATTGTTGTTTGGGTCATTAAAATAAAACTATCCTCCTCTCTTGGTTTGTCTTCAAGATTAGTTATACAAACATAGAAGAATGTATTTTCATCTGCGGTTTGTGTTTCACATTGGCCCATTGATTTACCTACCGTTCTAGTTAATGTTTCATCATTTATGTAATTTAATCTCACAGGCCTACAATAATATTCTTAACTAGACTGTTTCATGAATTAAATAATAGCAGCTTCTTGAATGTCCAGTTATTCAACTAGTGTTTCCATTAGCAGATGACGTTAATCTTTATTTACTTAGAGGATGTTCCAAGTCTGTTACAAATCAACTTAGGACTTAGAAATTTCCACGTCTTCATATGCGTATATTGTTACGTTTTAATAAGGGTTTCTTAATTACCTACTAAATAATTGTAGGTTTATGAAAATCATTCAATGTTTCTATTTGTCTGTTAATGACGTCAATCTAAGCTATATGGGTGTTACAAGTCTCTCATAAATCAACTTTACTACTTAGGAATTTCCACGCCTTCATATCTTCATTGTTGTTCAAACACCCAGGTATAAGATGTCCCATATTTTATTATTGCAGCTTCATGAAAATCAGTCATTCGTCTAGTGTCTCTATTTGTCTGAAAATGACGTTAATCAGTATTTACAAAGGGGGTGTTCCAATCCTATCATAAATCAACTTACTTAGAAATTTCCATGCTGATTCTGGCTTTATATCTTCATTGTTGGGTTTCGCGATTAGTTCCTTTATTACATTTGGATCTGAAATAGTTAATTAAATACTTTGTAAAGTTCGAAAAATATCTTCAAGACATTTTTAAACAAGAAGTGTTGTCAGAGAGTCAGCACAAATGCTTTAAATGTATATCTTTACTATTATAGATGATGATGATGAAGGCGTAGCATTAGCGCGTTTAGTAGTAGTTTAGTAGCGTTTTTATTAGTTCGAATTTGAATTACCATTATCGGACTGTAGTATAGCCTCAATCCTCGGGTCCAGTTGCAGTTTGATCTTCATTATTTCAATCTCTACCTCTTTAGAAGACACGTCTACTCGCCTGTAGAAAGCTATTGACTTCGCTGCTTCCTGTGAATCAAAGGTGTCTGGTATTAAATATTGAATAACTGCACAGAAAATACTCTTCAGCTTATCTTTAATCCCAGAAACTTCTGGACTAATTAATAAAAATACTAAAGAGCTACTTATGTTTAATTATAATTTGTTTTACGTATTTTAAAACAATCATTGTCTTGACTCCTTTTTTGACGTGCATATCCTTATTCTACTCTATATTGCTAGAGTAATACACGTGCTAGGTACTGTAATGGTAGTTTATGAGTAGGTACTCTTTAAAATCTATCAAACATTATACATTTCTCACCTCTTCCCGCCCCCTCTGCATCAGAAACACCGGAGACTCTTTCAGCAAGGATATCAGCACTATATACAGGATGGACAGCGAGAGATGGACGTACACCACCTGGTGGTAGGACAGGTGTCCACCCAGGGTGTAGGACGAGAGCAGGCCGAGGAAGAAGCCAGACACAGTGAAGGATGTTAGGGTTCCTCGGATGGAGTCCTAAAAGTAAAAGACAAACATAATTTTTATCTGTAATGAAATCATATTTTGCTAGCTCTTGTCATTACGTACGTTTTATCGCAGAAAACCGGTCAACTCATTCATTCATTCATTCATTTATTATCAGCCAAAGGACGTCCACTGCTGAACATAGGCCTCCCCCACGGTTTTCCACAGCACCCGGTCGTGAGCGGTCTGCATCCAGTGTAATCTTACGATCTTTACAAGGTCGTCTGTTCATCTTGTCGGTGGAATTCCTACGCTGCGCTTTTGGTCGAAGGCCGGTCTACTACGTTAGGTAAATGATTATAAATTTTATTAAAAAAATCATTCCAGCCACTGCCAATCTCTCAAAGTCTCTCAAAGTTTTTGGATTTCGGATAGATAAGATTAATATAAAAGTAAGAGCTAAGTATAAAAGTCGTTTAACACTTATTGCTCATCACCAGATGAACATCTTTAAAAGTTTCATGAAACCTTATGATCGGTTTTTCAGCATCACTTTTTGCCAAAAAAAAAGCAACATCAGCAAGTAAATACTTTGATTGAGTCATGACAGAAAACTGCTTTCTTGTATGACTAACAACTTTCGATTAAACAATGTTAATTACGTTTAAAAGTAAAAGTGTTGATCAAATCGATCAATTTGCAAGTTGATTGTAAGTCTTGTTGCGTTTTAGTTAGCACACTACAGTTTTACCACAACAGAAAGAGATTCCTTTTAGTTGTGCACTAAGTTTTGAAAGTACTAATGTATGTACGATCGAGGTCTCTCGCGCCTAACTACTTTTTTTTATTATTGCAACAAAATCCAGTTTTATATGTTTCTTAAATACTAATCATACAGCCAACATTGGATTTACATTTTATAAAACAAAAACATATAAGTGTGAGCGTGACTGACGTCGTCGATCTTCTTATGCAATTAATTCAACGATATTAAATACCAACGATATAAATATGGATTAATTTGAATTATCATGTTTTTGTGTATGTATGTGTGTGTGGGTGTGTGTGTGTCAGTGTGTGTGTGTGTGGGTGTGTGTGTTTATTCTAGGAGTCAGATCTAGTAAGTTCAAGAACGCGTTTTTTAAATGATTTTTTACTTAGGTGGGTAAAATGGATCTACGGAGTGAAAAAGTTTGAATGATCGCAATATACGGCAGACAATGGAATTTTGGGCATAAATCTTATCAAAACTTATCAAAGAAAATGCTTGACGCAAATTTAGGCATCACTTCAAACAAAGAACGACGTGAGGTTCAAGAGATTTTGGCTCTTAAGGTGGTTAGGCGCGAGTGAGAAACCGCGACCATACATTGGAAAGATAATAATCATTCCTACTTACATAAAATCTATCTAAATCTTTATCTTACCTGGCATATTTCAGATATGAAGACCGATGAAACAGCCTGCCCGGCGCCCCCAACGCCAGCGATCCCTACTGCCACCAACACCAGGGGAATGTAGGTTGTGAACGATATCACTGCCCAGGAAAACTGGAATAAGAATAATATTCCTGTACAATTGAAAAAAAAAACATTTATATACGAACTTTTTACAGTAAAATACTATTTACAAAGTAAATGAATGCAGAGTTACCTAGAATAATTCGTAAGAATGTTGCTGTAGCTAGCATTTTCATTGCGTGTGCATCAACCACAAAAGTGTGCCTCACAAAAGTTCCTAGGTTCGAGTCTCAGGATGAGACAAAAATTGTTCCTAATTTTGCCTTGACAAGCACGAAAGCACGTTGATAGACTGCCGATCACAATTACCAATTCTGCACTTGAGGTCTATGTGGTGTATGTATGTAAAATCTTTGTGCCATCAAACTATGACAGTTTGTGCGCTACAAATGCACTTATATACCGCAACTTCATAACCAATTTTCAGTAGAAAGCTACTCTTATTATTTAAATTACTTACCACAAACGGCAAACCAAACAGCATAGCCGCATATTTGCGGCCAAGCGTATCTAAGGCGTAGCCACAAAATGGCGTCACAGCAAGTGCGCCCACGTTGGTCAGACTACCCAACAAAGACAGCTCCATGGTGGACATAGGACGAGACAGCACTGTCTCGTTGGACGCGAAGACGGCTACTGTGTATGAGGGCCACGCGTAGATGAAGCCTGTTAGCGTGGTGAGGTAGGCAACTGAAATAAACGGGTATTATGTTTAAAAATAACGTTATTTTCGAGGTAATAACAATAATTGTTGAGTATTACCTAGTCAATTATTGACTTAAAGAAATATAGACAAAAAAAATTACGTGTCAAAAAACAGCAGTTTCGCTGTTATTTTATAGGATGACAATAACTGTTGAAACAGTTAAGTTTGAGTCGTAGCGTAGCCCGTATCATGTCGTAGTAAATTTGTATATCTACTCTATAGTATAGAGTCAGTTTTTCAGCAATTAACTATCATGTTATAAGTACTTAGAATATATTATTATCTAAATTTATGAAACCAAGAGATAGCATTTATATGTCTGCTTAATATTGCAATACTCATTAGTGACTTTGTGGGAAATCCTACCCAATGATACGAAACTCTTTAAAATGTCATCTAAGGCCCACACTTGCGGGCATGATGATTTAACCCAGTATTAAATCATAATTTTGTCTCTGTCAGTTTATTTGACTTTGCTAGAGATAGAAATAAGATTTAAGAGGATCGGGTGCAGGTGTAGCGCAGTGCGAGTTTTCATAAATTTCGAACGTTTTCATACATCCTGAACTACGCTTGTACGTCTTTGATTTTTTGTATAAAGGCTTGAATAGTTAAAAATCGATAAAATTCCGAAGAGATTTTTTAGTCAAAAAGTTAATGTTTAGGTTTTTATATTTTCTGAAACATACAATATTTTTTAAAAAATAAAAACGTACGAGCATAGTTTTTCAAAATAACTATCTCTAACATGTAAAAAAATTGTCAAAAACAAACAACGTTTTCTCAAAGCGCCGGAAAACGTTTTCTCTTTTTGTATGGAAGGATTAGCATAATCCTGGTTTAAATCACTATGCACAAGTGGGCCTAGGCAAATTAAAATTGCTGCCATAGGTAAATAACATTAATCATGAATTTGCTTATCGTAAGGACCTTTTTAGATCAGACAAAGGGCGTCTATTAATGACGCTCCTAACAAACAAACACAATGTTACCGTTTAGCCACGTTTAGCTGGCTGATGTCACGTGCAATTTATATTTGCTATGCAAGTGATAAGATACTTACAGATGAAATGGTTGCCATTATAGTATCAGCTATAAATAGGCTTTAATTTATTGGAGGCTAGACCTTTTATCTAAATACTTTCAGTACCCCAATCACGAAAAACTATTGGCGTAAGTGGTTAGAGAAATGACATTCGTATGCAAATTGGACTAGCGCCCCTGGCGGTGCGTAAAGAAATTAGTTTTTTAGTATGGATTTTGACATTTCTCAATACGCTTACGCATTCGATAGTTTTTCGTGATTGGGGTACAGGTTGGCGATTCTCACGTCAATCGAACTTCGTCCATGTGGTAATTTGATTACGAGTTTGACCGTTTTACATAAAAAATCAAGTAGTATATCTACACGTCAAAATACTACCGCACGGAAGAAATCTAAACGCAAATAAATCGTGACCATAAAAAATTAGAAACAATTTTTCTTTGAGAATGAAAATTCGATCGGTGAACTTTTTTCGTATACAAACTGCCCGAGAATGGTGGAGTTCTAAAGTTTTGTGTCATTCTAAGCTAAGGCTCACTTGTGCAGACCAAAGTAAACTAACTCTATTTCTCTGTTAATATCAACAGAGCTAGCTAACTCGGGTCTGCATGTTGCTCTCAGAGGGTAAAAAATTTAGAATCTTGGCGAGTGTGTGTACTTTTCTCTTCATCTGACTTGACAAGGCGATGTGAGCTTTATAGGCAAAAACTAAAAGAAAGAAAGAAAGAAAGAAAGAAAAACGTTTATTGCTTTCATTACAGAAAAAATATGATGATACACAAACGTGAGCAATTAAAAAATAGCTTAAAGAAAGCAAGTGGCGAGTAAAAAGAGTATCTATTTCAAATAATTTGCCTACTAACTTTGAATCTTTTACTTTCGATCTCAACCAATAAGCATGTTCTTTGAAAATATAGAAGGTATAAGGTAAGCTGTTATTTTATAGGTAGGCCAATAAATATTTTCATTAATAAATTGATTATTGAAATACATGTGAAATAACTTTGGCGAATATTGTTTAATTTTAAACTTTCAGATAGGTGTCTAGGATTTTTCACCCGTCTAAGGAATAATCCGCTCAAAGATCTAATAATTAACATTTATCTTTTTAGGGTTCCGTAGCCGAATGGCAAAAAACGGAACCCTTATAGTTTCGTCAAGTCTGTCTGTCTGTCTGTCTGTCTGTCTGTCTGTCTGTCTGTCTGTCTGTCTGTCCGTCCGTATGTCACAGCCACTTTATTCTGAAACTATAAGCATCACATAGCTGAAACTTGGTAGGTAGGTGTATCTTGTTTACCGCTTTCCGATTCAGATACAAAAAGTAAGAAAAAATAATATTTAAGGGGGGGCTCCCATACATGAAACTAAAACCTAAAAATTTTTTTTTACTCAAACCTATGCGTGTGGGGTGTCTATGGATAGGTCTTTGAAAATGATGTTGAGGTTTCTAAAACCATTTTTTCTAAAAGTGTAAGGTTTGAGATATAGACGCTTCCAAAGTGGTAAAATGGGCGTCCCCCCCCCATCTAACTTTTGAACTAAGAAAGTGAAAATTTTGAAAAAAATATATGATGTAGATCTCAACAAAAACTTGCAACGAAAATTGGTTTGAAGGAGATCGAACCAGTAGTTTTTGAGATATTGCACATTTTTATCAACCGCAAATATAACTTTGTCTTTCATACAAACACTATGGAAAACAAAGTTATTTTTGCTGTCACAATATATTGTGATGTTTTCGTTAAGTGAAAGTAAGTGGACCCTGAATTCAGTTAAGGGTGGCACGGAACCCTCAGTGCGCGGGTCCGACACGCACTTAACCGGTTTTTTGTCTAGGCTGTTTAACAACCCCATGGTTGATTAAAAAGACAAAGCCTAAGATTCTTATTATAACTCCTTAATTATAAGAAACCTCTTAGTATTGCCCTTTTTTTAAGATTTTCTAAAAGATATTATGTATGTAGGTCACAAATAGAGGTATAAACAAAATACTGACTGCATACTGCTGAAAACCCTTGCACCAGAAACGCCGATTTCTTCACCTTCTCAATTTTCATTTTTCAGTTACAAATTAACACTAAAATAAAACTAATAGTTGTATCTCCACACCTCGGAGATCTGACACAAACTAAAGTTTATTACAACACAGTTATAATAATCATAATCCGATAATAAAAGAGATTATTATCGAGTGATGAGTAAACCTTTTATGCGGATGCTTAATTGACATGATTATGTTTTTATCAGTAGGATATTCAAGTAATATGTACCACTGTGTTCCATCTTCTCTGGTAATCATCTATCTAACACAGGTTCTATGGTTTGCGACCCGTAGGTAACTAATGGGGCACTTCCAAGCTTATTTGAAACTTGCGGAAGTCACTATAGTCACTGTAAGGAAGCTTAAAATATGTCCTGTGGGAACCAAATATCCCTGATTTCAAGATATGTCAAAAAAATATTATTAAAAAGATAGTATGCGTAACTTAAGTAATGAATTTTAGACAAAGGTACATTTTATTCAAAACACCAGAAAGTCGTCGGTTTTAAGAAAGGCTCGGCTTTAACTATTATAATTTTCTGTGTTTAAAAAAGTTTAATTTCCCGTACAAACTTTCCCCTGCTACTTATCAAATAACAACCGTTGTTAAGTCATAGATAAATTGATGGTGATGGTCCCTCTTAGGCCGCATTGTCAATAACATCAAGTGTGATCGTGGCTAATGTCTGGGCTATTTTATTTTAAAAATAAAAAAAAAGTTACTCGAATGGTAGCTACATTGAAATTAGTTAGTTACCTACCTACTCTCTTTACGTAGTCCTTTTGCAAAGCTTGATAATGTTCTATAGTTTTGTCTATGTTTGTTAATTTGACATATTTTTTATACCTTAAGTAAAGACCTGCTGATTTCATAGCTGCAAGATTTTATTGAACCAAGATTTAAGTACAGGAGATCTATTTTTGAATCACTCGCGTCAATATTTCGAGTGATTTTCGTTCGAAAATCTATTAAAAATCCAAGAAAATCACGTGAAATATTGACACGAGAACTGACAAAATCGAGTAATCTTTGTTTATCACTCTTGTAAGGATTTTATGCGTTTTTTTATTCGAAAATCAAACATTAATTAATTAAAATCACACGCCATATTGAGGCGAGTGATTCAAAATTAGGGTCCCAGTTTCAAAATAGATTTCATTCATAGTTAGATAGGTAAGTAATCGTACATACATACAATATGCGCCTGAGTGTACAAAAACTGCCACGTTATGCCTTCCAGCGTGGCAGCAAAGTTATCAGACGAGCAAACAAATAATTATATTTAATTACTACTCAATAAAATGTATGCAAACACAAACCAGATTACATTACAAAAGAAAGGATTTGGCTGAGATTAGAACGCAATAAAGATATGACGAAAATGGCTCAACATCATAGAGTTTAGTGCTCTGTCTTTAATTTACTATTTTTGTCCTTATTTGATCTGTGACGAGAATAACTACGCATTTGCTTGTCGAGAAATGCCTGTACCTACTGATGTGCCGGAAATTTTAGGAACTTTGAGTAAATTTTCCGGAAATTCACAGTATGTTAAAACCTCTGTTATATTCTCAAAGCACTGGCTATTTTATACTGTACTTATTTTGTTTATTTTACTAATGTCACTTCTCTTCCTGTCTTTCTCCTATCAAAAATATACTCTTCTTCTTAACTCTTATTTTCTTGTAAAAACCTAGCTAGTTATAACTGAAGGACATCATTCATTTTGGACCAAAAATAGAAAGTGCCTGCCAGTGAAAATAAATGATAGATTATTATAGATCACGCTATGGCGATCATTTTTTGTTATGACGACAACCCTCTACAATTAGCGGCCACCCATTATTTTAGGTTTGAATGTTTTATTTACATTCATTCAGGGAGGGGAACTCAAAACGCGCGGACGCAGTCGCGGTCTTTCTATAAGCACTAATCATAACACAATCATAGCAAGTCATACCTTATGCATGATCTTTAATATTATTTCCCAAACATATTTCTCTTCATCTTTTACTTGATTATCTCTATTTTAAATTACCTTTATTTACTCAGCCGTTGGTCCCGGCTAATATCGATTGGTATTAGTCGTTACGCCTAGTCAGAGGCCCTATGGGCGGCTTGATAAAAATCTGACAGCAAGGTTGGTCGCTTGCCTTGCAAACACCCCTCCGCCAATCCGCACTGAGCCCGTGTGGTGGTATATGGCTCATACTACCTCACATTTGAGTTAAGGCCTTTGCCCAGCAGTGGGATGCTACAGGCTAACTTTACTTTTACTTTTTACTCACACACTGACAAATGTTACTTATTATTATGAAGTAAATATACAGAATGTTTCATGTGACGTGTCAGCAATAAATAAAAAAACCGGTTAAGTGTGTGTCGGACCCGCGCACTGAGGGTTCCGTGCCACCCTTACCTGAATTCAGGGTCCACTTACTTTCACTTAACGAAAACATCACAATATATTGCGACAGCAAAAATAACTTTGTTTTTCATAGTGTTTGTATGAAAGACAAAGTTATATTTGCGGTTGATAACAATGTGCAATATCTCAAAAACTACTGGTTCGATCTCCTTCAAATCAAGTTTTTGTTGAGATCTACATCATATATTTTTTTCAAAATTTTCACTTTCTTATTTCACAAGTTAGATGGGGGGGACGCCCATTTTACCACTTTGGAAGTGTCTATATCTCAAACCTTAGACTTTTAGAAAAAATTGTTTTAGAAACCTCAACATCATTTTAAAAGACCTATCCATAGATACCCCACACGCATAGGTTTGAGTAAAAACAATTTTTAGGTTTTAGTTTCATGTATGGGAGCCCCCCCTTAAATATCATGTTTTCTTACTTTTTGTATCTGAATCATAAAGCGGTGAACAAAATACACCTACCTACCAAGTTTCAGCTATGTGATGCTTATAGTTTCAGAATAAAGTGGCTGTGACATACGGACGGACAGACAGACAGACTTGACGAAACTATAAGGGTTCCGTTTTTTGCCATTCGGCTACGGAACCCTAATAAAACAGGCGATGCGTGATGATAGCTGACCATATTTGATATGTATGTGTATCAATTTTCGAGATATTTTCATAATAGGTAAAGTTACTTACTAAACGTATGGGCATACTTCAAAAAAATTATGAAAACAAATTTTATTGTTGACTGTACTTATTTTTAATAAGTTTTTAGTTTAAATTGAAAAGCGTGCTATGTAACGATAAGATAACCGATATCTAGTAGCTTTTAGAATTTGACAAAACTTTTTTATAAATATACTTATGGGTTATATTGATAGGTAGGGTGGTCACCTATCTATTACCATGCAACGTCTTGACACCTTACAGGAAACAACCTGTAATATGACAATAGGGCTCCTCACCAAAATCAAATCATTCAATGAAACACGATAAACATTCTCTAAAATTTTATTCCTCCCATAACCTACTTCTTCTTCAAGAACAGCAGCTGAATGGCATCAGCCGACAGTCCCTTCGTTTCTGGCAGCTTATAATACGTGAATACAGTTCCTAAGAAACAAACTGTTGAGAAAAGGAAGAACACAACCCCAAGACCTAGCAGTTCCACTAAAGGGTTGAAGATGAAGAGGGTTAAGAAGGTAAAGATCCAGACGAAACCCATGCAGAGGCTATTGCAGAGGCCTCGGACCTGGAGAAAGAAGAAGAGTTTAGAGAACATAAGAAGTTTGTAGAGGCCTCGGATCTGAACAAAGAAGAAGAGTTAAACATAAAAAATTGCGAATTATAAATCTGCTGTAAATTATTGTAAATAGTGTTACACAGGTGCTGTTTTTTACGAATAAGTATAATATAAATAATAAATTGATGATCTGTTAGTATTAAACAGTTGGAAAGAGAAGAATTTAAGAGTTTTCTTTTTTTTTAAAGAAATAATGATCCATTTGTAATAGAAGGGCTGTAAAAATCTAACAAACGATATTCGTGCTAACCTCTATGTGAGTCGTGATAAAACTTAAGGCCTCTGGAGCTTGGTGTATGGTGTAATATTATTGGTTGATGATTTGAGTCTGCCGTATAACTCCTTTTAAAAAGTATTGCTGGTAACAGCTATTAGCTATCCTAATTTCAGATGGTAAATTTTAATTGGCACTTTTATATTATCTAAATGCTGAAATATCAAATAGGACAGTTGATGGCAAAAGTTCTGGATTAAAAAATTGCCGCTTTTAATCCTCACCTCTGGCAAGAACACCTCAGCAGCTAGCACGAAAGGAATGACGGCGCATCCCACAGTATACACGAAGGTGTACAAGTATATCAGGAAGGCAGTGACCCAGTGCGGCGCGAAGTGCACCGTCAGCTGCACTCCGAGGAGGCAAGTGCACACCCCTGAGAGCGCAGATGTGACCATGAGGAGTTTCTGGAAAGAGGAATAAAGGGGTATTTTGTAACAATGTATTATGAGAGGTAAAGTAACAACTGCTTGTATAATAATGTAAACCGTTAAGGCTGCTGTCACCTACCTTCTAACAAAGTTCAAGTGCAGTTTTCTTCCCAAAAATGACTTAACTGACAACTTTTTTTGACTGATTTGTGTAGAAATAAGCTATCTACATAAGATGTAAGCTCTGAATTTTTGATTCAATCTTTAAAATGCCTGTAATTTGCAATCATAGAAGCCAAATTGACGGTTTTTCTGGTGCACTTTTCTAGATCAGTTGTTGACATCAGCTATCGAAATAACATAAACTTGAAGGGAATTACGTTCGTCTACAAGGTGTAGACTCTGTTTTTTTTTATTTATTGCTCTGGTTATTCCAAATGAAGACAAAATTGAAACCATGTTTTGGCATAAAATACGCATCTAAAGGCAGGCGATTATCTCTGAGATACATTGCACTTATTGTGTGTTATTTGATAAAACAATGTTATAGAAGTCGGTTTTATTGAAATAGTATGGTGGTGAAGTGACCATTAACCCAACAAAATTGAAGACAAATAAGGGCTTTTGTTTTAAGTATTTGACTTTGAGTAGTAAACAAGTAAGTTTATAAATTTTCTTACATCATTCGTGCTTTGGATTTTGAATAAGAATAAACGGACGACAAAAATTAAAAGGTCAGTTTTTCTTAATATAGACCTTATATAGGCGTTATTTAGTTCCACAACCTTTGATACGCACTTGTACGTACATACCATTGGCCATTGGCGTCAATTCCATACTGTGTGGGACTTGTTCATGGCATTGATTCCATACGCTAGTAACAGTGTTTCAATGGTTTAAACCTAAATAAATAGGGCAATATTTTGCTTATTTAACATTACTTTTCTTTCTACCACAATCTACAACCACAACCTAACTATAAACTTGTATAGTAAAACGCTTGTTTAAATAGAAGCGTTTCATGTGATGTGTATGTAGTTAATATGAACCTGTATTCAAATTGTACGCAAATGCCATGAAGTTCCATGGTTCTATTCAAGTCCATATTCATATAATATTTCATTATTGAAAAATGTATATGGACAAAATGATATAATACCGGTGTAAACCAAATAATTAAATAAAAATTATCTTGTTTATCATCTGTTATACATGAAATACTTGAAATCTTGATCGAAATTTTCTTAACTACATTTTCTGAATGTTAGCTATAATAACTTGTGACATATTTCATATATCAAAATACAAATCATATCAAAGAACAGCGTTACACTAAAAAGCATTTATGTGTAAATAAATCCTCATAGCATCCAGCTGGTATGACACGTGGTAGATCAAGCCCAGAACCAATGGCATCATCCACCAATAACCCTTAGTCCCCGTTTCTCGTGGAGTTTACATTCGTAAAAAAATACCTACTCTGAGAAGTCACGATTTGGGTGAAGACATAAAGAGGCAGATAACCGGTACCAACCTGTACCGACTGACTAATGATGTGCTAAGTCATCTATTTTTAATCTTGAAATATTTAAGAAATTCGTTACAACAATCCAAATAAGGACCGACTGTTTAGAAAATTGTTTTAACTCGTCAAGTATGTGTGAACGAGACACAATAGAAATTCCATTATTATGCGACTCCCGGCAGTCGTTTGATACCTGACTGATTAAAACAAGATTCAAATCAAGACTTGAGTCGGAAAAGTCTCTATAAAGCATTTCAATTCCATGAAATAGCCAACACGGCACAACACTGGTTAGTCGTTGCAGGTCAGTGCGTGTTACCCGCCTCTATATGTCTTCACCCTTTGGATGCATTTCGTTTTTTCTATGCTGTAAGTTTTTTACGTTATTATAACTGTACGTTTGTGCTTAAATCTGTGAATTTAGTTATATACTTATCAAAAGGAAAATGTTCGCGAACGGAATTGACGCGAGCCCTGATTCCGAACTGTATTCACTGTATTCGTAATAGGTATTTCAAATACAAAAAAACTGGTATAACATTAATTTATCACATCGACTTTTTAAGACCATCATTTTCTGTGTTCATCATATGCATAGCCTACTACCTAGAGATAAAGTATCAAAATTGTTTAATTACAGTTAACATTTTTTTGTGTCCCGGACATATAAAATCGCACACACACATTGATAAATTAGGTAAAATCTGAGAATCTCCAAACTGTCATATGGCTCTTAAAGTGTTGAGGGGTCAAATAGTTAATCAAAAGTAAATCAATCCATTGGATAACAATTTTATAATGGTTCTTCAGAGAAGATTAGTTTTCTTTAAGATAATGCTTTGTAAGTAATTTTGACGGCTGGCTGTCCTACTCCTACTCCCTTAAGCCAGCAATATGCATTAGACCCGACAAGGAAGCAACATTTCACAGAGTTAACCATCAAACCTTGCGTCGATCCTCATTCCATTTTTTCCATCAGAGAAAACAGAGGATGTTTGAACTATTCGTACTTTTGAATAGTTTTTTTGTTCTCTCTTTACCACAAAATTAGTAGTACTTAAGAATAGGGATATTAATTTTATGGTCTTTAACATTCCTTTCTAATCATGCCGTAAATACTTTTTACCCGTACCTTTCTCCCAAACTTGTCTATAACCAGTACACAGACGCCGCTAGCCAGCAGTAGATCAACAGCCAGTATGATGGCACAAAGACTGGAAGACATGGAAGGTACAGCGTCTTTGAAGAGGGGCTCGGCGTACACTTGAAGAACTACGGAACCCATCATGATGGTCAGGGCTATAGCGATGAGGACCGTGGTAAGCGCTCGCTTGGAGGATTTGGACTTGCCTGAAAGCATAAGACGATGTTTTAGTCTTAAATGTTATAACAGACAATTTTTATCCATGAATCATAGATGAAATGACATATAGATAGTGCCATCCACGAAGGCGCGCGCTTTTTTCGTTCTAATCGTTTTAAGTTCATGTGTGGAAGTTTTTGCCAACATTTGATGATGCAAAAATAAATATAATTATTAAATATTTATTATACGATATTAAAATATTTGCCTCACACCCCGCACCCCGCGCTTTTCTTAATCAAAAATGAACGGCGCGCGCCTTCGTGGACGGCACTATCTATAGTGGAAATATGCTTTAGTGACTCTACACCACTGAATCTACACTACATTATTAGGGCACAAGCTCCTACTACTTCTACTGAAATAGCAATAGGATATCTCGCTCGCTGGTTCAAAATGGCAATTATAGCGCGTGAAGTAGGTATCTCAGTCTGCAAGATAGTAACCATACATGTTACATGATTAAAATATTAAATAATAGTATTCTCCAATGGGTTTTCGGTAAAGAGCTCTTCTCAACAAAGATAGGTCAGGTACGCGGGTGCACTCTCTGTTCCTTTACTCTCATTAACAGATGAGAGATCAGGTGCAAGACTTGCGGCTTAATATTCTTTCCATGGTACGGGGGTGTCTTCACCACCAACTTCCTGACTCCAAGCTGTTTCTGAGAATTTTTAAGACAGAAAAACCCAGAAACAAATTTCGGCCCGAACCGGGACCTCTTGGGTCGAACCAGCGAACTAACCGCTAAACCAACGAGGTAGTCTGATGATTCAATTATTACATAGATTCGATTATAAGATACCCAAAGTTCTAGCCTTTTAAACGCTTTTCAATACTTTACCCACTAATACTTACGCAGCATTTGCCACGATGTCTCCTTTCGTACCATTACTTCTGCTAATTTCCTTTGAATCAGCTCATCCGTCACTTCGACATCTGTAATTGAAAAAGGAATTACGTTTCATTTGCATTGCCTCGATCTGAATGCTCTGCAAAATCATTCATTCACGTGCCTTTAGTTTTATCTGTAATCTGAAGAAAATAACGAAACAAACATCTTTAATTTTAGCTACAGATAAGTATGTCTTTAAAATTCGTAATAATTTTTATCATTTGTGTACTTATTTACAACATGTATATTTACCCTGTGTTCTACAGTCACATTTATAAAATACAATTTACAAATTAAATGTAAATTACAAAAGTACAAGTTGTCTTCAGAGTAATCAATACCATGTTCATAAAAGTACAGTTAACAAAGTACACGTTAAAATAAAATAGGTGCACTTAAAACAAAATGAAACAGTATTTGCAGGACTTCACATTACGAGTATGATACCCTGTCGTGAAGACTAGACTTCCTTTTTGAAGTTTAGAAATTTAGGCATGCTTATCAGTATGTGTTAATTCTAGAATTTTGTGAGCATAATGAGTAGGTCTGAGAATCGGCCAACATCTATTTTTCATACCCCTTAGACGGGGCCGGGGCTGGGGTGGGACGGGGCCGGGGCGAAACGTTGGAGAGGAGCTTATAACCAGTAAGTCATAGGATACATTTATCCCGTTCGACAGGGCCGGGACCGGTGCGGGACGGGGCCGGGGCGAAACAAAGTTCGCTGGGTCCGCTAGTATATTATAGATTTAAGTCATTGAGGGCTGTTTGATTAGAAGGTTACTCATTCTTACCATTATTTTCTTCCAACATCCTTTCTAGCCTTGGATCCATTTGCAGTTTGATCTTTCTCATCTCAATCTCGACGACTTTAGACTTGACAGCTACCTGGTTGTAGAAAGCTATGGCTTTTGCTGCTTCCTGTAATCAGTTATGATGAGTCAACTATACTATATTTTCCAGAGTTACTATATTTGATATTTGCTATTGTTTGAATATGTTAGTTATGTACCGTATTGCTAGCATGTACCATAATAAGAGTCTCCGATACTTTGGCACAGTTGCAAGTGCCATGTTTTTTTAATTCACGCCTTAACAGATATTTGACCTCGATTGCACCAGCTGATGTCAAGTGTGGATGAGGTCCAGGGTGGTGCATATCCGCCTAGTAGCAACCTGTCGATCACGGATTGATCGCAAAGCAAATACTATAGTTGATGCAACCTGGCCTAAGGTGATACCATTCTATAAATTCTGCTATATCGTGTGCTCTTAGTTACTAATCCTATTTAATCTTGTAGGCTAGTTAAGGAACAGATACTCTTATAAATCCGGCAAAAGTATACTCTTTTGATTTACTTTTTATGTTAGGCTCTGGTAAACGCAGACCAACCAACAACAATATGTGCCAGACAACACACAAATTGTCCAGAAGTACCAGACAACGATTAGGACGGGGGCGTCTCCTATAAATACCTAAATACATATCACATTCATGACTTCGGTACAAATGTTTGTGCTCATCGCACAAACATTTACCCTTTGCGGGATTCGAACCCGCGACCGCTAGTTCAGCAATCAGGAGCGCTAACCACTGCATAAAAAGTGTCGTCAAGTTTTAGTCCTTGCTATGTCATACCTCTTCCTTCCCAGCCATGACCAGATACACCGGCGAGTCTTTGAGCAACAGCAGAAATCCGATGCAGATTACCGACAACGTCAGGTGGGTGTAAACTACTTGGTAATAGCTGAGGTAGCCGCCTAGGATGTAGGAGATCAGTATACCTGAGGATATGGATTCTTAATTTAAAATCAAGATGAATAGACAGCTTTTATACGCATTTGCGCAGACCGGTAGAGTAACATATGGATAGATGTCAGTTCTATGCTGCCAAAGAGTGTCTGTTGGTCATACTCGTAAATAAAAGTCGTAGGTATAAGTCGTTCCTCGATGACAAGAGGAGTAAGGGCTAAATCATTATTATGATGCTGTCAGATTCTTTGATATAGGTAGACATCATAGAAAGTAGTATAGTATAGAATGACAAACGCGGATTTTCAGCGTAACCAAAAAGTTACTTTACATGTGTGCGTTCAATAGTGATGTGTATCTTATGGTGGTCCAAGTTTTATCGACGAGGTTACGATAAATCATGTAAATTGAAACAAAAATAATTAAATTAATGCACTTTTAATAACATAATACTTTTTATATGATAAACAAGACAACCTCTTTTTTGTTAAATTACATATTTATTTATTTATGTATGAAGACTTGCTAGAAGCACTTATACACGTTCAAACATAGACCTTACCACAGCACAGCTTCGGGACAGTTGTGTGGGCCAGTGCTGAGAAGAAGCTGTGCAAGAATTACGGTTACCTAAAAAAATCAGTCAAAAAATTTATCGATACTGATGACGTCATCATTTAGTCAAGCCCTAGTGTAAAGAAACGGTTTCTTATTTTACTGAAAATACCTGAATTATTCTATTGGAAACTTTGATATATGGCTGCAAATCACAAAGGAAGTCCTAAATTTACTGTACAACTTGGCATCAGAGTCGATTTCACTCACAAATTTTATAAAATTTGGAATTAAAATTTTTATCAATGATTCATTTTTACTGGTGGAAAGTATGATTTTCGGGATTGTATCCTCGGCGCACTTCACAGTTGCTGAAAGCACAAGTCATTCTATCTGAATTTGTTATACAAAACTTAAATTATAATTATATCCATTCATAATTTTTCAAAAATTCCAACGACGGAATCTTGACGTATCCACTAAATCCATTATTTCTTAGAAAACGGTCTCGCTGTCATAGGGTCTTTCGCTGTCAAATCCTATAGAATTTCAATAAGTAGCACGCTCTTTTTAAAGCGAAGATTTTTTCTTTCTCTATGGTAGACATACATAAAGACATGTTCTCTTTTAACTTCGAGTACAGATTATATTATAATAATACCAGCTTACTCCTCGAGTAAGAAGTTATTTCTTGACGTGTCTGCGTACGTGATCCTAAAGTGATAATTACAGTATTTCCCATTGTTTCAGTGAAATGAAAAAAAAATGTTCAACGAAATGAAACTCACCTTTTTACGTAAGTTTCTAAAAAAAAGTTTTTAAAAAGAAATATTGATGTAAAAATCTTCCCCTCTACAAATAACTAACTCACCCAAGAAATACCCCGTCGCAGAGCAAGAAGTGAGCCCTCCCCTTATAGAGTCATGCGAGATCTCCGAGATAAAGATCAGAGAGACATTCTGACCTCCGATGCCGACACCGGCCAGCGTCATAGCCAGGAGGATCAAGGTCACGTCCCTGGAGAAGGCTATTATGAGCCAGGCGAACTGAAAATCAGTTAACGTTAATCATAATTATTGGAATCGGGCGATAATTTGCGGTCATCCATTATTAAGTTGAATTTGTATTTTTTTTATAAATTGCTTTAAATTTCCGCTAAGCTCCGAGGTTTATTGCACTTTGGTGTTGGGTACTTACTAACAATTGCATTGGCTGTGCTGCATGCGTATTGAAGGAGGGCGGGCGGTGCATCCGGCATATGTCTGAACCAAGGCCTGAACTAATACTCAACGCGGTAACGGTTGTGGTTGGGTGGCGCCGCTGTCGCTTAGCGGAAATTTGAAGTAAAATATAAAAAAATATATTCAACTTAACTAGTTGTTCGTCAGTGTATCCGCTAAAAGCAGAGCTACCTTTCCCACGTCTAAGAATTTGCTCAAAATGTTGTGCAGGCGTTTGTGTGAACGAAGCCATCTATTTAATAAATAGAGTATAGGCTAACCAATAGATAGGTAACAAGTAGTTTAATTGACTTCTCGGTACATAATTTTGTGCTACACTAAATGGGGTGAAACAGAATTATCCTATAAATCAGAATTTGTAGAAATGTAGACAGCAATTAGTTCTTTGGTGCAAGTCTCGATACCGTTTTACCTGTAAACATCATTTGTTTCATTCAGACGGTTGAACTTATCGAGGCGAAATGTAA
Organism: Pyrausta aurata; assembly: GCA_963584085.1. Taxonomy (NCBI): domain Eukaryota; kingdom Metazoa; phylum Arthropoda; class Insecta; order Lepidoptera; family Crambidae; genus Pyrausta; species Pyrausta aurata. The sequence goes on from OY757274.1 coordinate 8,760,353, forward strand.
AATATTTCAGCTTTATAGACTGTGGCCGCTAATTAAGTTGAGTTTAGCTTGTTAATTGTCACTTAAACACCACTAACTTACCACGTAAGGCAATCCGAACAGCACCGTCGCGTATTTCCTTCCCAGAGTATTGAACAAGTACCCACAGAACGGGGTCACTATCAGTCCTCCTATATTGGGTAGAGCGCCAAGCAGAGATATATCCATGGACGTCATGGGTCGGGAAAGGAGGGTCATGTTCGACGTGAAGTTGGCCACTGTGTAAGATGGCCAGGAGCAGACGAAGCCAGTTTGACAGGCCAGAAATGATACTGAAGAGGAAAATTCATAAAATGTATTCTTAAAATATGAAATAGGAAACCAAAAATTGCGCACGGGCGGGACTTGAACCTGCAACTATCTGGCTCATTAGGCTAACTGCTCTTCCTATTGAGCAATCGTGGTATATAATTTGGGACCTTGCTGGGATTTGCTGTTATAATTTAGGAATAACGAGCTTTCTCCTCGCCTAGGGTTACAGTATTACATTTCAGTTTCTGGAATATATATTCGTTTCAAAAAACTTCTTGATCCCAAAAGATGAGGTAGATATTAAAGACCAGTTTTGTGATCGATGGTAAGCATTTTTTAAAGAAAATATAGCTTAACCAAATTTCAGAATGGATATTTTAATGACCATTGAATTTGGTCAAGGCACTTTTTCTTTAAAACATGCACAATCGTAAATATTCAACCGCTGGTAAAGACATTAACCATTCTCTAACTATTGATCACAAAACCAGGCCTAAGATATGTTCTGTTCTAGTCTAGTCAGATCATTCTTGGGTGAAAACTTTTATTACTTTTCTCACTAATCCTTCAATGGAAACTCTCAAAAAAATATTTGTAAATAGTAGTTAACTATACTAACTGCATATTGTAGCAAGAGACTGGACACCGAAAGCCGAAGACTTCAACTTATGTACCTCCATTTTTAGCACACCACTTTTCCACGTTCAATTTTAACAATTTCTAACGAGGAAATATATTATTCTCCACAGAGACTTTATTATTATAATTGTAATCGTTTATTGGCGTTGATAAGTCATCTGTTTTCTTATAAAGGAGAAAGAATCAGTATGATTATGTTAACAAATAGTATTGTGGCAATACATGGTTGTGAAAGGGCAGGATGATTCAGTGACGTGTGGTTGTATGGAAGTAAAAAACATAACACCTTACCTAAAATATGGTAAAGGCATAAAGAGACGGGTAACCAACTAACAAAAACCATGGCCCACCTCACTAACTGTCCCGCGTGCCCGACCACCTGCTCGCGTGAGGACTTACTTGTCAGCAACCAGAGGGCTACCACGGTAGCCGCTTTCTGGGCAAGTAAGATTTAGCCCGTGTTCCTGCCGACACGAAAGAAGAAGAAGAAGACCAACTAACAGTGATGTGCCGAGTTGGCTTTTTTGATATAATTGGAATATTTTGGTATTCTTTATAAAGAGGCTTCCGACTCAAGTCTTAATTTGAATCTTGTTCGTTAAAGAAAATTTTCTGACTCCGGTCCTTATTTGTATTTTATAACGAATTTCCAATATATTTCAATATCAATGCTGACTGTTCTTATTTTGAATAAGATTTCAGTTCAAATTGAATAGTGTGCCATGTAAGAATAAGACAACCGACTTTTAAGAATTCTTTTTCATACAAACTTTTTTTGAAAATATCTCGGTAACTAAAAAATCGCTGAATATTCATAAGAGTTATTTTGATAGGTATGGTGGTCACCTTTTACCATTCATCCGCTTGGCACCTTATATGAAACATCTTGTATATAATAAAACGAAGAGAGCTGCACACCTTCATTTACCCATATAAATCTAACCGACATAGCATGTCTAAAGAAAAAGGAGGAAAAATTGAGTAGTCCTACTGGATGGAACCTTCATTATGATGATAGGATAAGCAAACTTTGAAATGCGTAGTACAGTGATTGACACAAACACAATAAACAAATGGTTTACTTTGACAATGAATGTCTTTAACAAGCAGCTAATACACTTACCTGGTTTTTTTTTTTAATTATTACAACTAAGGTTTACAAATGATTCGCTATGTAAGTTTGCTTGCTTCAATGCAACGAGAACCAAATAACCGTGACTCTGCCTACATTTTAAAGAATACATAAACCGTCCTGGGGGCGTATTGCGATCCAACTTAATCCGTTCAATTCCGAGGCAGTTCAATTCAGACTCAGTGTAAACGAATATTATCCATATAATAATATTATAATAATACTACAATGGTATGAATATTAATCTTTATATTGTTATATTATAGTAATATTATCAATATAATGCGAAATTGCAATAATAATTGCTAATTTGACAGTAAATCAGAGCGTTCTATCTGTCAAAACTGCATCAAAATACGCCCCCTGATGTAATTTACAGTAAATGTCTTAGCTTTTATGTATTATCTAATCTAAATTTTGTAGATCAATTCATTATTCAAATTCAAATTCATTTATTTGTAAATAAATAAACGTAATTCAGCTCAAAACCAAGCAATATAATTTGTCAAAACATAGTAAGTACAAAAATATTCGCGCTCTCGATTTAATGCCTCACGGATCGATAGGACGCCGGCGGTACGCAACCGCCGGTCAAACAAAAGAATGACAGAAGAATGTTGATCACACATCCGTGTAAGTTTTCCGACCGAATTCTTGTTCAATACAAATGAGTGCCCAGCGTGCCATAAGTCTGTGAATTGTTTACTTACCTACCCAAGAACATTCTATCGTAGTTAGGTTAAACATTATTTTCTTTTAAACACTTTTGTGCAGCAGTATACCTCCACGTGGCGTTACAATAAAGTAAAATATACTTTATGGTCTTATATTAAAAGATCAGAAGCTTACATCTCTTAACACGTTAATGGTACATTGACGTGTTTAGGCAAAATATGTTTAATGAAGATAAATTGTTAAAATACATGGTGGAATACCACCGATGCATAATATTCATTACGTCATCTTTTACGTTTCTCTACGGAACACTTGCTACTAATCACAATGATTCACAACAATGACTTCCAATCTATTTATATTTATAGATAATTTTTCGATCTTTTGGGCATATTGCGATCTTGCTTTAAAAATTCGTTCAAGTTCCAGGCAGTTGAATTCCCACCTAGTAGAGTCGCTAAATTGATAATGCGATTCAACTTAAGAAAAATTTAAAGTAACTATTCCTCACTCACTCATATGGTCGAAATTAATACATGGAAATTGGTCGGACTGATCCATTCAAAACAGATGAAATTAATACCTGTCAAAGCAAGATCGCAATAAGTACGTAGTTAAGTCACAAAAAAACGTCCATACTTGCAAGATTCGCACCCGGGATATGTGCACATTGCAAAATACTGAGTATTGTGTGATGTTGAACATTTTCTTTCAAAGGGATAGTTTTTCGATCCGCAGTAATGGTAGTTACGTTACCAGCGGCTGAATATTTACGATTGTGTGTGTTTTGAAGGAAAAATACCTTCACCGTTCGTCATTAAAATAGCCATACTGACATTTAAAAACACAATCGTAAATATTCAACCGCTGGTAACGTAACTTTACCATTACTATCGAACCAAAAAACTGGGACTTAGTAGTACCTACCAAACTTTTACCATTGCAGCAAGTGGGTTAGTAAAAAAAACTTTGTAGGTTCACAACCATTTATTATTTAACAATTATTTAGCCTTAACTTAACTAATATTTACAGAATCATTTTTTGCTGTGTCTTCAAGACAGCAGAATTGGTAAATCACTTGTTTTTGTAATTTAAGTAGATCCCTCTGCTTTATGGTTAAACAAAAATAGTTTTCAATATTGTAAAATTAAGTTAATAGTAACCTATTGGTAGAAACACTTATACATACACATTTTCTTGGCAGTGTTAATAATTATTTCTTAATAATACGTTTTATCTACAATAATCACAATTGAAAACTCATTTAAAATGGTAGTTGAAGGCAACGAAAGGTTAATTTGCTAGTTTTTAGTTCGGCAGTGAAAGTTAGGAAAGTACAAAGTTTTCAACGAACATACATACAAACAATAATAGCCATAGCTTCTTAAAGGCAGATACTTCATCAACTAAAACGCTTTTTGGAAAAAGGAATCCTTCATCACATTACTCACAACATCTTCGAGTATAAAGTTTAAGGTAAAGATATGGTGATGTTTTAAATACTGTCCTTTTAACTTAAATTTAACCTAACTACACTTATGAAAACTTGACAGATCCTCTGGACCTCATCCAGAAGAGAGAGACACTAACACTGGTCAGTAGAGACCCTAGGAAGACTAGAACGCCTCCCCACAAGGCTGCTGACGGTGACATACAGAAACCAGCTGGTTCTGGAGGCAGTTCCTCAGCGAAGACTACCCTCAACCCCTTACTGATTGTCGTAGATGGCTCAACAGTTCTATTTCCTACGTGAATGACGTCACGTCTCCTCCTTTTAGGCTCCAAACTGCCAGGGTTCGGACAGGCATCGCAATCAGTCTTGCACAACTCCACGTCACATTGGATTACCAAGTCCATCTCATCAGGGAATTTGAAAGCGTTGAAGTATGCATATGCTATGATAGACGCCCCAGTATTGCCCGTATCTCTAGTCTTTTGGAAGGCACCAAAGAGTTTCGGCTTCAGAACGCAACCGTTGTTGTCAGTCAGTGGCACGACATGGTTACTCTCAGAATCACGCGCAACGCATTCTCTGACGAAGATATCGAAACCAGCGTCGCCAGTTACCGTCACAACCAATGTCATGGTCTCTCCAATCTTCACTAAGCCGTTTGCTTCAGGGGCAAAAGGTCCTTTACCGACCTGGATGTCCAAACGAGCCATAGCTGTGTCTCCGCTGAAGTTGCTAGTGATCTGATTTAACATTCCAACGCTGAGAGAAGACACCAGCTGTTTAGTCAAGTTTCCTTCCCACAAACATCTGACTCTGCGAATGTGGTCCCACACTTCTTGAATTCCAGGTTCGTTTTGCAGAACGAGCACATTCTCAAGATAAGCTTGACCTTCGTTCTCGAAGTCGCTGAAGAATCTGGTACCACAAGTGTTCAGGCTAACAGTGAATGAGAATTTGACCTGGTTGGAGTTCTCACGGACGTAGACACACTCAGGCTGGTTGTAATGGTCTTGGGAGTAGATAAGGCCGTTATAAGGCTTGTTGAACTCGATGTTTATGGTCATCATTTCTTTGCCACAATCTACAGTGATAGCGTGGATGTGAGGAGGGTGACGGTCCTCATCTTCATCAGGCACAGGTGATGGCGAGCTATCTGGTTGTTCAGGCTGGTCTGGTTGCTGCGGGATGTAAGATGGGGTGTTGTCACTAGGTGAAGATGGTTGACTAGGCTGGTAGGGTGGGGAGGTAGGTTGACTGGGACGGTAAGTCGGTTCAGAGGGCTGGCTCGGTTGGTCAGGTTGGCTGGGCTGGTATCCAGGCTGACTAGGTTGGTATCCCGGCTGACTTGGCTGGTAAGGTGGCTGTGTGGGCTGACTAGGTTGGTAGTCTGGCTGTGTCGGTTGGGATGGTTGAGATGGTTGGGTGGGCTGACTTGGTTGGTAGCTAGGTTGGCTTGGAGGATAAGGTGATTGACTTGGTGGGTATGGTGGTTGTTCTGGCTGGCTAGGTGGCAGATACGGCTGGCTGGGAGTTGGAGATGGCTGACCGGGCTGGCTGGGCTGGCTAGGCTGATATGTCGGAGACGATGGCGACGGACCTTCACTGTATGAGGGGGTAGGCCTAGACCCAGCCGGCGGGTATCCTGTTGGTGGCAGGTAAGAAGCGGGCTCGAACGGTCTTGGTTTTTCTGGTTTCCCTCCAAAATACTGCCGAGCTGAAACGTTTGAAGAACAGAGTTAGCTAATCTTAAATACTTTGATCAAATTGAACATTAACTACGTCAAGAAAGTTGCGTATATATTTACAGTGCAAGATATTGAGTATACGAAAAATGAAATTTAGTCACTTTTAAAATTAATACTTTGCAAACCTGGATTATGTTTGCAATTAATCGTTGTCAAGGTCCTAACAATTTAAATCTAAGTTTCTCAGTTATCGGTATAATGGCCCTAGATTGTATAAGCTCTAAAACTACACTAATCTACATTTCTACTCCTTCTCTACGACCCAAAACCCTGGATTGCAGACCTTTCCTATTCCTGTTCTGGTAGACCCCTTGTATCCAACGAAGGAGGTTTGCCACCATCTCATCCGCATCTGCCTGCTGCTGTGCTGATGACGCTTCAGCTGGAAAGCAGGACCAATGGTCATTGGCAGTTGAAGATATGCCAACACCTTCCAAATCCGTTAGAGGTTTAGTACCAACTATTTAGTTGCTGACATTAAGATCTAGTTTAGTACCGACTAGTTGGTGGAAATTTAACTACATACTACTTTAGTACCGGCTAGTTGTTGATGCTACACTACTTGTGTTAATTTTAGCCAAACCAATACTATATAATACATATTCTTTGTTCGATTGTGGCTATCGTTTAAAAGACCTTTGGAATTTGCGAACATTGCAATTTATTTTCGTGATATTCCGGTTTTTACATTTAATTATAGCCTCTTAATTATCATTAGGAATACAATACAGCCAACCACATATTTCAGACTCCCAAAACATCCAATCGTTGACTAGTTTTAGACCATTAACTAACCCATGTTGATAAATCTCGTTAACACTACTACTACTTTTGTTATTTAAAACTTATAACAATAACCAATTACTAACTCCTAGATTATTACTGGATGATATTTCTTAACCAAAATTAGTCACTGACGTCCCGCCACCTGACAACAATAACAACGATTATTACATCTTCAATACGCTGCTTAAATGAAGCGAAGACCAAAAATTTCATAAACCAAAACTAGATACAGCTCTACACACACACCACCAAAATACCTGTAAGAAATAGTCTTGAAACACAATTAAATACATCTGAAAACTTAACATGCCGGTAAAAAAAATAAGCGACCGCCGGCGGCCTTTTGATACTTCACTATGTTTGTGAGAACCTACCTACTTTCTTATAAGTAGAACAAAAAGAAGGGATGAAAAACATTTAAGGTTCTTTCCAACTGCACCGTACTATACCATGATGACCGTGCTAGCAACGTGTCAGGCACGAAATACAACACGACACGCTCTACCTTGCCCACTAAACGGATTGACAGCGTTCTGTCTCACCCTCGTTATATGAAGCGAGAGCGTATTTTGTCGGTGCTGACACGCTCCATGCATGACACGCGACGGTGTTGGTCGGTGACGGAACTGTCTAGTGGGCAAGGTGTCATAGTTTTTAATACAAATAATATTTGTTTTCTGACACATTCCTAGCTCGGTCGTGGTATGCTAATGTAGTGGAAAAAACCTTTAGTCGATTTTAACCCCTTTTTAATGTAAAACTGCCTTTAATTACTGTTTAATTAAATATTTAGTAAATAGATTACAACATTTACATAAAAACTTACAAAGTGATAGTAATAATTCACTCGTTTGTATTACTGTGCTTTCGTATTAGAAAACTACCATAATTAAATTTACTTTTGATTTTTACTAAATTCCTTTTTTTCTTTTGTGAGTACTGTGCATTGCGTGCGACGTGCCCAAAAGTACAAGATCTTACTAAATTTAATTACTCTTATAATTATTAGATTTTTACAGATATTTTTGTTAAATCTCTTTTTACTTTCAATTCAAGTATTCTTTCCTTACTTAGTTTTAAAATACTGGTTTCTGATATCTCGTAAATTAATTGATTACACGGTTCATTCCAAGTTTTTAAGTATTTTACCTATCAACAGATTTGTTCATCGTAAGGTAATATGATAAAAATGAAAGTCGTTTGAAAGTATGAGTATAAAATCTGTAATTAGATTTATTATGAACGGTGTAATTAAGTGATAGCTGCTAAGTGATTCCAAAGTCTTAAAAGTAAGTTTTTTAGGTGTTAAAGTTACGATAACTTTGAAATGTGCATGATTACTACATTAATATGTAGCATTTTTTATCATACAATTTTTTTAGCACGTTTTATTCGTGTACACAAATTTATTAGATTCGTAAATCTAAAGGTATATTTGTTACTGTCCAAACATTTTGATCCTACCTACAGTGTTGTAAGCCTGTGGGTTGTGTGCTAAATAGTGTAACTATTTTTTGTGCTGTTTTATTTAAGTGTATCCTAATTATTTTGTGCTTAATTTTGTTTACTTGTGACTTGTAGATTATGTAGCCCAGTAGCATAACCTTGCTGTTTATATTCAGTTTTTTTTTAATATTTTGCCTGCAACAAATTTATTACTATCATAATTGCTTTGAATGTGGGTTCTGCGATAGGTACCTAGGGTACTTATTGACCAAACTTACTTAAGAACTTATGTATTTATTCTTATTTTCTGATTTCTGATTTGAAAACTGAATACCACTAGGAAGATCAAGAATATTTTACTACTTATGCAGGTAAATTCAATCAAATAACATATGTCTTTTAGAAGTTAATAACCGTTCAACATAGATCAAGTTCCGTACTTTTTGTTTTAATCTTTCAACTTTTTTTATTTTTGAAGGGCAGTGCCATTTATTAGTTAGCAAGACAGAAATTTTAATACTGTTTGCTGTCGTGAAAACTACCAATGAAGTGGTTTTTTTTAAAGGTGTTCTTTTACTTTATCTACGAGTAGCTACATTGTATCTTGAATATTCTGCTAACTGGGTGCGTATTGCGATCTTGCTTTGACAGTCAAGCTGCTCTGCTTTTGAATGTTTTAGCAAATTTCGTATTGCAATGACTTAGTTTTGACCAATACTATCCATGTCTTATTTTACCCATATGAGTGAGTGAGAAAGAGTTACTTCCAATTTTTCTGAAGTTGGATCGCAATACCAATTTGGCGACTCAACTAGCTGAGTGGGAATTGAACTGCCTGGAACATGAACGGATTAAAGCATGATCGCAAAACGCCTGGGCTACATTAAGCGTGATTTGTGCTGGTGATGTAGCCAACTAATATTATTGTTAACTGACCTACTTTTGCGTGTTTTTTGCAGGGGCATAAACTCTGTACTGTGTACGTACCGATTCTATATCTAGGGTTGCGCGGTTCTGAAAAAAGTACCATTGTCTTAGCTTTTTTTAACACTCACAGTGTCATATTAGTATTCTTAAAAGATGAAATAAGAAACCAAAAATTGCGCACGGCCGGGACTCGAACCAGCATCTTTCTGGCTTACCGGGCCAACTGCTCTTCCAATTGAAAGCCGGAAAGATGCTGATTCGAGTCCCGCCTGTGCGCAATTTTTGGTTTCTTATTTCATCTTTTAATTGAATATATTTTTGCAAACGAATTAATTATTATATTTGTTATGTATGTGGTTGATTTTCGATTCCGGTTTGGATTGAACAGAAAGTTGTATAGTCATTTTCATTGTGTTATTGTCGTAAATATAATACCTAGAATATTATTTTCAGGGAACGTTTTACATCTAATTACGTTTTACATCTCCTTACATCAAATTCATTGTAATGTTATTGTTATTTTTATTGTGTTTTGTAACTATACAAACTCTATATTAAAATTTGCACTTGCACGTGTAGTGTTAGACAACGAATTGGACTTTAGGCATGCACCCGGACAGCGCAAGACACAAGGTTCGATTTCTTTTCTAACACACGTGTTTTTACAAATACAATTTGTAATATTAACTACATTTCCCAATTGTCCACTGACCAGATAATATAATTTAATTAAGTACAAACAATATACATAAAATATTTAAACCTATACTTAACCTATTAACCTATTACTTGCATGCATTTAAAAATATCGCCTAAATCTAGTAGGTATTTAGTACATGAGTATACATATGTAATAAAATATTTGTATACCTTTAAATAAGTAGTACATAAAATCATTAAATACAATTTAAGGAGGTACTTTCAACATCTATACTAAATTTTAATCTGTACCCTTATCACGAAAAACTATAGAATACGTAAGCGTATCGAGAAATGTCATTGTATGGAAATTAGACTAGCGCCCCTGATGGCGGTGCGAAAAGAAATCACTTTTTAATATGGATTTTGACATTTCACGATTCGATAGTTTTTCGTGCTCAGGGTACAGTAATATAATTTACAGTAATAAAGGCTTGATTGAAAGATGGTAAAAACAATTTATTGTTTCTTAGTTAAGTGTTTTAATACAATAGTCGGCGTGTTTTCAACTGAGGCTTGTCAGTGTCATTGTCTATCTCGGTTGCACATACCGTCAAAGCGGCGCGCTGTATATTCCTATCTCTATTGGCATTAGGGCCTCACAACAAGTTACTGACGCGCTGACTATAGTAGCCAGAAAAGAACTCTTCCTGACATCGAAGAGTCAAAAACCAAGATACTTACGGAACCGCGACTGGGATTCAGCTGCGCACGCACACATCACCAGCGCCAGCAGCGCCGCCGCAGCGCACCAGCGCGCCATCTGGTGAAAAAAATGCACAACTGGTTAGGTTAGGTTAGATTTTCAGGTTAGATGTTCGATTATTAGGACATTGCTTTTTTAACCCCCAACGCAAAAAGAGGGGTAATATAAGTTTAACGTGTCTATCTGTGTACCTGTATGTGGTAGCGTGACGCTCAAACGGATGAACTGATTTTCGTTTAGTTATTTGCTATGTGATCTTAGCTATGCTCCATGAAAATCTGTTCAGCTTTTTTATTGCGATGGGTTTCTATTGTTTTTAAAAATTCATGTTATAATTTTTACAGTTTCTTGGTAATCGACAAATATTTACGTATACAGTTTAAAACGTACAAAATTCAAATAAATATCGTTAAGTAAGTTCCCAAACTATAAATTGCCTGCTAGTTTAATTTATGGGATATAAAACTTAAACTACAAGTTTATCAAGTCTATTTCAGTAACATCAATTAGTTCAGTTAACGAAACAAAGACGTCAAAACAATCTCCCACATCTAAACAGCGATTCACTAATTTTAGAACCGAAAACAGCAATTCGGCATTATCTTAAATCATGCCAGAGGTTCTGAAACCTTTGTCATATATTTTAAAACACAAATTACTCACAATATTTAGGATCAAAAAAACTTGAGAAATTGTAGGAAATTGTAGAGTTGGTCGTATACCAATCGGGTATGATATATGTTTATGCAGTTAACGTAAAACCTCTGAAAGTGAAAAAGCTATCAAAATTCATACATTTGTGCTTAGTTTTAAATGAATTTATGTACACCGAGTGGACTCAAGACATCCCTAAAGAAGCCCTATGCAAGAGCAGTAGATATATACATTATCTACTTTAGCTTTTATAGATAATAATACAGTGATTTTTCTTTCCTCACCAACTTCCAGAACTATTATATTTCAGGCTATAAGAAGAGATTTTTTCTAAAGATTGAGAGCCACTGCCCCAACTTAACCTTACCGATTTCAACTCCAAAAAGACCATGTCAAGGTCCAATTTGCATACGAAGATAAGCGCCATTGTAAGCATTTGCAGAAAGACGCGATAAATCAAACGCATGGGAATCGAACCCGGGACAATGCACAATTGCTTACGCAAAGGAGGTACTCTGTGGGCAGTTTTTGGAAGCTTTCCGGGTGAATTGCATGAAAAAAACACAGACAACGTACTTTTTAAAATAAAGCAAGACATTTTTCTTTAGATAACACGATTCCTTAACTCGTTGTGGTCATGTCGACAGGCTTGACTTACCACTACTGTTTTTTTTATCTTTTGTCGTTATATCTGCTATCGAAACGTCAGGCATTTATTTAGAAATAAATGTTCGCGAAACAAATCCGTAAAGTATGTTTAATGAGTAGTATTCGCGATAATTTCAGAACCAAATATGAGAATCAACTAAGTATAAGCAGATAAATAGTACATATAATGTATAATGGCCATATTTTTACGTGAATGTTTTTTAAAATAGATACCTTCGTAACGGCTGCAAATTCACCTTTTGGGAATTATGGTGTGTGGGTGACTCATCACAATATGTTTAAATAAATACACTTTTACTAATTACATACATAAATAAATAAATATTTATTATAAACATATTTACACACAATATTATATATACATCTACTTAACACATTTATTCATATTTTATGTAAAGTTAATTATAATTTCACAAACACAAAAATAAAATAAAACTAACAAGCATACTCGGGTGAAACCAGTAGTATGCGGCGGGCAGTGTACATCGATGCGATATAGCTACGAACGCAGGACCGAGCCGCGCGCCGATCATTCGCGAACGGTCAGCCGCCAGTCCGCAGCTACCTATGCCGCGCGAAGCCCGTGTCGCTCGCGCGCGCGTTGTGAGTCATCGGGATTACGTTGCAATAGTAAACAACCGTTACATTCAAGGAACGCGTTTGATTTCGCTCCTATAGTGCACAAACCTTCTATAGATACTAAACTGGTGACCCCTCATATCGAGCAAACGTTGATATGCCTAGTGATAGCGAATTTCAAGAAGCGTTGAATAACGTAAATACCCGACCACGGAACAACTTAATGGCGGAAGCTGAAAAACCCAGTGTTTCATCGGTTACGGTACCAGCTGCGACAATGCCCATCAAGATACCTCCATTTTGGCCAGAAAAACCCGCTATATGGTTCGCGCAGGTGGAAGGCCAATTTGCGATTTCTGGAATTACAGACCCAGCCACGAAGTTTTACATGATATTGGGCAACCTGGATAGACAATGTGCAGCAGAAGTAGAAGATATCCTGACTGGCCCGCCTGATTATGAAAAACTAAAGGGTGAACTGATTAAGCGTTTGTCGGTGTCTAGAGAAAATAAAGTTAAACAACTACTGATGCACGAGGAATTAGGGAACCGTAAACCTTCACAATTCCTGAGACACCTTCAACATCTTGCTGGCCCTAAGGTACCCGAAGATTTTCTAAAAACTATTTGGAGCAGTCGTTTGCCGAGCAGTATGCAGCCTATAGTTGCGTCCCAAACTACCCTCACTTTGGACGCCCTAGCCGAGCTTGCCGATCGAGTTCACGACATCGCCCCACAAGTTCATCAAGTGTCTGCAGCTTCATCACATTCGCCGTTAGAGGAGCTCACTCGTCAAGTCGCTGAATTAACTAAGCAAGTCAGTGCCCTAACCAGCAATCCTAACGACAGAGGACGATCTCGAGAAAGATTTCACGGACGTCAACGCAACCGATCTTCGTCACGCAGATCAGATTCCAACTTCAGAAAATTTCCAGTTTGTTGGTACCACCATAAATTTGGTACACAAGCCAAGAAATGCCAGAAGCCATGCAATTTCAACCAGGGAAACGCGACAGGCAATCCGTAATGGCGGCCGACGATTGCCGAAGTTCATCGAGTCGTCTGTTCATCATGGACCCAGTGTTAAAAAAACAATTTTTAGTGGATACGGGCAGTGATATATGTGTCTTTCCGAAATCAGAACTTCGCGAGTGCCGTAAAAAGACCACATACCAATTAAGTGCTGCTAACGGTTCGGTCATTAATACTTACGGTTGTATTCATCTGAATTTAGATTTAGGCCTCCGTCGCAACTTTCCGTGGCGCTTCATAATTGCTGATGTAACAAAACCGATTATCGGAGTAGATTTTCTTTGTCACTATCATCTCATTGTTGACATTACTAATCGTAAACTTATTGATGGCCTTACTAACGTTAGTACTATAGCAGCTGTTGCTAATAAATCCGATTGTTTGTTAGTGTCCAGTGTAAAGGTGCTGACTGGTGGCAATAGTAAGTTTCACGCAATCTTAGCCGAATTTCCTGAAATCACTCGCCCCGCCGGTACTCAAGGTAATGTAAAACACCAAACTACACATCACATTCGTACTACTCCAGGCCCTCCAGTGTCGTGTTCCCCGCGTAGATTAGCACCAGATAAACTTGCTATAGCTAAGAAAGAGTTTGAGGTTATGATTGCTAGTGGTACAGTAAGACCTTCAGACAGCCCTTGGGCATCTCCATTACATCTTGTTACTAAAAAAGATAATGGTTGGCGCCCCTGTGGCGACTATCGACTCTTGAACGCTAGGACCATACCCGATAAATACCCAATTCGACACATACACGATTTTTCACACAGTCTGTCCGGTTGTACAGTGTTTTCGACCATAGATTTAGTCAAAGCATATAACCAAATCCCGGTAAATGAGCAGGATATACCGAAGACGGCAATCACTACACCCTTCGGGTTATATGAATTTCCGTTTATGGGGTTTGGTCTACGAAATGCCGGACAGACTTTTCAAAGATTCGTCGATGAATTAACGCGCGGCCTTGACTTTTGTTACCCATACCTCGATGATTTTCTCGTATTTTCGCGAAATATGGAACAGCACGAAGACCACCTTCGTCAACTTTTCAGCCGCATGCGAGATTACGGTGTTCTAATAAACATAAACAAATGTGTATTCGGCGTCTCAGAAGTTACATTTTTAGGTTATCAAATCTCAGAACATGGTACTAGACCATTGGAAACTCGAGCTCAGGCTATTTCTGATTACCCTGTCCCGAAAACTGTCCGGGAACTACGACGTTTTTTGGGCATGATAAATTTTTACAGGAGGTTCATCCCAAAAGCCGCTCAAATACAAGCCCCTTTACATGCACTCTTAACTGGTCAGCTTAAACCAAATCACCCAATTGAGCTAAAAGATAGTACCCTACAAGCTTTTCAGGATTGTAAACGTAGCCTTCGGGATGCAGCTTTATTGGCGCACCCCGACAGTCATGCTAAATTAGGACTTGTCACTGACGCCTCTGACACAGCGATAGGTGCAGTCTTACAGCAATTCAAAGATGGTAGTTGGCAGCCATTAGCCTTTTTCACTCGAAAACTGTGTCCTTCCCAGGTCAAATATTCTCCATATGACCGGGAACTCCTCGCTATATACGAGAGCATAAAGTATTTTCGGCACATGCTTGAAGCAGCTACCTTCACTATTTATACAGATCATAGGCCACTTTGTTATGCATTCTTCGAAAAAAAGCAAAATTGTTCCCCACGCCAATTTAGACACCTGGATTTTATTTCTCAATTTTCAACCGATATTCAACATATCTCCGGAAAGGACAACGTTGTCGCCGACGCCCTTTCTAGAATAAATGAAGTTCAAATATTACCCGTAGATCTAGAGGCCTTGGCTAAGTCACAGTCTACAGACTTGGAACTAGCGGAATACCTTACTAGCGAGAACTCTCTTCGCCTAAAGAAAATGAAAGTACCTGGGAGTCGGACTGATTTGTACTGCGACGTCAGTACAGCGTCTCCCAGGCCTTTCGTCCCAAAAGATCATCGTAAGCAGATATTTCACTGCCTTCATTCTCTCAGCCACCCAGGTGCTAACGCCACAGCCAAGTTAGTCGCACAGCGTTTCGTCTGGCCCCAGATGCGTAAGAACTGCCGAGAATGGTCTCAAGCGTGTTTAACTTGTCAGCGCTCAAAGGTGACTCGCCACGTACTCTCACCATTGGGTACGCTCGATTTACCTTCAGAACGCTTTAAATACGTTCACATAGACCTTATCGGTCCGCTACCTCCATCTGGCCCGTATAGATATTGTCTGACAGCCGTGGATCGTTTCACGCGCTGGCCGGAAGTGGTTCCCCTTTCCGATATTACAGCAGAGACGGTAGCCAAAGCGTTTATTTCTGCTTGGGTAGCTCGTTTCGGTTGTCCTACCGACATTGTCACTGATCGTGGTAGGCAATTTGAATCAGCGCTATTTCAGCAACTATCCAAATCAATAGGATTTCAGCACCGAAAGACAACAGCTTACCACCCTCAGTGCAATGGCTTAGTTGAGCGATTTCACCGGCAGCTAAAAGCAGCCATAACCTGTCATGCTGAGTCAAGCTGGACTGAAACATTACCAATCGTTCTACTTGGCATAAGAAGCGCGATCAAGGAAGACCTGAAAACTTCAGCTGCAGAGCTTGTGTATGGTGAACCACTTCGCCTTCCCGGTGAATTTTTTGGTCATAGTCAACCAGCACATACCACAGATATCACCGAATTCACTGCTCGTATGAAAGCTTTCGCTGAGAAAATCCAACCAGTTCCAACTCAACATCACTCACAGAAAAAGGTATTTGTATACAAAAACCTTGCTACATGTAGTCACGTATTCCTTAGAGAAGAAATACTACGTAGCGCACTTCAACCAGCATACACAGGCCCCCATGAAGTTACCAAGCGAGGTGCCAAATATTTCAAAATTAAGTTAAAAGGCAAAGACGTCACAGTATCCGTTGACCGCCTTAAGCCGGCCTTCATACTGACTGACGACATAACGCCATCTCAAAACCACGATGAACGTCCACTGACCCCAGACCCAGATCAGCAACCACAGCAATCAGAACCTCAAAACACCGTAAGAACCACTCGATCTGGTAGACGAGTACATTTTCCTGATCATTATCGTCCGTAGACACGGACTCTGGAGGGGAGTGTTGTGGGTGACTCATCACAATATGTTTAAATAAATACACTTTTACTAATTACATACATAAATAAATAAATATTTATTATAAACATATTTACACACAATATTATATATACATCTACTTAACACATTTATTCATATTTTATGTAAAGTTAATTATAATTTCACAAACACAAAAATAAAATAAAACTAACAAGCATACTCGGGTGAAACCAGTAGTATGCGGCGGGCAGTGTACATCGATGCGATATAGCTACGAACGCAGGACCGAGCCGCGCGCCGATCATTCGCGAACGGTCAGCCGCCAGTCCGCAGCTACCTATGCCGCGCGAAGCCCGTGTCGCTCGCGCGCGCGTTGTGAGTCATCGGGATTACGTTGCAATAGTAAACAACCGTTACATTCAAGGAACGCGTTTGATTTCGCTCCTATAGTGCACAAACCTTCTATAGATACTAAATGGTGCATCCGATCATCTTACTTAATATTTTTAACTTCTGTTAATATTATATCGCGTTATCTACATAGCTTACTGCAGATTTATCTTTTACAATATTAATCAGTCAGTATTTATCAAACGACTCCCGGGAGTCGCATAATAATGGAATTTCTATTGTGTCTCGTTCACACATACTTGACGAGTTAAGCCATATTCACCCATTACATTACATTGTAAAGTGAAGCGAAAATGTTATGTACAGTCGACAACACATCAGACTATACATCATCATCATTTCCAGCCCTTATTCCCAGTTCATCTGGGGTCGGGTCTCCTAGTACATCTGCGCCAGAGAGCTCTGTTCTGGGTTGTCTGGGTAGGTAGGTTATCTCGCTTCAGATCTCTTAGCACATGGGCTAGCCAGGTGGCGGGTGGTCTGCCTTGGCCTCTGGGTTTGTTCGGGATATTTAGGGCGTTCCTAACTGGGTGATCTACTGCTTGCCTCATGTTATGGCCGTACCATCTACGATTTGTCTACGATAGGGGCTTCTTTAAGAGACCCCCTGATATAGTCATTTCGGATTCTATCCAACCTGGTCACCCCCTCTGCCCATCTCAGCATCTTCATTTCGTTTGTGTGTAGCTGGTTTTCATGGGTTTTCTTTAGTGTCCAGCATTCTGCACCGTATGTCAAAGCCGGTCTCGCCAGGGTTATATACACCTTCCCTTTAAGTTGGATTGACATTTTGGGGACTCCTGATAGAGATCTCCATTTAAGCCAGGCAGTGTTAATGCGGTGGTTGACATCCTTATCGACATTGGCGTCTGTTGTAATCATCGACCCGAGATATTTAAAGCTGTCTACTTTGGGCACATCAGACTATACATTTTTGTTGAAAAATAGCCCTTATTCCAACAGCATAAGATACCGCAGTGTATAGCTTGACGTGCTGTCGTCCATACATATTTACTTTGATGTTTAACGATCGCGTGTCAATCTCACACGTTCTCGTGATGTATGAGTTCGTATATAATTGTATGAAGGTATTGTTCAAATAGTCCCTTGGGCAATAACTAAAGTGTGGTTTGTTACTCTTTCTCAATCTTAACCCGATTTGGCGTAGGAAACGTGTCAGACATTAAAAGAAATAATGGAAGTGATTTTGTATAGCATCATAATTTGTCAGTATTGTTTCCGGATTCATCATAAACTCTATGAGTGTTCTAACATTCGTTGTAGCTTTAAAATTTGATTTAAAACTAAACGTCATTTCGTATGAAGTAATGGAAAGATACTGTTACTGGCTACCATATTAGGACATTGTAAAACAGGTGGCAAATGTTGTAGTAATTATTGAAATGTGCCGTGCTGTCTAAACATCCTGTATGAATATATATTTTCCATCAAAAGTGACATATTTAATACTAAAGCCGCAACATCGATATGCATTTTCAGTTTCCTTACTTGCCGTTTACTTACATAAATGCACACAAACTGCATTTGTTGTTTGTTTACGACGCGTTTTCAGTCACCGGTCCAAATACCGCGGTTGTGAATGGGCCCACCATTGTTTTTGGTCGACCTCTGACGCAAGGAAATGTCAGAGTTTGCGACGAACCAGACGAGCGTTTAATGACGGCAGGCAAACGCAAAACGTTTTGTTTTCTATTAATAAAAAATAGTAATATTCAAACAATAGTAGGTATTTTAGACGCGATGGTTATGAAGTAAATCTACTTTTTATAGCTCGCAAAGAAATAGAGACTTGAGTAATCTTCTTAATTCTTACATAGGTAGCTCATTATTAAAGTTCTTTAGACATCATAAATAAAATGCACACATAATTATTGGAAAAAAAAACAAGAAACTATCTAAAACTATATGCACTCGCCATTCAAACTTTTAAAATCAATTCTAACTTTGTTTCGAGAAGTGTTGCCGTCAAAAACTTATGCGCACCGTTACTTATATTACTGTTACGAATAAACTCTCTACAATTCACTATTTAACGGGATTTGATGCAACTTTCACTTGTTTAAAAGGTAAAAAAGGTATTTACCTTCCCGACGTTTCGACCCGGTTACACGAGACGAGTCATGGTCTCGGGGCGACCATTTTTACTTTTAAATACCATTTCTACCTTTTAAACAAGTGAAAGTTGCATAAAATCCCGTTAAATTGTGAAGTTTAGTTTAAAAATTCAACAAAGTTTAAAATCTTATAAACTAACTTTTTTCTCTATATTCCTGAGCAGTTGATTAGTAGAGAATGCCTTAAGCCTAAATGCATCGATTCCGCCAATTACAGTACAAATAAATTTAAAAATATGTTTACCTACTCCTAATCTTAAATGCTACATGTTTGTTTTTTTTCACCAATGCAAATAACCGCTCGTCTACACAGTTCTAACGGCAGATGAGGTTATATAACGCGAATGTGTGCTGCGGTGTAAGTTGTAACTATAGCTTATGCAACACTCTGTCACCCGCACTCGATCGTATGACGAACTATGAACTGCGCCTTTTGAGGTTAAGTTTAGCTGTCGGCGACGTTTTGGTAATTGTATTCTTTAAGAGATC
Organism: Pyrausta aurata; assembly: GCA_963584085.1. NCBI lineage: Eukaryota > Metazoa > Arthropoda > Insecta > Lepidoptera > Crambidae > Pyrausta > Pyrausta aurata. The sequence continues at coordinate 8,779,936 of OY757274.1, forward strand.
GCTTAAGGTGATATAACGATGATTATTGACAACCAATTATTGAAAGATATATTAAAGTTTTGCAATTAGAAGACCGCACAACGTAAATATAAAAAAAATATTTATTACAATGTGTTCAAATAACCTTTTTAAAAACTTTTTTCTTGCGACCAGAATGTATCAAACTTTTACATATTTAATAGAAGGCTAAAAAAAATCATCAGATTTACAATCGATTGTAAAATAGCCCGGGCTAAACGCCATTCCATCTCTACAAATTGTAGCATTGGTAGAAGTCGAAAAAAATAATGAACCAACATTGGCGTAAAAAATATCTTTAGCAGCACGAAAGGAAAGAAGATGTGGTATTATCTGTATATACAATGTTCACAACACCCTGTATATTAAGTGAAAGTACAACCTTTAGGCAATTCAGCATATCAATAACACTTTCTAGCCATACGGAGTCATGCGCGTGAGTTTACCGTAATACTATCTAGGTATGACATCTGAAATCCCTTTCGTGGAAACTGTAGGAAATAGTTTAACCAATATTTGAACAGGTTCCATAAGCGTTGCGTTGAATTGTAAAAGTAAGTAAATAGTTGCATTGTATCATTTGTGATGTTTTATTTTCTCAAAGCATTATCTTAGTTGGGACTTCCATAAACATGCCCTAAGGTATAATTTACGTGATTTAGGTAGGTCCGATTATGAGACAGAGGTTAATTAATATTTTACCACGAGATCGAACGAGAAGATATGTAGAAGAACTAAGGTAACGGACATAGGACCCTGAGAATCAGTAAGCTCAAGTGACAATGGGCTGGGCACATAGCACGAAGAACTGGCCGCTGGGGCAGAAAAGTTCTAAACTGGAGACCCTTGACCAAAGACGCGTAGGAAGTCCATCGACAAGATGGACAGATAACCTTTTTAAGATCGCAGGATCTCACTGGATGCGGACCGCTTGCTGGGCTTTGTTCAGCAGTGGACGTCCTTTGGCTGATGATGATAAAGATGATAGATATAATTTTAAGTGACAGATTTTAAATTGCTGCAGGGACTCGCTCATACGCAATCCTGACACGTTATAAAAGATCTATCTTGCTTTTCAAAATGACTGAATTTCAGCTGACGCCAGTATCGAATGATTGAAGAGGCTACTGTTACCTAGCTGTCTTCAGAAATCAATTGGATGAACCTCTTTTTCGCATCATTTTGAATGTATGAAGACTGCAGTTTTCTACACGATACATGGAACTACTAGAACAATCTCGAATACTTCGAGCGATCTACAGTTGTTATTAATTGTCAGCTTCTAAAAAATGACTTTATAGCTCGAGCTATCTGTAATCTTGTACACCTACCAACCGTTTGATTATTCTGTAAGAGCTCGCTCTATCTCCATTTGGTTTTTAACACGTTTCGGGACAGTGAACGCCTACAGGCGTGAAAACAATAAAACATCTATTGTGTCTGGAATAGTGTCCAGGAACGTGTTAATATTGACTCGTACCTTCTACATAATTTGTAAAAGGTTAATAGATACAATATTCGCCAGGTGACATAATCGCCAAAGCAATCCATTGTGATTATAATATATTTTAAGTTAGAACGTGCTTAATAACCGCTTAAGCGTCACTTAAACATTTACGAGTCGACCACATTACAGTTTACAATACTCAAAGATTACAACGAAGAAGGGACATCATTTATTTCCTATGTCCTACTCTGTTCACCGTAACACCTTTACAGACCAGTTAGCTTAATAGAACGCTTGTAATGGTGTAGCGGTACTTGTGTATGTATATACACAATGATCGTATCGTATTGTTATCGTATTGTTTTTCAATTTCAATTTCAATCTATGTCCAAAATGGTAACAGTATCGAGTTGAAAATATATGTTGAATATTTTCAGAGATTTGTATCCAAAAGTCGGGCCTGATTCCTAGGTAAGAAATACCTACCTGTTCAGATAGGCTATTAAAATAATATTAAAATCATATGATTCCTATCCCGAGTCAAAGAATTACTGTTAAAATAAATACCGAAGAGCAAGAACTATTATACCCCTGACTACTACTTAAGTAGACGACAAATAAAAGTTTACCGGCATTGAAAGTTTCGATATAGGTAGTGCGTAACTCAGAGTAGTAGAACATCAATAAATCAGTAAAAACTTTGAGTCTGTGAATGTGCGTCTATTGCGTACATTAGTCTGTTCAAGCCCCATTCATCATTGATGTCGGTACAATCATTAGAATCATTACCACATCTGCAACGAATTCGTTCAACAACTTGTTAATGTATTTCCCGCGGTTTTAAACTTTGGATTACAAAACTATGATGACTGTCAATAAATTGCGCTTTAATTGACCATCGTTAGGTCAAAGGTCAGGAAAATCTTGTTGATTTTTATAATATGGCACACAGAAAACGCAAAAATTTGTTAGTTCCTACCATTAATGTAATTTAATTTAAGTTCACTCAACCAAAAGTAGGATACCTACCTAACCTATACCCACTAATAGGTTTGGTATTTTAACTTTTAAATGTATACTGAAATACTTAAGCAAGAAACTGAAACTCCTATTACGTGGTCCAGAAAGCATGTAATTTTATGTTTTTCTTTAGACTCAAATAAACCTTATTGAAAAAACCATCATAGAAATCAATCTAATCATTATCTAGAACTAATTATCAAACTGTACCTAAGAATTTAAACTGTGTCAAACCTATTGTTCAAATGCAACAATTGATAATATCATACAATTTACAAACCTGTCATCATCACAGCAATCGCGAATTTGACGAGCTGTAAATCTCTGATTGACATGATTAGATGAGAGATGCGAAATATTACATACAAGTGACGAAACCAAATTATACACCAGAATTTCATATACGATCTTATCACAACGCACGACTCGATTCAAAAGGCAATCCAATTTATCGATCGTCGCAACATCGATAAACCCGACAAATAGATCGATATGTATGACGCAACCGCTCGTGTCAATAGATGGCACCACTAGCCAATTTACATCGCGCAATAATAGTTTTGACACAGTACCTTTCCTTAATTTAACTAAATGAATTTGCGTCTTAAGAGGATCGTGTGTGCGCAAGCTTCCATACAAAAAAGAAAACGATTTTGATATTTTTTTTACATCTAGAGATATTTTGAAAAACTTTGCTTATACGTTTTTTTTATAATATTGTATGTTTCAAAAAATATAAGAACCTAAACATTCACTTTTTTTACTAAAAAATCTATTCGGAATTTCGACCATTTTTAACTAATCAAGCCTTTATACAAAAAATATCGAAGACGTACAAGCGTAGTTTAGGATGTATGAGATAAGACCAAATTTGTCTCATTCCGTAAAGGTTTACGGGTAGGAAAACGTTTTCCCCCGCAAGCATATTTTGACCGTAGGCGTTCGAAATGTATGAAAACTCGCGCTGCGCTACGCCTGCACACGATCCTCCTCTTAATAGTAATTGGTTTGTTTATGATGTTATATGAAAATTGTTAGTTATTCAGATGAAGTTTCGTAACTTGTCATCATCGCTCTTTTGATGCTTATCTTGGTAATAAATGGTCATAATTGCTTAGATTATCGCCTATTTGTTATGGTGGATGAGTATATAGATTAATTTGTTTGGCAGTAGATCTTTTATTGATCTTGGTGCGAGATCTAAATGTGTGTGTTTTTGAGGTTATGATGTGTTATGTTCGCTGTTTTCAATAGTTATGTGTCTAACATGTTCGCACGTTTTGGTTTTATCTAGCCACTTTTACGGTATAATTATAAATCAACAATAATATTTTTTTTAGGCAAATAAAGATTCATAGATTCAGAAAGTTGTCTAACATTTAACTTATAAGTAATTATTGTTAAGAAAAAAACTTAATACAATAACTACCAAACAATCAGTTGAAAAACCGATTCCTGAGATCCCTGTAAATGGATCTGTCTGTACATCCATGGATCCAGTGCTTAAAGAATGAAGGGACTGGGGCCGGTAAAAAGAGTTCCGCTTTTATATTTCGACATGATCATAATATTCAATGTTCTTATCTCTATTCGTTCTGTTCTATTTCATTGGTGTTGCTTCTAACCTATCTCTAGGACTTCCAAATGCGGTTAGTATTACAAATTCTATGGTGTCTGACATCTATAATTTGTGCTTGCCAACTAGCTATGTTCCAGCCCACTGCTTCGTCTGCTTATGGTCTGTTGACGGGCAAATTATACGGTATAAAAAACGGTCAAGATTTCATTCTATATCATTTTAATGTTGTTTTTTATGATCATTTTATGACGTGGTATGTGGAGCGTGAAACGTTAAGCCAGCTTGTAATATTTAGCCTGGCGCCCAAAATGGTTTTTCTTGGGGCGCACACACACTTTTTTATTATTTGTGTCGTGAAAAGAGTTTTAGCTAATAATTAATCGATGATTTGACAAATATTATACATTTTCAAAATTATCTAAATTTTTGAACAAAAATCAAGACTCTACAGATCATCGCATCGTAGAAAATGAAATGGAAAAAAATATGTCTATATTTCGATGTTTAATGGTTATAATCACACAATATTGAATGAGAAAATAACAAGTTTTTTTTTATAACTACTCGTATGTACCACCATGTATGCTGAACACAAGAATTCAATAAATTAGGTAAATAATTCCTTGCTTAAAGGATTATCATAGCTATCCAACGCGGCAACGCAGTCAGCTTCATAGCATCCACAAGGATATCGGTGGTTTAGTTTTTAAATAGGTTTTAAGATGCGTGACTTAGTATACTTCTTTTCATTAAATAAATTTGTAAGTTGTTAGGGTGCTTTTTGTCGTATTTCTATCGATTGGCTAGTGAAAGCTAAAATAATTTAAGTGTAATTAACTGTTTCACTATTGTTATGCGTTGGCCTCATAACCCTCTCACCTTTTGTCTGAAGAATGTGGAACAAATAGTATCATTAATTATGAAATTATACTAGTTATATCACACGTCTGTATGGAAATTAAATGTAATATTTATGTGCATACTTTAATTGATAAATTGAACATTCACGTAATGTTATGAAGTCATAAATGATATCAGTTTAAGCAAAATTATAAATGCTTGCATACATTTTAATAAATACATAGTAAATTGGAAAGGTGCATGTTGTTGATAGGCCTATGTAAATACAATATAAAGATAAGAATCAACGCAATTTATTATTATGATCTCTTTATTAATATAAATATAATATAATTTCAAGAAAATTTCGGTACAACGATTATTAAACTGACGATTAAATCGTAAAAATACTTTTACTCGTATTATGGTTAAGATAACGTTACGATCAAGGTAGCATTAACCTATGGTTAACAACTGTTAAGTTAAAGTTACTATTAAGTCAATTTAAAGTCATAGACCGGTTAAAGTCAGTTTTAAAGTTACTCTTAGTAATATAGTTTTCCATTAGACCAACGCAACGATCTATGTTTTGGGATTCCCATATTCTCGTACATAAAACCATGTCTTAAGTCAGCATTGCTCAATTTATTTTTGGGCTTAAAAATTCTCCATAGAACACTTATTTATGTGCCAAAAATACAAACACAGTTACGAACACAAGCTTACCAACGGAATCAGAAGAGAAATTAAAATTTAATTACTGCCATTCACTACATTCTTTGATAAGTATTACACAAGTATGGCACACTAATGTAACTAGGGTCGCGAACTTCCGCTGTATTCACGAAAGTGAAGATGATAGGTGATTTATGTCACAGAACAAAGAGACGCAGAGGCGCCAATTGATTTAAACCACATCAAAAAGAGTTTACTAGGTTCTAGGTCTCTACAGGCTCTTGTTGGGGGAGGTTTTTTTCAAACTTCAAATTAGGGATGATAGTGCGGTGGTTTCTTTATTGCTTTGCACACCGCAGTTTAAAAACCTGGAGATTTCCGAATCTTTCAGTCAAAATCCTTTCTTTATTATATAAGGAACGTCACCTCGTTTTAAGTGATAATATTAAACGGGCTGATTTAGCATAATATTTTTTTTTGTAGAAAACACTGGGTTTTTTCCGCTAGTTTTTGAGTTTAGAGACTAAGGTAATTATTTTTTCAGATTTTATTTTTTTTATTAATGAAGGTTAAGCTTAGAGTAAAAGAAAATTTTAAGCATTGAATTGAGAGAGGCGAAACCGATGAAGTTAAATTGTTAGGGTGCTGTTCTGAAAAAATGATATTGTTTTTGCTAAAGAAAATAATAAAAATGAAATCTCGATTTTCTAAAAAAAATATTAAAGTGTTCTGTTTCTATGATGTATACAAAGACACTGTTAAAATATTATAACTTAAAACGATTTGACCTTATATACTTACGTTACGTTAATCTTCAGTCTTCGTACTGATATTGCTGCTACCCAACACCAGAGGATTTTAAACACACAGTCAGTACATAAAGAGCCATACTAGTGCAAGAAACTTTACGAGAGATGAATCAACAATTATTTTACTGTGTGAATTTTGCATTGGAGAAAGGTTAGGGTAATTTTAATTGAACTAAAATAAGAAAAAGACACTTTTTGCTGACAAAAATTGCTGAAAAAAAGATTTGAATTCAATTATAGAGACAAGGTCTATTTAAAATAGCAAAACATTAACTTTAATTGTATATTTACTAGTCAGATTAAAAGTAATGATTAGTTACGGAAACTAAGTTACCATTTCGCTCTTTTGTTACCAAGTTGGGTACATGTTTATGTTTCATAAACAATAGAGTATATCTACCTAACTTATTTAAAGTCGACGCATAGGTGATAGTAAAAGGTTCTCTTGTACATTTGCCTGCATGATTATTCATAGAGTAGTTGGTATCATTCAAATCGTCGCGCACTCACGATTGCACATCTTTTGTGACATAACGGTCATATTCTTATGGCGAAATTTTACAAACCTAACCATAAATAACACATTATTTCTCCCTTCCACAGACAATGTTCTGACTAAAAAGGAGTTCCTACAACTATTATTGTATTAGACTAAGTTACAGATATTTTTTTGGATTTGTATCTACGTATGATTTTGTGACAATTTAAACAAAATGCTATTGAAAAAACTAGAAACCTTTAAAGGGTGATTCTGTGCTCAACATAAAGCGAACATCAAAATCTTACAATACAAATACAAACATAACCCTGTATATTTTCCTACCGATTTTTTTTAGGTAATGGCGGCCCCTCTCCACAGAGATAGGCCAGGGGGTCTACTACGAAAAACAAAACCCGTCAATACAATAATCGTTTTGCGGATCCGAAGCATTTCATAGTAAGGATTCCATACTAAAATGTTTCGGATCCGATACTAGATCTAGATCCGATAGTAGATATTATAGTGCCCAGATGTATGAACGATACACAAGTAATGAAACGAATAAGGATACATGAGTGTTAATTCTAAGGTAAGCTCAGCTTTTTCAACTATGAATTAATAGCATACATACTTTTATAAACATTTTTATAACTAAAAAATTTACCTAATTCATAATTAATAATATTAATACACACTCAGTTCCTACACTCTCATAATTTCGGTTAGAAGGCAGATCTGACATGACCGGTGAGAGATCAGGCGCAGGACCAGAGATACGGGGGCGTCATTACACCAACTTCCCGACTCCGAGCTAGCCAGCGAACTAACCTCTACAATAACGAGGCACTCAGAGCCAAATTATGTCATATACCAACCGAAATCATACTCTCTTGTATAAAAAGACAAAGTCATAGTTTTTAACAATTTTAGCAAACAGTTCTTTACACGTTTTGTATGCTAAAACAGTTACCTAATAGTTTCCAAACAAATACAAATACTTGCAGGCGATTTGTTGACATTGTGTGTATTTTCCTAATGAGCAAATATTTATTTACTTCTTCATGTGGGGTCAACGTGAAGCTAATACATGCAAGTGTTGACATAATGCATTTTGTAATCTGTGACAGAATCAGGTATATCTTCAGAAAATAGTATCATTCATTTGTTTCGAATCGCAATTTTTTGAACCTTCGACATATTTTTAGCCCCTGTTTCACAATGTCTGAATACGTTCCCTGTTCAACGCCTTATACTAAATAGCGTTCCATATTTAAAACTAGCTTTTGCCCGCGACTTCGTCCGCGTGGAATAGTGACTTCTTTCTCCTGTTTTTTACTCATTTACCACTATATCTTTGCTCCTATTGGTCGTAGCGTGATGTTATATAGCCTATAGCCTTCCTCGATAACTGGACTATCCAACACAAAAAGAATTATTCAATTCGAACCAGTAGTTTCGGAGATTACCGCGTTCAAACAAACAAACAAACAAACTCTTCAGCTTTATAATATTAGTATATCCGTTGGTAAGTGTTTATTTATTTGTCAAGTGAAACATTCCCTAAAGTCATTCACGCTATAAAATTGCGATATTCAACTGTCGCGAGGCCGGTTTTTTGCTTGACTAGGTAAATAGAAAAGGAGAGTTAATGGTTTAAAATATCGTGCCTACATTAGCATGAGACAATACTCTGCTCAGTTACACTATACACATTTTCCGCAAAAACCGCGGCTCGAATACAAGCGTGATTGATAAAATTAGCAAAACTCCAAATATTTTTTAAAGTACGTATTAGTGACTCCTCCACTTAGGTAACTTATTAATTCCCTAATACAAACAGGCGTAGCCTAACGGAAGAAGGCTTACATATTTTTTTGATCCCATTTTTCATCATTGAGCTATTGCATAATTATACATTTTTGACAATAGACATAAAATGTGTATGATCAATTGGACTGAATCTTTTAAACTTTCGAGCTCCTAGTTACGAGTAGGTAGATGCATTTAGGTATAATCAACGCCCTCTTGAACTTTCTTTCTTTTTATGTACGCCGTTAGTTCAACGCCGCATTCGAATGACATCGGCATATGCTACGTCTTGCTCTATTATAGGTAGATGTAATATTTGCATCCTTATCGGTATCGTCCTTCCGCATCGCTGCCGCATATGCAAATGCGGCAGTAGACTAACGCCGTTAGAACAAGTTAATTAATTATGTTACACGCTCTAAGTCAAACCCCAGCTCCTGACCCTTTACACCAGTATCAATCACCAACAATTCGTGGGAGTGTTCACTTTTTGCGCGCGATCCCATCTCGTTCGTACCATTGTGCTGAATGTGGGTAAATTACCACAAAAGTGGGGTAATTCCGATTGATTGATGACGATTCTTAGTAGGAATTAGATTTATTGTTTTGGAACCGTGATGTATTCTATTTATTTGAACGGAATTCGCACCTCAATTGAGAGATAATAAGTGAACGTTAAGCAACACACAGGTTTTTAATCATATTGCATCTTGCCGAGTTGAGTAGGTAAATGAGATTCTTTGCGACTATATGAGACATGACTTGCTTGATTACAATCTTATCATTAACTTTTTACGTTACAAGAGCAAAGCTTAAAACAAGGGGTTTTATTATTATTACCTACATCAAATTTAACATTAAAAAAACCCGTCGCAAAAAAATGGTTGAATAGATTTTCATAAAACATAGCTAAGAACACTGGGGATAAAGTTATCTCTGACACAAATAAAACGAAACGAAAATCAGTTCATCCGTTTAGGAGCTATGATACCACAGACAGACACGTTAAACTTATATCCGTTCTCTCTTTTTGCTTCGGCGGTTAAAATCACATAGATCATAATACATTAACATATCGCTGATCGTTTTATTATTGAGGACACGTAGGAACTATTCTATTATGACTTGTCTTCTTAGGTAAAAAATATCGCATTAATTTCGCGCCCTAACTTACTCAAGATATTTGAGATAATAATCATTATTTCCCGTCGTCTTTCATAACCGATTAACAAACGCCCTAAAAACAGTTCGCCAGTTCACGCGTTCCGATCAAGATACCATTATAATTGTCTTAAAATTAAACCTGCGCATACGCAGACGAAATCATGATGACAGCGAGTGTAAAGTTTAACAAATATTTCAAAGGATGTGTAGAGTCTATGTACCTACATCATCATACATAGCTTGTCACCATTATCATTAACAGCCATAGGACGTCCACCGCTGAACATAGACACACTGAATGCAGACCGCTTGAACGGTCGCTCAGTCGCTGTGAAAACCGTGGTCGCTGTGAAAAAATTTCCTACTACTAGAAGATTTAAAGGGACAAAAATCTAAAGATAAATAACCATTTCTATTCTTAGAACATGAAAAGAAGGGCAAAACCACAAATATAATGGATCGTTGTTCATCAACATTATTTTGTTTACGCATCCAAATTCTTCTGACAGGTAGCTCAGTAGGTATAAGACAAACTATGTATGATGATGTAGGTACATTGATAAAATCAACATGTCTAAAAAGTTTTCTTCGCCGGTACATTCAAATCGCTTGAACGCTTTGTGAGCGAAATGGCGGAAAAAATTCTATTGATTGAGTGCAGGGCTAACGAATTGGCCGCTATTTGTTAACATAAGTAGATTAATAATATTATTCAACAAATAAACCTAAGTTAGACACCCAATTGTTGCCGTACCACGGTTAAATTTCTATCGTAACGTTTGATTCTACATACTAGCGTGTCGGGAAAGAGGGCCAAAAACTAAGCACAAACAAACAATAATATCTGACTAGGAAGTCACGGTTCTCCCTCAAAGAAAGCCATCACACCATACGCTGCAAAACAAACTCAAAATCGTGCTTAAACCTGCCGCGGTACCATCGTGTCGAAAAGCACTTTTCTAACTCTATATTAATGCAATTGACTTGATCGTACAGTCGTGCACACGACGAGGAAGAGTTGCCATGTGTACAATAAGAATTATTCGTTTACACTTATCGTAATTGTGGTACTGTGGCGATAAGTATGCAGTTGTAACTTTTACTGACATAAAATTATATTCATTCTTGTGATAGAACAACATAATACCATAGATTAACATTACATATTGTACCCGAAAATGAGGATGGCTGTTGGAGCTGAAAAGTTCTAGATAAGAGACCCTTCGACCAAAGGCACAGCGTAGGACGTCCACCGACAAGATGGACAGACTACCTTGTAAAGATCGCAGGATCACACTGAATGAGTGCAGTCCGCTTGTGACCGGTTGCTGTGGAAAACCGTGGGGGAGGCCCTTGTTTAGCAGTGGAGGTCCTCCGGCTAAAAATGATGATGATGATGATGATAGATCAACAAGAGAATCGCTTCTTAACTACTAAAGTACTATTACTAAGTTTTTAGTATCTAGGGAAGTTCTGCCATTACACGTAGAGCAATTAAGTGGAGTGGAGTGAGGGCTAAATAAAGCTTTTTCCGGCCCATAGTTAGCGATAGTTACAGCAACTTAGCTCAATAGAGCCCATACCTTGGGTATTATAATCAGGAACCTTTCGATTACAAGATGCACTAACCACGCATTCCTCCGTATTGAATGCACTTAGCATGGCCAATAAAAGTAATAACATCGTAAGATATCCACTCTCATCTCTTCTATAATACATAGGCTACGCTCACACTGCAATTCCTTAATTATTTGAATCATACAGGTGTCCCAGAAATGGTGAATCAAACTGCTATGCGAGGCAGCTTGACTAATGGCAGCTTGGCTAATGTCCTATCCATACAAAATAAAATAAAAAATAAAACGCACATGAGCATAAAAAAATAATATCCAAAAAAATGGGAAAATCATCATCATCATTTTTTGTTTTTTGTTTTTTTTATATTTTTTATGGATAGGACATAAGCCAAGCTGCCTCCCATATCAGTTTGATTCACTATTTCTGGTACACCCTGTATAGTATCATGTTCGATAGATATTCATCATCATCATTATAAGCCCAATCACATCCAGTCTTGGATGTAGAGCTTCTCCATAATTTCAACAATGGCTAGCGGTCTTGTGCCCGTCTCATCAAACCATGTCCTACGTATCATCTGATATCATCATACCACATGTAATACTTCAAGCACAAAACATAACTTCACATATGGCGGACTTAATGCCAAAAGCATTATCTACCAGTCGACCATAGATACTTTTAGGTTCAGGTGACGCAGCTTTTGATCAGTTGACCGGAATTCTTAACAATTGGGCTAGCCTTTGTGGGCATTTCTGGAACACCCTACTAATATATTCATCACAATCTGATCAATGTTTTCAGAACGCATGGAACAAACAAACAAACATTGACTTTTATTTATCAAAATTTGACAAAACTATTGGCCCCAGTCTGAACGTAGCCTTACACCGGCGCTAGCGCATCGCTATCCCTTTCTTAACCTTTAAGGAACCAATAACCAGACAAACAGGCGGTGAAAACCGAACCTGTCACGGCTAGGGTCAGAGAAAGTCTAGGTCTAGTCTGAACCTAGGGTCAGGCTGGATAAGATGCGCTTTGAATTGATTAGCTTGAGTTTAAAGCGAGGGTATGTTTAACTTATGCGCGGGAGAGATTTGATGAGCACTTAAATATAGTGCGATTATGCTGTTTGTTTGTAAATGTGCAATGATTAGATGATTCAGGGAAGTAATATCATTGGATGAAAAAGAAAAAACATACTGCGTTGATCTTATCGATTTGGTATAACACATGATGGCGAAGATTATGCTGATTGTTTGCCAAAAAAAGAAAGAAATAATGTTACTGAGTAAACGAATTCGATTCTAAATTTTAGGATGGAGGCCTTACACTTACTTACTTACTTTCACAAAAATACTCTTTAAAAAACTAATAAAATCGAGAATTAAAAAAATATATCACTCTTATGATAAGTTATGACAAACTATTTATTTTAAATCCCTGAAATACCCATCTCGACCATGTTTCATAGTATTTCATGTAGTTTCGAAACCATCTTGGCAGTACTTATGTTGAGGTCGCCAATTTTAGCACATTTGTCATCTACCAAACGTAACGAAGACTTATGAAACTTGGGCCTAAGGACATGCATTCTTTGTCAACCTAACATCGCCCATTTGACTCCCAAATATAGCCTTTATTGTCAACCAGTAAGACACAATTTGTATTGTAATCAGCAACTGAATGTGTAATGAATAATGATTGTGATGACTTGAAATAATGATTAGTTTAAGTATCGGGGCATTATCTTTAATAGCAGGCAGTCATTTGTTTCAGATAATAAAATTGTCAAATGAAGATTTATTTGAAAGTCAATTTGAAATCATCAAGGTTGATTGGAATTTATTTAAGGGTCACATGAATCGTTTGGATTGATTTACCTCTGGGTTGAATCATCTTCTGTTGATGGCAGTTTCTTACAGATAAATACAGTAGGACTTACCACTTTAATTATATTATTAATATAATGTAAAATTGCAATATCTACAAATTGCAATATCTACAAATTGCTAATTTGACTAGTAAAGCGGTCAAAGTTGCATCGCAATACGCACCTAGTTTCAAAATACAGGGTGTTGTTTTGGTCAGCGACGAGCGACTCAGGGATTGTAATATGAGTAATGAGTTATGAGAAAAAATGTTTTTTTTTTGTTTTTTCTATCAAAAACATATTTTTTTTGGCATCAATATCGTTTGTGAGTCCCCCTGAGTCGCTCGTCGTTATATGGTAAGCTTTAAAAAGCCTACTTATAAACCTACTCTACCTTGAAGGAAGAGCTCTGAAACAGCATTACTAAATTATAAATTACATAATGCTATTTTTTTATTTATCGAAACCTTACCCTGTCATCATTATAACTCCTTTTAACCGCCAAAAAGTTCCAAAAAGTCTGAACTACTGAAGAGATGGAGGCAATGGGGACTTTTTTTTCTATACAGCCACATATTCTATCAGGTGAACGTCATAAATCATACGATTTAAGACAAATATATTAGCCGCAAGCCATCCATAGATGAATTTGAATGTTAGCTAATTTACGTATAGTAAATAGTTTACTCTGTAAAAAGGAACTTCTGTTTGGCATTACGAGGTGTATAAAGCTAACATGATTAGCAAGAGTGTTGTGCACACCAAACTATTGTAGGCGGGTGATAAAATCGTTTCATTAAAATTTTCTATAGGTCGACTTATCATGATTTCCCACGTGTCTGTAGGATTGAATTGTCAACATTGTGCTTTTTATAAAGTTGTCATTCGATCTGAGTAATGATTATAATTTTTTGATTAAAATTTCCTCATACTCAAATAAGGAACCGAGATAAATATCTTATTTGCAGAACTCAAGTTATGGGAAAACTTGAATTATTATGTCAGTGTTCGTAAAGTAAGTAACTAAACTAAATATTGATATAATTTTCTCAGGACTTTAAAAATATGTTACGTTTTTTTACTTAATTATGTCGTCCCTACATGGTTACTTAACAAAAGGCTAGGTGTCGCTTTTTTAGTAAAGCCCTAATACTATTTTGTATCATTTTTAATTTTGAGCTTTTATGATGCAACCTTTTTTAATGTTTATTTGTTTTTAAATAGGTCCTATTTTTTACAATACTGAAAAAGCACTCACCTCTCACAACTATTAAACCGGCTCTGAATTAAAAAAAAATCGGGAACCACCGATGCAAACCACAACACTGGTCACTGCGACAATCCGAAAAAAAAACACCAACAGACGAAAAAAAAGTAATTCACTTTTTAAAAACGCTATGCTGCCAGTACCGACTTCGCAAAGAGAATGCACGCGCGCAAACAATATACCACGCTTATAACCTATGCCAACTATAACCTCCCAGCACACTTTAACCTTTCTTTTCTAAACGCAGCTTCTGCCACAGAGGTCGTCCAACACTGGCAACTCACTGTGGGGGTACAAATTAACAGAGTTTCGGTAATTAGCTAGAATAAAATACTCTTACTCGTTTTAGTTGCGTAAAATCACAATGGGACCGAAGGTTGCCCCATTGAGACGTCTCCAAACAGATTTCACAGAAGTTAATTGATAGACTGATATATCGAAGGTTTTACACAAAAAGTTACATTGTGCTGATGTGGACACCCATGTTTATTTGGTCCATAATTAGCAATTAGGAGATGTTTAATGGCAATTCGATATTTTATTGGCGATTTTATTGTTAATTTAAAAGATAGTGGATTCGTTGAGTATTCTAGGATCTATGATATGAATATTTATAAAGTTGTTCGCATAATCTGATAACAGTTTAATGTTAGTTGATGGAATTCCTAAGCATTCATCTAAAGCTTTTGCTTACAATTTAGGTAGTTCTAATTATCTTATAGATCTACAAATGAATTAATCTTAAAAAAATCTCCGTAAATATAAAAAAATTGTAAGTACTTTCAAAACTTCAAGTGAAACAAGCTAAGTTTTTTTTTTTCAAATAATGTGTAACTATAGACAAAATGAAACAAAAATTCTCAATTAACGCACTAAAATTTCATCAAAGACTAAAGTAACTTTAAACTGTCAATATACCTACTAATATTGCTGAATGTCTGTCACATAGATTAACTCGTCAAGTATGTGTGAACGAGACACAATAGAAATACCATTATTATGCGACTCCCGGCAGTCGTTTGATACCTGACTGATTACATAAAAAAATAATTTTATTTCTTAGTTCCATAATTGTAATTTATATTTAAAAAGCTTAATTTACCCACTTACGTACAGCAGCTACACATGATAGTAAAACTAACTCAATAAAGCGTTGTCATCTTCTTGCGTAAGCATAAAGCTCAGTAGGAAGATCGAAAGCTGCGTATGCGCTTACGATACGTTTACTTAACATGCTTAGGCCTACGTGTAGGTGCTATGTATTTTTTTTTTGTTTCTAACGTAATCATAATCATAATCATTTATTCCTTCATAAACATAGGTACATACAAAGGTTGTGTGGGTTGTTTAAATACCAACTCTATGCTTCACCTTTTCAGGTATATGAAGTAGGTATTTACATTTTGAACTTAAAACAATATTTTACAAAAATATAAATTATAAACAATTTTATCATTATTAAATCTATTCTAATTATACCAATTTAATCATACTTAAATTATATCTATTGAAGTTATTTACATATACATATGTTACACATTTATTCATTTATTTCTGGGTCTATAAGGTACAAACTCAATAATATAAATTGCACTTGTAAAAAGCATCTGAGTCAGACAAGGATTCGAACCCTGTGTCTTACGCTTAGCTAAGCAAATTCTGAAACAAAATGTTGATATTTGGTTCTGAAGTTTACGCGAATACTCACTACTAATTAAAACACACTTTTACGGATTGATTTCGCGAACGTTTATTTTTATTTAATGCCTGACGTTTCGAATGCTTTACAGCATCCGTGGTAACAGGCAGACTAAGATGTTATTCGTCATTACATAGTTATGAAAAAAAATATTTAGGAACGTAAATTAATATTAATTAGTGACGGTAGTTAAATTTATTTTTTCATAACTATGTAATGACAAATAACATCTTAGTCTGCCTGTGACCACGGATGCATTCGCGAAATCAATCCGTTAAAGTGTGTTTTATTAATTCAAAATGTTGATATTTATACTCTTTCATTCTTTCTTTCTTTTTAATATTACAAACGCAACAGTACTCCACGCCAAAACTATTGAATGGATTTTGTTGATACTTTACAATATTATACATACTCGTATGTAGTTCATACACTGGAATAGCATGGGCTATAATTTAGAATTATTTTAAGAGAGTATATACATTTACCTTACCTAACCTAATAATGGGACTACAGTTTTTCCTCAAAAAAATCTACAGTACCCTAAAACAGATGCGTAAGATACTCGTTTTAATTACCACTTCTTTAGTAGCAAAGACAGTATAGTCTATCTATTGCAACACTTCAAATAGTATTGATAGAGATGGCAAACGTGAACCCACATAGCAATCACATTTAATTGGAAAGGTGTTCAATTATAAATTGACCTTTTGTCAAAAACTGTCTTTCTCAACTTTGTAGTTTGAGCCTATAACTGAATGTCAGTCACACCATTTAATATTATTTTATTACAACAAAATAGTACTTATACCTTTATTAAGCTAAGCTTTTTATCTTTGGACTTTACAATACAGAGTGAAAAAAATACGAGCCAAATTCGAGGCGGTTATCAATCGAGTTTAAAATACAGGATAAAATAAATTAAGAAATTATTTTAAAAAAACCGGTTAAGTGCGTGTCGGACCCGCGCACTGAGGGTTCCGTGCCACCCTTAACTGAATTCAGGGTCCACTTACTTTCACTTAACGAAAACATCACAATATATTGCGACAACAAAAATATATTTGCGGTTGATAAAAATGTGCAATATCTCAAAAACTACTGGTTCGATCTCCTTCAAACCAATTTTCGTTGCAAGTTTTTGTTGAGATCTACATCATATATTTTTTTCAAAATTTTCACTTTCTTAGTTCAAAAGTTAGAGGGGGGGGGACGCCCATTTTACCACTTTGGAAGCGTCTATACCTCAAACCTTACACTTTTAGAAAAAATGGTTTTAGAAACCTCAACATCATTTTTAAAGACCTATCCATAGACACCCCACATGCATATGTTTGAGTAAAAAAAATTTTTTAGGTTTTAGTTTCATGTATGGGAGCCCCCCCTTAAATATTATTTTTTCTTACTTTTTGTATCTGAATCGGAAAGCGGTAAACAAAATACACCTACCTACCAAGTTTCATCTATGTAATGCTTATAGTTTCAGAATAAAGTGGCTGTAACATACGGACGGACAGACAGACAGACAGACAGACAGACAGACAGACAGACAGACAGACAGACAGACAGACAGACTTGACGAAACTATAAGGGTTCCGTTTTTTGCCATTCGGCTACGGAACCCTAAAAAGTATCTATTGCCATTAAATAAGACCTTGTGTACTGTGGCCCTACGTACGACAGATCGCGGCGCGCTACAAAAAGTTTCGATTGATGATTTTGATCAGGTTTCACTTTAATTACCTACTTCTAAACTAATGAGTTAACTTTTCTGTATAACAACGAAACGCAAATATAAATTGGTTGCATTTTTTTATATTTTGCCTGTATTCTAGACTCGACTCTTAACCATCCTTTTTTTATTTTAACGTCAGGAAATGCTGTTACGCACCGTACCTCTCCGTCGGGGAATGGAGGGGCGTGTGTGGGACTCCCCCGGGTTCGGGTATACCCACTAAAACCTGACGATGCCCGCCGCATTTGTTGGCTGTGACAGCAGGGGCCGCTGTATCACCGCAGTTCCGCGACCCTTGCCAGCGGCAACGTCCGCCCTCTAAGCAGGAGGGCGAATCTCCACGGAGTGGGGTGAGGAGATCTCATCCCACTCCAGACGGATCCACGCCCAACGACAGGGCAACTGCTCGCCGGGCTCGCCAAGAGGACCAGAGTCCTAAGGACATCCCCTGCCTCCTCTGATAAGCCAGAGGGGTGCTGGGAGTCGCAACCACTTTCGGTGAGCCGCCGCTCGATGCGAGACAGACAGACGCGACTCACTAGTGCCCCTGCCGCCCGATACGGGAACAGTCGCAGCGGCACTCTCCACAGAGCATCTTGGCTTCACCTGCCGCTGGATTGCGACAGGCTACTGAGCCCTCTCGCCACGGCAAGGCGTGCTCTATTCGAGGGGGACTCTTAACCATCCGCCTCATCTCTCTCAATCCTTGTCATCATCATCACAAACAGTATAGCGCTTAGTTCGCTGATTACTAGAGATCCGGGGTTCGAATCCCGGGTCGAGCCGAAATTTATTTCTGGGTTTTTCTGTTTTGAAAGTTCTCGGAAAAAGCTCGGGGTCAAGAAGTTCGTGGTGATGACACCCCCGTACCTCGGAAAGCACGTTAAGCCGTTGGTCCTGCGCGCCTGATCTCTCATCGATCATGTCGGTCTACCGTCTCTCGAATTAATGAGAGTGAAGGAATGGAGAGTGCATTTGTGTAATGCGCACATATCTGGGCACTATAATATCTCGTCCTATCACTGCTGGGAGGGGCCGCCATTGTCGAAAATCGGTAGGAGAATATTATTAAACAGACGCAAACATAGGCTTCCCCTATTAAGTTTTTAAACAATGGTTATATATTATGTGGATATCCTTAACCATAGGTACTGTTATGATTATGAACATTACCATACTTATGAAAATGTGTATGAATAAATAGAAGTATCCCAAAATTAGGCTCTTTACGGAAATATGAATGATCGCGTGTTAGAATACATTATGTCTACAACAAAAATGCAGTTTCCAATACTCTAAGAACCGTGAATAAAGCTGTTAGCTCAGAGTTAGACACAAGTGAAAGTGAATTAATTGTTTTTGAGGATCTATACTTTACTTTGAATAATTTTGTAATGTCATCCTACAGGGTGTGATAGAAACTTTAGCGAAACGTCCTGTATCTGATAAGGATGCCTTTTACACAAACAATCAAGGCCAAGTTAGAACTTTCAAATTATCTTTAAAAAAAATGAGTATGCTTAATCAACATCCTTAAGGTTCCTACACCCAGTGCCGCCGGCTCATGCCGCCGGCCATGCCGCTCATGCCGCAAACGAAGCGCCGATGCCGAAGCGGCATTTTCCATATTAATTGACGTAAGTATGCCGCGCAGGCATGTGTGTAGGAGCCTTTATATCGACTTTGATTACGAATATAAAATATCTATAGATTATTTCCATATAATCTGAGATTAGATGAAATGACAATCACTTAGTTATTAGGCGATATTCATCCTGTATACATAACCCATTGTTATCTTTATTCACTGCAACATTACCTCACGAATATGCATTGCTCAGTAATTTCGTTTTGTCCTAATTAACTAACATAGTAAAAACCCTAGGATCCGGAAGATAAAATCTAGACTAAACAAATTTGTGTCGGTATCTAACTTTTTCTTTCCACTTTTTCCAGAGATCTATCATAAGAGATTTATAATCTTATGCGTTTCCTATTTCTGATCGTTTTTAAATCATTTTTCACTAGCCGAGCTTGTAGCCTTAACTTATACCGTTTTTGGATATCGTAATTAAGTTAATATTTGATTTCATTAAGTCACACCCCGTCAAATTAAAATGTATGATCATTGTCACATTTTACAGTTGGTAAATTAAAACCACTGTTCAACAGAAATGCCATTAAATGTTGATATGTAGATTAAATAACACTATCAAAATCGTTATTTCCCGACTGACTATAGATGGCCAAAATATTCTGTATGTAAAAAAATATGCATTGCATAATTTTATCAAACGGTATTACATAAACGTACATGTATACTGATTCCATTCAGTTCCTATATCAGAGGTCGTTGAGGTCAGTCATCGTTCAGACGTATAATACTTGCATAGTGCTAAAACTTTCATTAGGGTGACATGACTTTTTCATTCACTTAATTTCTGCTGTAACGATAAAAAACGTTTGTAGAGAGGCTGCAAACATATAAGTGGTCAAAACGACAGATAATTGCACTTGAAAAGATTGCCGATTCTAGCACTGCCAATATCTGTGTGATATAGGGGATTTGATCAGTATTTTGTTGACATGTTGTTTGATTTCTCGACGCAGCTGATTTAAGGAGATATGATTGCTCCAAAGAAAATAGACTCTATGTAATTTTATTTTACATATTTCGACCGATATTTCTAGAAGGAACATGGGTCGAAGCTCCCTTTATTTCTGACGCGTAACATCGAAACAATTTGATCCATAATTGGCTAAGCAAGCTATAAATATTTCGAATCAAGTTACTCTGTCAACGAACCAAAACGTGTTAATTACAGCAAATCCCATAATAAACCGCTTTGTGGTTAAGATGGCGTTACTGTATTAATATGATATGATGCCAATTTCTCCATGAAGCTTAATTAGTTATGGGGTTACATAACATAATTATTATTTAATTTAGTCAGTTTTCACAACTATCAACATTTATGGTCTTTGTTTTGTTAAATAATTATCAATTTATTAGAAATCTGATTATAAAAGGGTGTGATAACTTTTATGGTTACAGAATATAATTTATTCTTGCAATAAAATCTAAGTATGACAAAGTGTTATCCTAGGGCGAATGAAATTATCCTTGGGTGATTAGAAATTAATGAAAAAAATATTTTATTCGGCATTTAGACCACAAATGTTACGTATTGATGAAATACAGCAAGCATCGTGTCAATATAGCATTACATTAGGCATTATCTAGTGTCCTAGTGCATAATAGGACATGCTAAACGGCCTAACTATTTGCGCGGCAATGTGAAAGTAAGCAGCTTTGTTTCGTCATGACTATAATTATGAAATGAACGATAATTTACAAGGAAATCGTTTTATTGATAGGACAAACAATATCTTTTTAGTTTACTAGTATGTAGCGGTTGAGTTATGCAACCAAAAATATCATAGCCTATATTTATGTCTTTTATTTTATTCTTTATTGCACTGACAAAATAAAGTACAAATGGCGGACTTAATGCTTAAAGCATTCTTCAAGTAGGTCTTAAACATTTCTTCCAAGCACGCAGGTCACATAGTTTACTATTATGGCTCACTAGCACCATCTTACACTAACCGTAGCCGTTGGAGGTTGTAAATTCATATGGAGTTTTGACAACTGTTTGTCGTTGCTACGGAAAAATTATGAAGGTGCATTAAACTTTTCTTTCGTGAAACATTAATGATCTTACGACCTATCCAAGGACTATTATTTTTCTACCTTACGCGTCAAATCGTATCGATGTGACGAATTCAATGCCACAACGATCTTCCGGCCATTTTGTTTTACAAAAAAAAAAATTAATATCCACTTCCTGTTATAAACTATGGTCAACATATTGACCACAGTCATTGGGCAATCAATGTTTTTGGAATTGAACTCTATTACTATCCGGATAAGTGTTAATTTTACTTGGCAAAAACTGAATGCAATGATGGTGATGTATGATGGGTTATAATCAAGTAAGAAGCGTTGATAATGTTGTAAAATTCTTCAGATGCGGTTGAGTGATTTAGTTATAAAACAATGTGGTTTTTAATAATTATTTTGTTACCGTCTGTCTACTGTAAGCTTACGACCGTCTTAATTAGGTACTGACTTTAATTTTAACCTAACCTAACCTTCTCACGGCCACCAGATATGGTGGTTAAGCTACAATATTCACGGACGATCCCATGCCATGCACAGTAAATATCGCCATTAAATATAAATAGATATGCGCCAGACAACACACCAATTGTCTCTGGTTTCGTGGTAAGGAATTTTCTTCCTTGTTACGAAGTAACAGACAACGACTATAACGGGGGCGTCTCCCATAAATACTTAAATACATATAACATCCATGACTAAGGTAAAAATGTTCGTGCTCATCACACAAACATTTGCCCCTTGCGGGATTCGAACCCGCGACGGCCGGCGTAGGTAATATTCAGGAGCGCTAACCAATACACCAAACGCGTCGTCAATAAGGGTTCCTTGGTGTTGGCAGCAGCATCAGCACTTACTTCTGGAAGTACTGACTGAAGGCTGAAGATATGTGTATAAGTCTTTTGACTGGGCATTTTTTTTTGTTAAGGACAACCAACAAAGCATACACCACACATTGACAAACTTAATATTAAACACAATTTTACAGTGTTGCCTTACTTATAGGCTGCCACGACATTCACAACAATACTGCTGAAAACAGAAATATAGCTTAAGTTATTCAAGTTAATTTGAAGAAACAATAAACAAAATATCTTGAAAATTCTTAAACAATTTACCACCTCTCAAGTTGAAATGAATCCATGAGTGAGGACTTAAGACATATCAACATCGGACGAAAGAGAAAGTTTACTGAAATTGGACTGAATCCTATCAATGGCGGAAAAATGACCCAGGTTAGTCCTAAACATATTTGCCTTAAAAGGCAAATATCTGGTAAATAAAAGGTAAATATATTAAGAAATAGGAAACCCCTAGTTTTCTTACTGCGGTGTCGTAAGCTAGAGGGAATGCATCACACTATCATCCCCAACTTTAAGATTTTTATGAAGACTAAGGAAAATACTCCAGATAAAAGCCTAGCTCCTAAATCTGATGTGATATTACCTAATCTGATGTGATACTGACCTAATTATCTCACGTAGTTTACGATATTAAGATAAAAGTTTTACTTTACCATAGGTATCATACTTGGACGAATAAACCACTGGACGCGCAATGACAGAAAATTTCGCTTGTTCCCCCTCGGCAACGAATTGGGCATTTTAGCCTCAATTTCATGTGACGTCTTGTCAGTACGGTGACAGAACTCGGTGAGAAACATTGCAGAAAAAAATGGGTAAATGTGCCGTATTTTTGTGTAAAAATTACAGCGGCACGACAAAAAATATTTCTTTTCATTCGTAAGTAACTTTGTATCTCAATAAAGCTGTTAATTTTTCTTAAAATAGTAAAATGTGTTTTCCTAGAGAAAAGTTACATTGCTAATTAAAAAAGTTGTGGTCAGTTACTGCAAAATCAACGAGATGACGCATACTTCATTTGGTAGAATTATCGTACATTCACCATTCGTTTCCTTGTCAATTTAGTTTTAATTGTGCTTGACAATTGTCGATAATCATATCGATAAACGTACTAATAAATTTATAATATAAAATAAAATAATACATCTGTAAAATGATTAACTCTAAAGAATATTAAAGTAATCCTAAAAATAAAACAGTTTTCTTTAATATTTTAAACTTCATATTTTATTACAATACATCCTATTAATAATATTCCAGATTTCCTGTAGATCCAATAAGAAAAACAAAGTGGGTCGAAGCCGTCCGAAGAGAGGCAAAATGAATACCATTAATAATACAATTTTTACCTTTTATACAACTGAAAGTTGTATAAAATCCCGTGAAATTGTGAAGTTTAGTTTGAAGTGTAAGCTCATTTACTGCTAGATTATACCATTAGAGGATTTTATTATACCATTGGAGAACTTACGGCCTGTTTCACAATGTCTTAGGAAGTTCTAGTTAGTGTTACTTGCCAGACCGTTTATAAAAATATTCTATGTTTCAATTATTCGTTTAATGGCTTGTGCTTATTTAAACATGCCCATAATTATTGTATTGGTAATAAAAATAAAATAAAAATATTTTGCATAAGATTCGTTCATTCATTCGTTCAACACATATCGATAGAAAAATATCGACACTTCCACGCACTAAATGTCAATTACTGACAAGACAAACTCCCCCCGCCCCTCAAAAATTGGTTGATGATGTTTTCATACATTCGCTCTTGCGTTTCATATCCAGTGGTTTATTCATCCAAGGTATCATACGAAAATTATCATACATATAAGAAAAAGCCATCTCAGATTCTGCTAAATAGCAACTTGTGAAAACTCGTTGATATTTTTAAGCAAAAGCTTGCAAGTCGTCATTCAATTCAATTATGTTTTTCAGAAATCAATTCCATTTCATATACAAACTACTTATACTCCGTGGAGTAAGCACAGGGTTTCATAAGGAGTCGACACTTCGAGGACCCGAGGTCGATTTTCGATTAGTTGTAGAAATCTTAATTTTCTAAACTTTCTTGGATCTCTAGTCTTCTCTTTTTGTTTTTTTTTTGTGATTGTGCAAATTGACGTGATAACTGCACATCCAGTTTCCAAACAAAAAGCGGGCGTAGCCACGGGAATAGTTTGTAAACAATATAACAATTATCATTACCAACAATTTGCCTTTGCCACCAAATCATAATAAACGCCTGACGAAAGTTAACAAGAGATTTGTTAATTACATAATTTTATGCGTTACATTTTTAACCCATTTCGCACGGTCTGCACGAAGTATACACCTACTTACCTACTGTAGTTAAATACAAATTTAAATACTATTATATAATTCTATAATATATGAAATACCTACTATTAAATACTACTATACCTATGTATAATAGTATTTAAATTCGTTCGTTCGGGTATTTAATATCGTTGACGTCACGACGTTATTATAATTGCCAAAAGGAACGTAATCAGTCAGGTATCAAACGAATGCCGAGAGTCGCATAACAATGGAATTTTTATTGTGTCTCGTTTACACATACTTGACGAGTTAAACAACAATTAATTTCGTGAATTTTTGAATTTAATATATTTTGTGATTAGCACGAACATTTTTACCAAGTCATGGATGTTATATGAATCGGAGACATCCCATAACTTCGTAACAAGTAAAATAATCCTTACTTCGAAACCAGACAATTGGTGTGTTGTCTGGCGCATATTTATCTTTATTTTAACATCGAAAATTTGTAATGTTTGTCTTTCGTTTTCACGACTCAAAGACTGAATCAAGTTTAACTGATATTAACTTAGAAATACTTACGGCCTGTTTCACAATGTCCAAATAAGTCCTAGTTAGCGGTATCTGTCCAATACTCACACAAAATGACGTTCCATATTTGAAATATTCGTTGGTTAGTGCTTAATTGTGAATGGTAAAACAAGCCCTTAGTCTTACTAATTTTATTCATTCCTTCCTAATATTTTCGAACTCCTCTTTAGACAAAACTGT
The DNA here is from genome assembly GCA_963584085.1 of Pyrausta aurata. NCBI lineage: Eukaryota > Metazoa > Arthropoda > Insecta > Lepidoptera > Crambidae > Pyrausta > Pyrausta aurata. Next base: position 8,805,529 of record OY757274.1, read on the forward strand.
ACCGGAAATTCATATTAGAGTCAACTGCTGATCCAATATATTCAACTCTTTAACATATCGTAGATTAATGATTTAGGATTCATGAGACGTATAAAGATTTTTATACAAAACATCGGGCAATCTAAGGGCCAGTTTTTTGATCCGTAGTAATGGTAAAATTACGTTACCAGCGGTAGAATATATACTATTGTGTGTTTAAATAGTCATTCATACATTTGGTTGAGGTAGTTTTTCTTCAAAACTTACATAATCGTAAATATTCAACCGCTGGTAACGTAACTTTAATATTCTTCTTCTTCTTCTTATTTGTTGTGGCGAGCGAACTTAAGTTGCACCCACGGAACTTTAATATTACTATCGATGAAAAAACTGGGCCTTAAACCTGTCCACATCTGTCACAAATTATTATTGAGTATGGTTTAGACATTTGTTATAGCTATTAGTATTGAACTAATGATATCTGCGGTTTCTTGTAAGTACAGGCGAGAAGAAAATTGTAGGCGAAGTTTAGTCCAACTTAAAGTACTTATATTTTATGTGAATTTTGGACCAGATTTTCATAAGTTAATTTAGATGTTATGCTTTTGATAGGCATTTTACGGTCTAAATTATAAAGGCTATCTCAGCCTTGATAATTTTGATAACAGAGTTCTAAGAAGGATTATTTGGACTAAGACTAGCTGGATTGCTTGCACTGCATTAAAATGAGTTTTTTTAAATAGTTTTGTTACTATAGAAACGTAATATTATCAATTACATTTTTTTATAGCAACTACATATTATGTTAGAGACGCACGAGATAGCGTAAGACACAAGTTTCGATTCCTTGTCTGAGACAGTTGCTTTTTAGGGTTCCGTAGCCGAATGGCAAAAAACGGAACCCTTATAGTTTCGTCAAGTCTGTCTGTCTGTCTGTCTGTCTGTCTGTCTGTCTGTCTGTCTGTCTGTCTGTCTGTCCGTCCGTATGTCACAGCCACTTTATTCTGAAACTATAAGCATCACATAGCTGAAACTTGGTAGGTAGGTGTATCTCGTTCACCGCTTTCCGATTCAGATACAAAAAGTAAGAAAAAATAATATTTAAGGGGGGGCTCCCATACATGTAACTAAAACCAAAAATATTTTTTTTACTCAAACCTATGCGTGTGGGGTGTCTATGGATAGGTCTTTGAAAATGATGTTGAGGTTTCTAAAACCATTTTTTCTAAAAGTGTAAGGTTTGAGATATAGACGCTTCCAAAGTGGTAAAATGGGCGTCCCCCCCCATCTAACTTTTGAACTAAGAAAGTGAAAATTTTGAAAAAAATATATGATGTAGATCTCAACAAAAACTTGCAACGAAAATTGGTTTGAAGGAGATCGAACCAGTAGTTTTTGAGATATTGCACATTTTTATCAACCGCGAATATAACTTTGTCTTTCATACAAACACTATGAAAAACAAAGTTATTTTTGCTGTCACAATATATTGTGATGTTTTCGTTAAGTGAAAGTAAGTGCACCCTGAATTCAGTTAAGGGTGGCACGGAACCCTTAGTGCGCGGGTCCGACACGCACTTAACCGGTTTTTAAAAGTACAATTCATATAAAATAATATATTTATTTGTGTTTATGTAATGTTTTTGCAAGGCAAACGACCAACCTCGCTGTCAAATTTTATCTAGCCGCCCATAGTTTATCAGGCAACCACACTGAGCACTGAGCCCGCGTGGTGGAGTATGGCTCATACTACCTCACATTTAAGGTAAGGCCTTTGCCCATTACTAAGTGGGATGCTTACAGGCTAACTCTACCTTTTTACTTACATTTATATCAAAAGCATTAATGAAAATGCGTGTTTAATGAATGCTTTTTGCTGCTTATAAACTCTGTAAAGTATATTGTCGTCGCCAGTACTGCCAAACTAAAGGCCAGTGCACACTTGACCCTGAAGATTTACGCCGCATTCAAGAAAATTCACAGGCATTAGTACTACAGCTGACAAATTACATTTTAATTATCGTTAACGGACCAAATTAAGACAGTAAGTAGCTGTAATTAAGAATTTATAACACACTAGCTTTTGCCTGCGACTTCGTCCGCGTGGAATAGTGACTTCTTTCTCCCGTTTGTTACACATTTACCACTATATCTTTGCTCCTATGGGTCGTAGCGTGATGTTATATAGCCTATTGCCTTCCTCGATAACTGGACTATCCAACACAAAAAAAAATATTCAATTCGAACCAGTAGTTTCGGAGATTAGCGCGTTCAAACAAACAAACAAACAAACAAACTCTTCAGCTTTATAATATTAGTATAGATTGAAGACTTAATAATAGAAAAAAAATATAATTTAGGGATTTTTACAGAGAGAGAGAACCTAATTTTAATTCTCTCAACAACCCAAGCAATAACAATGTTGAAATCTCAATATATATTGAAGTCTTATAGGGTCATTAACTAAGTGGCTGTTAAAAAACAACAGAAAATTAGGCTCAGAATTTGTTTGATATTCTATGCTTTCATTTTTCGCTTGCTATTCATTCTTAGCTCCATGCTTCGGAAGGCACGTTAAGCAGTTGTTCTAGGCTTCATCTGATAGCAAGGTTGGTCGCTTGCCTTGCAAACAACCCTCCGCCAATCCGCACTGAGCCCGCGTGGTGGAGTATCGCTCAAACTAACTTGAGGTAAGGTCTTTGTCTAGCAGTGGGACGCTTACAGGATATATTTACTTACTTACTTACTATTCTTTGTTATGAAATTCCCCGCAGCATCAGTAATAGAAGAACGTTTCCTTATCGAGTGCAGATTGTGCAAAGTCATTCATTACTACAAGTGCATATTTTGAATCGCAAAGTAACAATTTGGAACTATCAAATTACGAATTAGACGCGACTGTTTGCATTTTAATTTTAGGGATCCACTGGTCCATAAGAATAATCAGAAATACTACTTAATGCGGAAATGGAGGTCCTGTCTTACGAAAATCTATAGTCAGCGCGTCCAGCAACTGAGTCGTGAGGCCCTAATAGAGATAAGAACATAAAGCGTGGCTTTGTCGAAGCGCAAGCGAGGTAGACATAACACTGACAGAACTTACGAGTAGTTGGTGACACGCCATCTATAGTACAGCCGAATAGATTTCCACTGTATAAAAACAAGAATACATAGTACGTTGTGGCCACATTACTAGTTCTTCAGGTTTGATATTACAGTGGATTTGCGTCATCAGCTTAAATTACGAATACAATTGAAACGTCTCCAGAAGTAGAGCGAACATGCTTCTTTTGGGTGCACTCGCTCCATCGACGATAAAACTATGACGCTTGATTCAGTCTCGCAAACCGACGAAATACTGGACAGGATTGAGTCATAATAATATTAAGCTATGTAGCTTTAAAAAGGATTTTAGCAAAGTTTTTCAAGACGAAAAGGACACTTTATAAATAAGTCCTCGGTCCGATAGATGTTTGCATAATGAGCAATATTTTTTTGTATCGAGAACCCCTTAACAAACTACGTCTTGACCGGACTCAACACCGAAGATTAGGTAAAGACAGTAGAGCATTCGAAGGTATTTCCATATGCCAATGTTATGTAATATATCGTCTTCATAGTCATTATTTACATAATGTTTACTGGTATGTAGCAAGTGTTCTAATGTTTGAAAACTGCAGCCATTGAGATTTCGGTCAGACCGTTATTTTTTATTATGTGTTTTTTACTGTTTGTTATTCGTAATAAACGATAAATATTGACAGAATTTGCAGCTTTAATGTTATTACAGTGCGTTTTTATGTGATACATAATAGTTAGGTACTTAAAAGTTATTCGTGTTATGTGAGGCTTTTTTATACTACTCTGGTGGCCTCGAATTGACAAAAGCAAACTTTTAAAAGACCGAGATGCAAAGGGCGTGATCTGATCTGGCTTGAGGCAGAGACTCACTTACGGTAATTAACTCGTCAAGTATGTGTAAACGAGACACAATAGAAATTCCATTATTATGCGGCGCCCGGCTGTCGTTTGATACCTGACTGATTACGCCACCATAGTTACTAAGTACCTAACATGACGCCCCCGTCATAATTGTTGTCTGGTACTTCGTAACACAAGGAAATTCCTTACCACGAAACCAGACAATTGGTGTGTTGTCTTTAAAAACAGCATTTAACAGCTCGATTGCAGTATTAATTTACCCTCAACCACAACCTTGACAGCTATTTAACGTTAGTTAAAGTTAGATAAGATGGCGCAACTGAACATATCTCGTAAATTAGCTCTCGTGAATCCTAGACTCTAGCTAGGTTCATGGAACATGTGTGTCTAGGTTCAAAGAGCGTTGAGAATGCTAGAGTTAGTAATAAAAGAAAGTTCAAAATAGTATGAATTCACGATTCCGCGTGTTCATTGACTCTCGTGGGAGCTAGGACTCGAACCTGCGGAGAAAGCTTTCATCGAGGCGGCCGCGCAAACAGCGACTAACAGCCTTTCCCAATATCCATACTATCTATGGTTTTGCCCTACTAGAGATAGAAATAGTTATCTAGGTACCTTTAGATTTTTTGTCTCTATAAAACTTCTGGCAGTAGGAAATCCTATCTTCGATCGAGGAAATGCTATCTTCAGTCGAGGATAGCTATCTACTATCTACCTTTGACTATAGTTTGCATATAGGGAACGGCAGTTAGTATAACTGATAACACACTTTATAAAAGTTTCGAAATATTTAGTAAGTATTAATAGGTACCTATTATAGGTAATACCTAAAACGTTACTAAGTAGAGTTCATTAGTTCCTGATGGGTACAATTAGATTATTTAAACTGTATTAATTTAAAGGGAGAATATCAACATAAGTAATTATTAAGTATCTACATATGTACTATGTCTCATGAATTTACCGAACTATGGAAATGCCAAATTAGGTAGGTACATTACACGAATAAGGTAGGTAGATAAGTAACTACTTTATGTTAGCTGACAACCGATCTCCAAAATAAGCTTTTGAAACTCGAAAACTTCGTGGCCTCATACAATTGCACCTTGCAAGATGAGTAAACGAGCCATACCTACTCGTATACCGTATATCTATTTTTATACCGGTCTTGCTATCTTGAATTTTACATATAAATTAGGCAACTACGCACTATATTTATAAAAAAGGCAAATAAAAATTATCAACCTAATCACAAGTCAAGCTTTAGATCAAAGTAAGAAGGCGAATATTTTTATTAATAATGTGATTGTTACCTTTCATAAAAAAATCATTCTTTTTAGTATATTAATTAGATAATACAATTGTAAAAAAATAGGTCACACAGAAAAATCTCTTCAAAGACTGTGTAACACAACGCCTTTGCAGTCTAAAGAGCAATACTGGCTTGTTGTAAAACATGTCCTTCTGTCCCTCCCTGTGATGTTTCTAATGACTGACTGGCAATCAATATTGTGTACTAATAGTATTTTATGGAAAGCACATAACTTGCACATTTACAATACAATCAGTCCTTGAAAAAAACAAAATTCTTAAAGACAAATTCAAAAAGTATGTTTCCGCCCGGGATCGAACCGGGGGCCTTCTGCGTGTTAGGCAGATGTGATAACCGCTACACCACGGAAACGATATAAGATTTGTCCAATTTGCTGTAATGGTGCTACGCACATGCCGTGGTCGTTTAGATAAAACCTATTCCTTTCGTTGGTAAAAAAAATGATTTTACAATACATTTATCAACAAAAATAAATATTATAAGAACGCCATACAAAATCACGATTCCAATACCTAGTCTATTGTCCTCCCAATACGAATTTCCTGTAATAAAAGACTCACTTCCAGTTTTATCCATTAATCAGTTGAAATGAAACCTTACCAGTGTTGCCCTACCTACCTACATAAGTCCAACAAAGTATGTTTGATACATAGAAATGAAGGTCAATTCTTGGTAAACTTGACCACAATGTAACTGATATCACTACAGTCAGATGTAGAACACTAATTTAATTATATCACTAATCACTTATGTGTTTGTTTACTTACGTTAATTAAAAAATTGAGGAATAAAAGGACAAATTTCAGGACTTATTATCCTAAGTTCAAATCTATTTACAACTCATTCAGGATTAGGCTCTTGCTTATGATTCAGTAGAATAGAAAGTACAAAGAAATAAAGGGTGTGATAAATAAAAATCTGTCAATAAGAATAAAGCTATAAATAAATAAATAAATAAATAAATAAATAAACGTTTATTTCTATATTACAGTTAAATCTCTTACAAAGTGTAAATGATAGATTTGCATTAACAGCAAAGGTTTAAGCTCATGTTATCATGTTTGAAGCAATATCAATTAAAAATCACCTAATATAGTAATAAAACATCTGTTAAAATGTTTTTTTTTTTTCAAAACATATTGTAATTTTACAAGATTTCAATATTTGATATTTAGATTAGAAGTAAGCTATGATGTTAAAATATCAGCATTTAAACTTTATTACCATTCCTTTTCAAATGCATTAAAAATATAAAAAAAAAATATAATGTCTTAATGCATACTTATAAAACAAGGAATGCAAGAATTTTATTCATTTAATAATAATAAATATATTTTTCCAATATGTACTTTAGTTTAATTCTCTAAAATTAGTTTTAAAGACTAATAGAAATGTTACTGTTATACATATTGAAGAGTTTTTACATTTCCTTTGATTAAGATTTCTTTTGACCAATATTTTTTTTAATTTAACTATAGGTACTATAATTTAGGTTTTTCTAAAATATTCAACTAATTTAACAATATTTTGTATTGTAATATGTATGTACTTTGATTGTTTAATTTGTTAATTACTAACATGTTATTGATACTATAACAGATTGAGAGAAACATTATTATACTCTATTTATATCATGCATTTTGTTGGAGTGGTATAATTTCTTTAAAAAGATATTGTGTAAGTAAAGGAAATTATGACTTCAAAAAATAAATTAACTCGTCAAGTATGTGTGAACGAGACACAATAGAAATTCCATTATTATGCGACTCCCGGCAGTCGTTTGATACCTGACTGATTAATGCAGTTTGTCAAATTAACTATTGAGTTAAACTTTAAAGGAAGTTATTAAGCAGCTGGTATAATTATTTTGATTATGACTGTACAATTCGCGATAAAGCTACGTAGCTGTGTTTGCTATCTAACTCATAGTACCCCACCGGGCCTGCATCACAGTCTGCACAGATCAAATACTTGTAATTGTCGACGGGATGTGTGAAACCTATATTTTCAAAGATGTACATATTTTCAACGTGGAAATACTCGCTTATCATCTCTTTTTGGACTTCACCTTCTTTTCTGTTTGCATCTTGCTGCATGAGAGGTAGTTCTTTCTGTAAAAAAAACAGACATAATGTTGGCTGAATAAATGAGAATACCATGATCACCTTTTATGTGTCAGCTATGATATCAAAGACATAATCACTGATTCAACCATAGCTTAATTAAGTTACTTACCTCTAAAGCAACATATTTGGCTGTTTTCTTTTCTAGTATCTTTGATCCACAGAATTTACATTTGACCAGTAACTTGTTCTTCCCATCTTCAACGTAATCTTTCTGAGCTTCGTCCGGCGCTGTGTCCTTATTTACCACTTCAGACATGATCTAATTATAATTAGGCTACTGTTTCGGTCAGTAATTTCAGAGAAAGTTCATTTAGAAGTTAATTAAATGCGAACGAAATTAAATAAATTACTGAGGAGCGCCGGCCGTACGATTCGGGACACAGATTATTCGGGATTTTTGAAAATGTCAAATTGAAACTTGTCTGTCACTGTCAAATTCCAATCAAATTGACATTTTTTTTTTGTATGTTTGTTCCTTAAGGAACAGGCTAAGGTCTTAGGACCATGCTGCCTTGTCATAGGTTAGTTTATTTCTTCAGTCAATTTAGGGGAAACTAAGTCTTCAGTTTAATATCCATGAATTCAGTAAATTTTCAGGGTAAATAAGTATTTTTTCGAGCGATAACGAAATACTGGTAAAACCAGTGAAGTAAACATTATAAGATTGTTCATTTCTTGAGTAAATTTTGGGAAAATTAAGTCTTCAGTATTTTTAAAAACATGTCATCGTATCCGTGATTATAGTCATTTCAAGGATAAATCAATTCATTTTTTTGTTTGAAAACAAAATATAAGTAAATTCCAGTAAGGTTATTAATAACAATCCACGTGAGATCAAAATTCATATCCGGGAAGAGACAAAACGAAACGACGCGTATTAAACGTCAAAGTCAATGTCAAAAATGTCGACAACGAGATAAGATACAACAGTATACAAGATAATTTTAACAAATTTAAAAAGTTATACACAACACAACAGCAATTAAACATAAGTCTTTACAACATTACGAACTGTACAAATATTTACAAAAACATTAGATTCTACCGACCGTACTAAGAACGAATTTGAAGAGAGGTATGTAAGTCAGTCTATTTACAAGAAGAGCTTGAATGGAGCGCGGTACCATAACAGGCTTGCCATAAATATCAATAAGCTCGTCCATAAGCACAAGGCGCTGAATGCCAAAGGCCGAGCAAACAAAGAATATGTGTGATAGAGTTTGCTCTACTGCAGAATCACAATAATTACAATGAGAGGTATCAACCATTTTCAAGCGGAAAAGATGAAAATTTAAATTACAGTGTCCAAAACGAAGCCTCAGAATAGAAGTGTAAAACTTTCTGTTTAAATAGGTGTCACCTTTGCAGAACCAGGGCTTATCTCTGATTTTAACATTGCACTCATTATACCACAGACCTTTCTTTTCAATTTGAATTATATGACTATATTGTTTTTTCCAAATGTCAATGGACCTTTTTTTTCAAAAGGGGAACAATATCAGAACAGGGTACATGGACATCTAGATTACTACTGGAATCAGGAACTATTGTAGCACAATTTGTTATGGTTCTAGCTAAAAAGTCAGCTCTCTCATTACCTATGACACCAACATGCGACGGTACCCACATAAATGAGACATTGATATTATTTATTGATATTAATTCCAACCATAACTGTTTGATTGCAACAATCAAATAGTTAGAGTTAGCATTAAATTTATTATTTTTAAGATTTTCCAAAACACTCATACTATCACTGACTATTACCCATTTAAGACAACCACTATTTTTGTGTTTTATATGTTTCAAAGCAGCAAGAATAGCCACAGCCTCAGCTGTGAATATGCTTGTGTTTGAATTTATTTTATAACCAGTACCATTATTTAACAAACTATCAAAAACAGCAAAAGAAACAGCAGACTCAGTTTTGGACCCATCAGTATAGATAAATCTACAGTCATCAAATTCAGAGAATTTACTATAAACATCTTCTTTTGAGAACAAATTATGATCAATAATAATGTTGATTGCAGGAAAGTGGTTTTGAAAGACACCAACATAACATGGCAGAACAGAAGACCTATGTATATGCAATGTATCAAGAAAATTTAACAATTGTATGAAGCCCTGTAATATGTAAAGAGGCTTACGTGTGGGAAGTGGTGGAGCAAGTTTTAAGTTTGAAAATAGGTGGTTATTAGTTTTACTGTAAAGTTTTAGTAAAAATCTCTCTTTTAAATATGTGAACCTAATATATAAAGGAGGAAGTTTGCATTCAACTTGCATTGAATTTATGGGAGTGCTTTTAAATGCCCCAGTTATAAGTCTCAAGCTTTTATTTTGTATTTTTTCTAAGACATCAACCAGCCTACTGTCATTAGCAAAACAAAGGAAACCATATTCAAAATGACTTCGAATCAAAGATTTGTACAACATTAACAGTATCTTAGGATCAGCTCCCCAAGATGTTCTACATAATGATTTTAAAATATTGAAGGCTTTATTAGCTCTAGAAGCTAATAAATCAATGTATTTTTTCCAAGAAAGGTTTTGAGTGAAAGTTACACCTAGGAACTTGACTTCATGAGAGACAGGAATAGAAACTTGATTGTAGACTAGCTTTTGCCAGCGACTTCGTCCGCGTGGAATAGTGACTTCTTTCTCCCGTTTTTTACACATTTACCACTATATCTTTGCTCCTATTGGCCGTACCGTGATGTTATATAGCCTATAGCCTTCCTCGATAACTGGAATATCCAACACAAAAAGAATTATTCAATTCGAACCAGTAGTTTCGGAGATTAGCGCGTTCAAACAAACAAACAAACAAACAAACAAACTCTTCAGCTTTATAATATTAGTATAGATAATATCAGGGGTAGAATTGCAAAGATTTCCAAATACTAATAGCTTTGATTTTGATGCATTAATTTCAAGATTTAAGTATGAGAAATAAGAAGACAAACCTTCCAATGACTTATTAACAAGAGTTGTAACATGAGCCAAACTTTTTCCAGATGTGTAAACTACTAAGTCATCGGCAAATTGAAGATTTTTTACATCAGAGCCCAAGACTATATTCAAACGACGAATATAAAGAATGAAAATTAACGAAGACAAGATCCCACCTTGGTTTGTGCCTACTGAAGCATATCTTGGACCGTATAGCAAACCATTATATTTAACAAATATTTCTCGTTCTGTCAAAAAATTTTGAATCCAATGTACCACTTTACTTGGAATCCCAATGCAAAGTAGTTCATTGCCCAAAACATCAATATTTACACTGTTAAAAGCTCCAGCAACATCAAAGAATACAGACAACAAAAATTCATTTTTATTTAAACTACTTTGAATATCAAGTTGCAGTTGACAAATACTTTCACGAGCAGACATACCTCTACGAAAGCCGTATTGATTACAAGGTAAAAGGTTATTTTTTTCTATATAAAATTCCAGTCTTTGTTTCAATAGCTGTTCAAAAACTTTTCCTACACAAGATGTTAGTGCGATAGGGCGATAAGAGTCTGGACTAGATCGCTGTTTATCTGGTTTCAATATGGGAACTATACAATCAGACTTCCATGAATGTGGTATATCATTTGCTAGCCAAAGATTATTCAAAATTGACAAAAGCGTTTGGACACGCTTTGCTGCTAAGCTTTTTCAACATAATGTAAGGAATACCATCAAGACCAAAGGCACTATCTTTTCTGGAATATAAGGCAGCAATTAATTCCTGCTTGGTAAAGAAAACAGTCATAAAACTATTTACAGAGTTAGTAATACTATCGGGAGGATTATTGCTTGTTTTGTTGTTCACATAATCAGGCGTGTACTTATGAAGGAAATCTAGAACCCAACTATCATCACTATTTGTACAGGAATATGTTTTATTGAACTTTCGCATAAAATTCCAGATTCTCGACAAGGGAGTACATCGGTTAAAAGAGTTGCACAATTCTATCCAGCTATTAGATCTAACAGTTTTCAAGGTGAGTTTTTTAACAGCTTGTAAACGTTTAAATTCAATGTAAGTTTCAACTGAGGGGTTATTTTTAAAGTTAACATATGCCGATTTCGATTTTTGTACAGCATCTGAACATGTTTTGTTCCACCAAGGAAGAGGAGGGTTTTTGTTCTTTTTTTTAGGTGTACTATTAATAGTAGTAGTGCCAGTACTAGTACTACTACTATTAGTAGTAATAGGGCAAGACGCAAATAAATTGTGGTTTGGAAGGCACTTATTTATGACAGTGTATATAATTTCAATGAAAGCGGAGTAAGCGTCAAGTGGAGAGTAATTGGAAATTTGGAAGTTGGACAGTTCTAAATCAACAATTTTCTCATACATTTTCCAATCTACACACTTAAAGTTAGGATAAATTGGAGAATGCATGATACTATTGTTAGACAACAGATCTCTATTTACATTATTATTTACAAAGACTTTTATAATTACAGGAAGGTGATAGCTGCTGCCAAGAGGATCGGTATATTCAGACCAGTTACAAGAAAGAGCTAGAGAAGAGGAAACCAGAGACAAATCTAATGCGTTTGGACGCCATGACAGAGAGCCAACCGTCGTGACATCTCCATTGTTCAATAAGACTAAATTACTATTGTCAATTATATTTAGAATATCCCTGCCCCTAGCATCAACTGTGTGACAACCCCAGTGTGTATGGTGTGCATTGAAATCACCAGCAAAAATCATTGGTTCAGGTATTGAATCAATTAAAGATTGAAATTTAAGTTTATCAAAAGATGGTGTCGAATTTGATGGGCAGTAAAAACTTACAATACTTATTTCTACATTATGTACAGTTATCCTAACACAAATATTTTGTAAAGAATTGTCAGAATATGTAATAATTTTATTGTAATCTATACTACTGTGAATTAAAATAGCTACTCCATTGTGTTTATTGCCTATATCATTTCTTTCAGTTATGTATCCTTTAATATTAAAACTTTTGATAGGGGTAAGCCAAGTTTCTGAAATAATTGCGACATGTATATTATTGTCATATAAAAATTTGGAAAGTAAAATTTTATTACTAGTTATGCTCTGGGCCCTGTTTAATAAACATTACAATCCGACAATTTTGTAAATAACTTACATATTTGTTAAGTTTTATGACAAGTGCTGTTTAATAAAACTTACAATTAAGTAGAAAATCTACAAGTAAAAACCTTACAAATATTGTAATTATAAATGCTGTTTAATAAACGTTTACATATGTAGCAAACGCCTGTAGAATTCAATGACAATATTGTAGTTACAAATTTGTAGTTGTAAGTTACAATTTACATAAAATGTAAGCTTTTGTTGACAATTCTTAATAACGAGGGAAGATTTCATAAACATTTAGGAGCATTGCTTTATAAAGTACTTTCTAAATTGTTTGAATCGAAACGAAAGTCATGGAGCATAGTAACAAAATATTAACATTATTTATTTGCTGCAATGGTAACAAAAATTTGATATCGAATTTGAGATTATGACCAATTTTTGTTACCTACCAAATATTCGACGGTATTGATGACCCGAAATTTTAGTTAAGATGTAAAATCTGTCACATTAAAAGTAAAGTTTATCAGTTTATGAAAAACTTGCCACTACTTCCCTAGTTGTTAGGACCATTTTTTTTTATATTTATAGGTTGAGGCACAAAATTGTAAAGTTCTGACACAAGGTGAGTCTACCTGTCGGAATTGTAATACAATTTACAAAATTTGTAAACTTGTAACTACAATTATGCGTTCAATAAAGCAGTTTTTCCTACAAATATGTAAATTGTCACCTGTAGAGAGAAAATGTTTATTAAACAGAAACTTGTAAAATTGTAGCTACAATTCTACAATTTTACAAGTTTCTGTTCAATAAACATTTTCTCTCTACAGGTGACAATTTACATATTTGTAGGGAAATCTGCTTTATTGAACGCATAATTGTAGTTACAAGTTTACATATTTTGTAAATTGTATTACAATTCCGACAGGTAGACTCGGCTTGTGTCAGAACTTTACAATTTTGCCTCAACCTAACAAATAAAGAAAATTTGAATAAATATAAAGATAATAATACAGGGTAAGTGACTTGAAGATGGGTGCAAAGCTTGGAGGCGAAAGTAGTATAGACCATTTAGAACCATTTGAGCCATGGTTGTCTTAGACGAATTTCCATATTTTTTAAATACTTATTATGTTTTTTTTAAAAAACCTTAACTTTTACAATTAATTGCTAATAATGGCAAATTTTAATGAAAAGTGAGTATTTACTTTACTTATCATTAAAATTGGTCATTGCTAGCAATTAATTACAAAAGTTTAGGTTTTTTATAAAAACAATCTCTAATTTTTTATTTTTATATCGTAAGTAAGTTTTTCAATAAACCCACCGAATAAAATATCCTTATTCTCATTAAGAGACACATTTTTTTTACTATGTCCATGACTTTCGTTACGAATTAAACAAATAAGAAAGTACTTTTATAAATCAATGCCACTAAATGTGATTTATGAAATCTACCCCAACAAAATCTTACATTTTATGTAAATTGTAACTTACAACTACAAATTTGTAACTACAATTTTGTCATCGAATTCTACAGGCGTTTTCTACATATGTAAACGTTTATTAAACAGCATTTATAATTACAATATTTGTAAGGTTTTTACTTGTAGATTTTCTACATATTTGTAAGGTTTATTGAACAGCACTTGTAATAAAACTTAACAAATATGTTAGTTATTTACAAATTTGTCGGATTGTAATGTTTATTAAACAGGGCCCTGGGCGTTCCATTGCAGTATGTTAAGATCCATTACTGGGAAGAGAAGTGCTGTTTTTGAAAGTTAAATGAAGAGTTTCTTTTATTGTAGAAGAGTTAATGGGGTTGTCTTTTTGACTTATTATTAGTTTGGTGACAGCGTTAGTTAACATGTTCATAAAGAACTCTGATTTTGTTAAATTTGCTAACTGGGTTTCGATATTTCTCATTGATAAATGAGGGAAAGTATTTTCTTTGAAAAGGTCAGAGTATGTTGTAGCTCTTGATTTTATTTTATTTTCTTCTAGTTTTGCAATTTTTTGTGGGCAAGAATTTGATATAGCAATGTGGTTGCCACCACAGTTGGCGCATTTAGCGTCATTTTGGTTGATACTACATGTTTTAAAACTATGGGTTCCAGTACAAATGGAGCAAACTTCAGCATTTTTGCAGTACTGTGCGATGTGTCCAAACCTCATGCAGCGCAGACACTGCTTGACCGGCGGCACGTACACACTTACCTCGTGTCTCCACGAGTCGAGGTATACGTACTGCGGCAACTCCGTGGAGGCGAACGTCACCGCGACAGTCTGCGTGGGCTGGTATGAGACCGCGCCACCTTCACTTCGCACTCGTCGCATGAAACGCCGGACTTGAATTACATTTCGGGAGCTGCCAATGAGAGTCGAAATAATTTTATTTGATAAGTCAATGGGTACTGCGGTAAGAACCACAGTTACTTCTGTGTCACTTGCTGGTATGGTGGCTTTGAGACCTAGTTCATCCAAGAGTTTTTTATTTTGTAGAAAAACATTCGCATTATTTGAAAGGTCGAAAGTTATGCCAATTTTATACTTATTAATTGCTTTTAAATGCAGGATACCCGTCACGCAGTACTTGCGTATCGCGTGAGAAATGGCAAGACGATCTTTATCGGAGAATGCTTTTTCATCTGTATGGGAAACAAAAACAATATACTCTGATTTTTTACTATTTTCAGGGTACTTTCTGGAGTACCCTGGTACCTTGTATATTTGGTATTTTGTTGATGAGTCCTCTTCTTCTGATGATGAGTCGCCTACAGGAGGCCCATCAGGCGGTTCCTGTTTTTTACGTTTTTTGCTACCCCCCATCACACCAATACTATCACACACTAATCAAACTATTTACAGTATTTTAACACTAATTGAAATAAAATTTACAGACTTTTAGATATTTTACACAATTTTTTTCGAAATTAGGCGCCTTTCCTTCTTCAAGGTTCCCGCGCTTTTTTTTCTCAAATTGACATTACGGTTAGAGCACAGAATATATAAATATTAGAGTTTACGAAGATAGTTGTGTATTGTCTTTGAGCTCAAACAAAGTAGAGTGTATATTGTATAATATGAATAATAAAAATGCAAAGAGTGCTTGCTGAATATGCTGGCAATGCCATGCTCACTTTTTCGTTTACAAAAAAACTGATTGACACAGCTGTCCGTCAGTGTCAAAGTCAATGTCAAAAACGTTCTTGTCTGTCTGTCTTGATTACTTCCTCCTTTCTTAGCTAGCCTAATCTGTGCTAGCTTGTCAAAAAAGGTGATCTTTCGTTCCATTTCGTTCCCGCACGCGTTGTTAATAATTTTCTGAAGAATAAAATAAGCAAGAATGAGCTCAGGATTTATCTCGGAAACTGAAATAATTGAAGCCAGACGCCGTCGTCAAGAGGAATGGGAGAAAGTGAGGACTGAAGACCAACCCAAAGGTAGGTATAACAAATTGAACAACAAACACTGTCACTGCGAACAATCTGATTTCGTGCCGATTTTCAATGGTTATTCTACTTCCACATTTTATTCTCTTGAATTATGATACAGAAACCATTGCGTATTATGACGAATCTCTCTACATACATGTATGTTGAAGGACTTTCTAAAAATTCGATTGCCATACAATGACTTAGGGGTTTTTTGTTCACGTCTAATATATTTAATTATTTAAATTTGGTTCTCTTTTTTTTATCTCACTTCAAATGATATCGTGCTCTCATCTTCTTACACATTCATAGTCTATTAATTAAACCCCATGTTAATGTATAAATAATGTTTTTTTTTTATATTTCAGAGGCTCCAGAGGAGCAGTATGATACTAGGCCGCTTTTCCAACGGCTAGAAGAGCAAAGGCTCAAAAGAGAAGCCGAGTATGAAGAGGCCCACAAGCTGAGTGAGTTTTGTGTCTGCTCATTCTACTATAAATATAAAAGTGACCGAGCTTTGCTCTTTATTTTGATGAAAAAAAAGCAAAAAGTTTGGACCCATTGAGATTCAATCCCAAGCATCCAAGATTTGAGACTGCACATCTTACTCACCTGAGCTATTGTATCATTGACATTGGCGGCAAAACTTACCTTCATATTAAAATGATGTGGCAGTTTTTCAGTGCCTCAAAATACGGTGATGACATAATTTTCTAAAAATAAAAATCTAACTAGATTATCGCCTCCAAAACCCAATATATGTATACAAATATACAAAAATTGCTTGTTTAAAGTATAGGTTATAGTTTTGACACTAATACAATATAGTATGATACCTCATAAAACATAAGCATATACATCTATTCTTCAAAATTTTATCAAAGACTAGGGTATTAGGGATATGGGCAATGTCTTATCATTCGGCTGGTTGTGACTTTGTAGTAGCATCTGTGTTTCTGATTTCCATAACACGGTTAACACATGTTAACACAAGCTGTCTTTCCATAAATTTAATGCTGAAACCTTTACCATATTGTTTTAGTCCTGGTCACCAAAATAAGAAGTCACAAATTTCTCCATTAAACACTTATTAAGAAGTGAATGTATGTAACCGTATAAAATTACAGAGAACATGATCAGAGGTCTAGATGATGATGAAGTTGGTTTCCTGGACCTGGTCGAAGAGACAAAGGCTAAAGCAGCACAGCAGATATCCCTAGAAGAGAAGAAAGAGATGCAAGAATTCAGGTACTGATTTGAATCCTACTAAAACAATTGTTTCTGTGTTAGTAAGACATTTCCAACCTTATAACTTTGAAGCAAAAAAATACAATCACAATTTCACAAACCAAAATCACATTTTTTTTTCCAAGTAATCATCATGCGATCAGTCCTTATGACTATGAGCAGATAAGGTGAGTGAATTTATTCTGGTGGAGGAGTTTCCCATCAGAAACACCTTCCATATGCTCAGTATTGGATCAATTGGTGTTACCAAGATCCATGGTTCTGCGTCTCTTTAGTCGCTTTATACAGTATATAACATACATACCAAAATCACATAACAAAAATATATTTTATTTGCTTGTGAAAAAATTGGAATTTTGTTGTTGTTTATTAAAATTTGGGTGTTCATTCTATTGTCAAGTCTATTTTTGGTTTAGGATGTTTTTAACACTCACTGTGATATTTGTATTCTTAAATAATTTTTTGCTAATCCCCCGACCAAAAGTGACTAAGTATGTATCCACCTATTTATCAATTGCAAAACCAAGAAAATCTGTTGTGGCTGCCATTGCCAGTTCATTGTTCTATTTTCGAGTATCAGATATTAAATTAATAAAAGTTATGTAGGCTATCTCTCTCCATTCCATATTTAGTAACCACAAACAAGTAGAACTGCAGCCACAATGGATTTTCTTTATTTTGCAATCAAAGATGGAATAATTATTGTAACGTCTAAAATTGTACGTCACGTCAGCCAACCGTTCTTCATGATTGCAGGGAGCGTGTGTCAACGTTGGCAGAGAGCGAGGAGCTGACGCGGCTGCGCGCCCAGCTAGCGCCGGCTAGGCCTGCGCCTGCGCCGGCACAGCAGGGGCAGAAGAACAAGCTTCTTGGGGTAAGGTTCTACATAAGGGCTGCTTAACATTATGGCCCATTTACACGAGGCCAGTAGACGAGCCAGTCCAATAAGCCAGGCCAGTATTGGCTTCCTGAGAATAGAGCCAGGCCAGTGCATTGGACTGGCCCAAGCCAGTGGACGAAGCCAGTCCAATAGAATAGAACGGTTTCTAATTTGCTGGCGCCAGTGCTACTGGCCTCGTGTAAATGGGCCATTAGATAGCACGACTTTGGCCGGCACGGTTGTCAAAATTCCATTTTAAAAAGAGTACTGTAAGGCTATACCTCACTTAGTCGCCATACGTCGCTGGCTATGTATCCAAACAAATATATTTGAAATGTATAGTACCTAACTTGAAGACGATTTGGCAACCATACATTTGAATATTTAACGACTAATATGCAATTCATAGTTCATGCATTCATAAGTTGTGAGGTTTGTGTTAATCTTAATTTAAAATGAGTCATTTTGTTACAAAAATAATTAAGAATTTGGTCATTATATTAAAAAAATATATAAGAAATTGATTACAATATTCGCCAAGCGAAAAAAAGCGGACTTTAATTTAGTAGTGCTAAAAGTTAGTTTTAAAAGTTTCACAATATATACTACTTTATATAGTAACAGGTAGTTTCTAGCTGTAAATAACATATAAAACTTTTCTTTAGGTGATTGTGCGAAAGAGAAAAGCGAGTGAGGTTGAAGATGAAAAGGAGAAAGGTGCCACGCCAGCCAAAACCAATGGAGTTATCAGCAGGTGGGTCAATGTCCTTCATTAAGTTTATTCGTACAAATTAACAGCATCTTTTTATTGTGAATTTTCAAACATTGTTTTACGAAAAAAAAATACTATTTTTTTTCTAACAAATTCTGGATTATGTAAGCGTTATCTATCCAATACTTCATAGGGAATGATCATATTTGAGTAATTTGTTGCTTAGAGCTTATTTGTAGATGGTAAAATCGAAATCTGAAAGATTGACTCATAAATTTTTTTTTTAATATCTGATATATATTTTTTTCAGAACAAAAACACTTCTTCCATTCAATAAATATTTAAAAAAATGTAAATATACAAAACCGTGGGAGGCCTATGTTCCTTTCCTTTTGCTGATAGTGATGGTGATGATGATGAGCTATGTTTAAGAACTCGTTTCTTGAAAACAGCTGTCCTGTCTATCTGGTTTTTGTTTTCTCTTACCCATCATACATATGCGACTTTAAATGGACCTATAATTATGATATTTTTAATGTTACAATTACAAACAATTTGCATGCCGTAGTTTTTGGTAAAATGTGAGGACCTATTTTTGTACCTGTACCTACCACCTATTGCAACCATGTTTTGAGCAAATAAATATTACATTTCATTTCATAAGAAGTATCCATCTATTTCAGTGAAAACAAAGAGAATGGCAGTCAAGACTCGGAGTCGTCAGCAAACACACTGCGCTGCATCGGCGTGCTGCCGGGGCTGGGGCACTACGACACCGACTCTACTAGCGACACGGACGAGTCGAGCGACGAGTCCATCAATGTGAGTAGTCCAACAAACTCATTGATCGACTTAGGCCCACTTGCGCATGATGATTTAAACCAGGTTTACGCTAATCCAGTGCTGGAAGTCTGAAGGAAGATTTTTGACATTTCGCGTAGACAATACCAATATTCTGATTTTCTGCTCCATCGTATATCCTTCTAACTTACGTAGCTAAAGGGAACTATGTCGAGACTTCCGCGTCAGGATTAAGTGCGCCTTCTAAGTCTTACTACTGTCATTTATGAAATTATCAGCAGTGGCAATGCGGCTGTTGCGCGACCGTCGCGCTGCTAAAGTGAGAAAGCGCTCTAAATCTTATGTATGTCTCTCTCTCTCTGTCTATGATTTAACCCAGGTTTACACTAACCCAGGATTAAATCATCATTCTGTCTCTGTCAGTTTATTTGACGTTGACAGAGACAGAATGATGATTTAATCAAGGGTTAGCGTAAACCTCGGTTAAGCCATCAGCGCAAGTGGGCCTTAGATAACTAAATTGAATGAGTACTTTGATAATCAATTTACGACTCTGATGAATATGACGTTGGTTTGATATTTGATGTCTATGGTATGTCGTATCTATGGATATTAGAGTCGGCGCATTGACAACTGAGTCGTCGTTCATAAATCATTTCCCTAATTTCGAAGTTCCATAATTTCGAAAATCGGCGTGTTGTCAACTAAGTCGTGCCAGTGTCATTTATTAAATATAGATAAAGCGATGCGCTGCATATTCCTATTACATTTATGGCCTCACGACTCACTTGCTAACACGCCGACTATTGTATAAAGAACGTGTCGATGTAAACCAAAATTCGCCTGCTCTTTTTGAATTCACACTTTTAATATACATATCCTTACATTTTAAAAATTATTTTCTCATTCCCAGAACGACAAATGCTGCAAACGCGACCTCCTAGGGCGCAGGCCGGAACAGACCACCGAATCGGAGTCGCGGAAGTATGAAGCCAAGAGTTAGACACACACACACATATTAGATGGTAATGTTAATATAGTTACTACAATAATTTAGCCGCTCAGAGAATGCTACTTTGACGTATTCAATTTTGACACAAAATGCATAGGGAAATTGCAACGTCAGGAAGATTGTCATTATTTCCATACATTTTTTGTCAAAATTGAAATTCAACAGGCTTGTTAATGTGACGGTGGCCGAGTGGTATAGGCACAGAACATAAAAAACGATAGAAGTAGTATTAACTCCTATTTGTATGAAAACCAGTGTGACCAAACTAACACATTTGTGATTATATCACATTATCACGCACACCAAGAATGTCTTGTTGTGATTGGTTACCTTTCACTGCCAGATAGTTTCGCTACCCGACACTAGATGCCTCTTATTCACTATCACATAGTTCCGCTACCTGACGACAGATGCTATTTAAAAATCATTTATAGCTAGAGGTGGGATGGTTACGATACAATAGTCATGTCGATATTTTTGTTATGGAACATGAGACAGTGTTATGTTTAACGATGTTTCTCTTATCTTCTTAATTATTACATCATAACAAATTTGTAAAAAATATACAAACTGTTAGTGAGTTCTTTATTCTAAGCTATAAATGACAAAAAAATACCATAATAAAAAGTTAAAGGCAATGTTCATTATGAGAAGACGATAAACGCACGTTTAAGAAAAATCTGTGTTTATTTACAAGAGACATTTGATTTACATTTATTCACTAATAATAAATAAGGAATAAATTAAAACATAGTCATTTCAACTTCTAATATAGTTAAATATCATTTTAGACCCACTTGCTAACTGTGTCTCCCCAGTCAACAGATCTTCCAGCGTATTTGCCACAACGACTATTCATCGTCAAAACGGAGATGTGTGATTTATTCGCCATTGATGTTGATGCCGAATCCTTCCTATTCCTGTAGCTTAAAGAAGTCTTCTAATGCCTCTGTAAACAGTTCAGAGACATAAATCTCCCTGTCTTACACCTCTCCGAAAATGTTGCCTACCGGTTGCTGCAATCCATTTTTCTTTTATGAATCGATCTTTAGGGAACCTTAAAAAAATAATATTAAGTTATTAATTATACACGAAAAAAATTTGTAAAAAAACAGCAATTTATCAACCTTTTTAAAAGCTTAACTTTTTTATGTCATACAATAACAAGTATCGATAGCTAACTTATCGATTTTTTGATTTGGTCATCCCCTAAATGAGTAGCATTTCGAGAATAAGTAACAGTCAAAATATAGTTTCAACCTTATCTCAATGAACAGTGGAATGGTTTTAGGTTGTAATTTTTTATGGATTGTTATTTTCTGCAAAATTCACAATTTCTTTTGAAATAATGATATAATATTACTTACCGATGGTATGTCACGCCTCCTTTGGATAAATTCTTTGTAGTGCTTGCGTTTTTGCACTCTAACACAGTGCAGGTCGGCATATTTCAAGTTTTTTATCCGTACAGCAAAACGTGTTACATGTTCGAGCAACTGTCACCGTCTGAAGCGCGTAAAAGGGGGCAGAAACATGAGATGCGCCAAGCTTGGCCTATGCGCCGTTACACGGGGCCCGCCTACTTACTACTTCTACTCGTTTTTTATGTTCTGTGGGTATAGGCATACGCCCGGATTGCGTAAACACGGATCAATTCCTCGTCTGTCACAGAGTCACAGTTGCTTTTTACAAGTGAAATTTATATAAAATTGAAATTTTTCGCAATCTCTGGACGACTAAACTTTAATACCCGGTTATCGTAAGAATGAACCTGTCATGAATGTCACGCCCCTCCCGCTTCCCCGCGCACCCGCGTTCGTTCGTTTCGCTTCAATACAGTTCATGTTTGTACACTTTTCCTTGCGTCACCGCGCAGTGACAGTGACAGGTCCATTATTACGATAACCGGGTTATATTTACATAGGGATTAATCTACTTTCTGTTACGCCTGAGACACTGTTCTGTGTATTTTTTAGGAAGTGATTTATTTCATATGGAGACAAAAAAACAATTCACTTGAATTTTCTGTATCTGTGAACATACAAGTGTTTTATGAATTTATGGGACTGTAAAATAAGATTTCATTTTTAAAAAAACATTACATCCTAAAACTGATATAGAATTTTGCACGGAACACACAACACCGCACACATTGTGTGTGAGCAATAATTTGCCTTGTATGAAGAACTTTATTGTTGTATAAATGTTGTTTTAAAAAATATAAAATTTGTAAAGCTTGTATTGACGTTGGGCGTTGAAAGCTCCGATGGCCATGTTTAAAAGCTTATAACTGTAAATAGTTGTGTGCTTGCAATTAATGATTAAATTATATTATTTTATCAAATCAAAGGGTAAAAACGTTGAAACTAAAATTACCCAGTCAATACAAAAAATGCGAGGCTCGAATTTTGATGTGTTATGTTAATAAAAATCAAATGTAACTTCAAATTCAAGCTGCTGCTGTATAGTTGAAAGCTGAAACACTTATATTTACAAAAAAACAGTCGCTAGCCCTCAAGGATGTGTTTATCAACATTCTTTTGTTAACGGAGGCTTAGACAATGTTTCATATAAACAAAAACTTTTATGTAAATCCTATTAACTTTGATGTAAATATGATTTCAATACTACTACAAAGGAATTATAACATTCGTTATTAATTATATAAGGTGTTTTTCTATAAACGGGTGAAACTTTACCAGAACTTCAAATTAGGTACTTCAGAGAAACCAGGCCCTATCATTTTTTTGAAAAAATGGGCTAGTTTTTATATTTTTATTTTTCCTAACAAAAAAATAATATTTATAAAGGATCCTGTGTCTAGTCTGAAACATCCCAACGTCATCACCTCTCTCTCTTTTCCCTCATTTCCTCAGGTGATGACGTTGGGAAGTTTCAGACTAGACACAGGATGCTTTTAAAAATATTTTTATTTTTTTGTTAGGAAAAAATAAAAATAAAACTGGCCCGTTTTTAAGAAAAAAAAAATGATAGGGCCCGGTTTCTCTGAAGTAATTTGAAGTTGTGTTAAAGTTTCACCCGTTTATAGAAAAACACCATATAAAATGAAATACACAACTATTTTCTTTGGTCGATTTTAGATGTATGATAGATAATTATGTAACATCTAAGTTATGTAAAATAAATATTTGTATAATATATTTTTGTTGTTTAATTAAACCACCTTTGATTTCCTTATTCATTATATTAGCAATGCCACGTCAATAGATTAATGACAAATTGTAAAACTTACATAATAATATCATTATTATATCACAAAACATACTACTGCACACAAATAACTACAAAGCATTATACAGAAGCACTGATTTTATTAGGTAAAAGAATTACCGTTGTTGTATATTTGTAATGAAATACGTCTATTTTTTATCGGGAACAACTTATTATTAACGATATCTTGTTTTCTACCTATGTCATTTAACTTTATCTTATTGACAATAAAATAACACAATAAATTAAAAATGTTACTAATTAATTAGAATTTTGGATTGTATTTTAGTTGCGAAAGGGGATTGGAATTTATTAATTTGACAAGGTTCCGCATTACCAACTTGCGGGGCTCATATCAGTACCGTTACGAGTACCATGAGTTTACGTCGGCTTTACTCGCTAGCGACGACGTAATTTTTTGTATGGAAATTTTAAGTTCTGCAAGTGACCGCTAGGGGCGCTGTGCAATTTTCCATAGACTTTTTTTACGTAGTCGTTAGCGAGTTAAACCGTCGTAAACTCATGGTAACGGTACAGTAGATTTCATCGATTCAAAAATCTTATTTCATTTCAATCAACGATCAAAGTGTCTTGGACTCGTCCTCTGTGACCATTGGCGCATCGTCCTTCTTTTTTCTTCTGTTCCTGTATAAAGCATAAACTCGTGGTAAGATCTTGTAAATAGATTTTCATTGATTAACACGTTCCGGGACACTACTCCAGACACAATAGATGTTTTATTGTTTTCACGCCTGTAGGCGTTCACTGTCCCGGAACGTGTTAAGGAGTCTTTTAGATCGTAGGATCAGCAGGAGGGCATTGCAAAAAGCAAAAAAAAAATGGGGTGTCTATGGATAGGTCTTTTAAAATGACACAGTGACGTCAGAAAGGTCTAAGTTTTGAGGTTTACCTATAAATCATGTAGGTAACATAAAATAATAATAATAGTGGTTTCTTTTTACCTTTTAGGATACGGTTGTTTGAGGTGGATCGTCCGATAGTGTAGCTTCATACTGTTGCTTTGAGTGAATTTCTTGTCGCATAACGTACAACCAAATGGTTTCTCTCCTGTGTGCGTCTGAAATAAACGGCCAAGCTTTGTTATTTCAGTCTTAGAACTACTCATGTCGGCGTTAGAAAGTTTGTGGTGATGACATCCCCATGCCTCGAAAAGTACGTTGACCCATTGGTCCTGCGCCAGATTTTCGAGTGAAGGAACAGAGGGAGCCTTTGTGTATTGCGCACACACATAAGCACTTTCATAATAATTCTGGTCCTGCGCGTGGAGGTCTACTACGAAAAACGAAATCCGTCAATACGATTATCGTTTTTCGGATCCGAAACATTTTTAGTATGGAATCCTTACTATGAAATGCTTCGGTTCCGCAAAACGATTATCGTTTTGACGGATTTCGTTTTTTGTAGTAGGCCTCCAGATATCTCATCTGTCATGTCGGAGCCGTCTCACCGAATTAACGAGAGTGAAGGAACAGAGAGTGCACTTGTGTATTGCGCACACATCTGGGCACTATTATATCTCCTGCGTACCCGTTCTATCTGAGTTGAGGGGCCGCCATTATATAAAATCGGTAGGAGAATTATTATTATTATTATTATTGTACCTGCCATACCTGCAGAAGAAATTTCCATATTCAACCGTACTTACGGTCATTTTACTTGGCATTACCTGGAGATGACTATAAAAAATACTAGTTCTTGTGTTGAGAGAGTTTAAAGCAACCAAAAAAATCTTTATTGCACACCATCAAAACATCATAAGTATTATGTGCAATTTAGGCGGGTTTGTTGCTTGAAGCGATTTCTAATTAATTCGAATTATAATATGTCTCACGCTGACCAATCTCAGTTGAGATTTACCGTTGTGGTCTTTTTTTTTTAAATTATTCCAACTATGGGTATATTGGACTCGCGGAGCTTACGGTTTGCTTCCGCGAGCACAACGGTGTGCTCGTTTTATTGGTGATATTGTGTTCGTGGAGAGGCGTTATTGCAGATACTATTGTTGAATTGTTTTAGATTGTTGACGATGTGTGATATGAAGTTGTTTAATGAATTTATTGATGAGTCTTTGGTGATGATTTGGGGAAGGATATAGGGTTCAATATTTAAATGATTACAGGTGTTTTCATGATCTAGGCGTTTGGCAGCAAAGCGGGGACAGGATTTTAGTAGGTGCTGCCAACTTTGGGTTTCAGTATCATCGCATGGACATTTGTCTGATGGGACGGAAATAAAATGAAATGAAATGATATTAATTGCGTATTGAAACAAGGTTGTACAAAGGTCTTTTATCGGATACGGCCGGGAGGAGGTTATTTAATATGCGTACTCACAACCATGTGCCTCTTGAGGCCGATACTGGAGTGGAAGCTTCTGGAACACGTCTCGCAGTTGTACACCTTCTCACGACTGTGGATGTTTTGGTGCATCGCCACACTGCCCGGCTGTGGGAATTAGAAAACAGCTTCATACCACTACTACGCCTTAGTTTATACAGTGTAATTCTTTATAAAGTTCACATATTAAAATATGGAATTCTATGCTTAATTTTATCGACGGAAAACATATTTCAAAAATCAAAAAATAACTTTAAAAAATTTAAAAAAATATCATTTATGTACTGTGTGCAGTTTTTTCATGGATAAAAATAAAAAAATACTTTTACAAAAATCTAAAATAAATCTGTAGGTACTGTGGACAGTTTTTCATAGATTAAAATTTAATGAGGATGCCTAATCACCTTCGATCATAATTAAGCTTAATTCATTGTTTTAAATTAATAAGTACACGAAGGTCACAAGAGAAAATAAAAACTTTTAAAAAACCTGGTAAAAAATAGTCATTTTTTTTAAATAATGTTTTTCCGTCGATAAAATTGAGCATAGAATGCCATATTTTAATATGTGCACTTTGCATTGCACGGTAGCTCAATTGGTAAAGCAGTTGTTGGCCCGGTTAGCCAGAAAGATGCTGGTTAAAGTCACGCCCGTGCTCAATTATTGGTTTCTTAATTCAACTTTTAAGAATTAAAATATCACACTGAGTGTTAAAAAAACATTCTAGGTCATTGAATAGCGAAGCATTATCATTTCCAAGTTGAATTTATTCTGTAAATTGGCCCGCTGTTGCATAAACAGACGGGTAGATGGCGCTAACGTCACGCAATGACGTTTCCATAAGAGACCAAGAATTTCGCGCGGTCGGACCGACAGCACGGTGGCTCAATTGGAAGAGCAGTTAGCCCGGTTAGCCAGTAAGATGCTGGTTCGAGTCCTGCCCATGCGCAATTTTTGGTTTCTTAATTCATCTTTTAAGAATTCAAATATGACACTGAGTGTTAAAAAAACATTCTAAGCTATTCATATTTATCGTATTCTGTATATTGATTTAGTACAAACTCACTGCAAGCGAAGCCCCGCAAATCTCGCAAATGTGTCTGTCGGTGGGCGAGTAGAAGGATGTCCTGGGGTGCTCCGCTAAGTGGTGCCTTTGGCACGCCGCTTGAGTCTCGAAGTGCTTTCCGCACTGTGGAATTCAATTCTTTACACTAAGTGTTACATAAGGTAGTACTATTATACAATGTGTCCCGACATAGGTGTCGAAGCCTTTAATGCTATGAAATATAGAATTTTTTATCGAAAAATTGGCCCTCAATTTTTATGTCTACAATATTTGACTAGCAAAAACAAAAACAGACTATAATTGAGTGGAATACATGGTTTTCTGCTTCGTTAAGTCTTTTGTTATACCCTGTATATAAAAAAGATTATTTTATTATTAAAATATTACCTGATAACAAATCGTTGGTTTCCTTGGCAATCTTCTGTGTTTCTTTCTTCGATGCGTTTTTATCGGAGGCAGCTTTTGATCTTCGTTTTTGCTACGAAACAGACAAATATCATGAGTGAGTCATATCATATGGGCGAGTGAGACAGGTACTAAAAGTTTTCTTATTCACATTTCATATCATTGTCGACCTCAACAGTGGCTAAGCACGTTGGGTTTTAAGGCGTCGCCGCTCCGAGGTCCCAGGTTCGATTTACGGTCGGGTCAATGTAGAAATCATAATTCTCTATGTTTCGGGTCTGGGTGTTCTTGTACCACTCGTTGTTCCTGTTTTCCATAACACAAGTGCATAAGGTACTTTGGGATAAGAACAGTGTGTGTTTGGTGTGCAATATTTTTTATTATTATTATTTATAAAGTACACAAACAGATTACAGTCTTATCTACAACTTAATTAATTAGTCTTAATTCATTAGTCATTCTTAACTTAATTATTAGTCTTAATTTACGAATAATAAATGTGTGTTTCTCGAAGCGCAGTGGTGGCAGCGCTTTGGTAGTAACACCGAAGTTAAGCAACTTACGGCGCGGTCGGTGTTTGGATGGGTGACCATTCTGACCATATAAGTGACGTTCATCACGAGCATCTCCGTGCTTCGGAAGGCACGTTAAGCCGTTGGTCCCGGCTAGTATCGATTGGTATTAATCATTAAGTCTAGTCAGAGGCCCTATGGTCGGCTTGATAACGTCTGGCAGCAAGGTTGGTCGCTTGCCTTGCAAACACCTCTCCGCCAATCCGCACTGAGCCCGCGTGGTAGAGTATGGCTCATACTACCTCACATTTGAGGTAGGGCCTTTGCCCAGCAGTGGGATGCTTACAGGCTAACTTTACTTTTTTTTATGTGTAATGTGTCAGTACTTACTTTTTCCTAAGCTCGATCGTGATCTGTAAGTAAGAAATCCAGATAAATATTCAATAGCCATAGACAGAAACTACGTAACTACCAAATTGGCTCCTAAAAATACCTGTTTCTTCGCTTTCTTTCCAAGAATTTTCTTTGGCAATGAATATTCGTTGATCAGTGTATAGCTGAAATAAATTAACTATTATAAGTTGCAAGAAATGTAGTGGAAATAAAGAGGTTTTTATTTACATTATTTTAATAGTGTGCGCGGATAAGGTAGTCACCGCCTGCGGTGTGTGAGCGGTGAGCGGGGGTGAGCCCGTATGACACAACGGAACGGGGCCGGAGATATAGACTGACTGACATTTATCTACCTAATGGTTTTACAATATTTTTAACACTCACAGTGTCATATTTTATTCTTAAAAGATGAAATATGAAACCAAAAATTGCGCACGGGCGGGATTTGGCCCGGATAGCCAGAAAGATGCTGGTTCGAATCCCGCCCGTGCGCAATTTTTGGTTTCATATTTCATCATTTATCTACCTATTTTAGTCATACGTCTTAAGACTAGAATGAAGTAAAGAGTGACGAAAACTGCTTTTTCTAAACTAATAAATTTTTATTTGTGCATTTTGGGAAGGTACTATCCTGACTATATTTTTTTCTATGATGAATAATGTAATTATCTTTCATTTGACACCTGTTTCATCAAAATCCGTGTCGTGGTTTGACTTGTAGAATTTTTCATATGCGTTTTATAAAAGTGGCGCCATCTCTGGTTCTAAGGGGTGAAACTGTCGCTGCTATGGGTGAAATCACAAAATGCAGCTTTTGGCCTAAATTTCATGACTATTTGTGCGTAAGTACTATAATATACAGGTTTATTGGACATAAGACTAGATCCTTTTAAGGGCTATTGGACTGATGATATATTCTTGTATAAGATAGATAGATAGACCGGGTCATTTTATCTCGTATCATAGCCAAAAATGTGTGGATGTTTTTAAAATAATTTGCAGGCTTAAACTAGCACTTTTTTAGAAAACATAAATGTTTGTAATGAGTTTGCCTAAAAAAAATATTATGGCTCCTATAGTTTCTAAATGGTTACAGATTGTAGTGATTTTATGATAGAAGATTAAAACATTTTAAAACCGGAAAAAAATTTGAGTTTGGCTTTAGTTTTCTTTTAAGGTAAAATTGTGATTTTTCAAAAAAAAACTTTATAATAAGCCAATCAACTCAATCAAAAATGGTTGACTTTTGGATTAAACATAATCAGGTCAAAATTGTAGCAAAAGAGCTGCCCCCATCGCCTTTTAAAAGTATCCGGTCTTATTTCCAATAACCCTGTATAATACTCTAAATCATCATCATCATCATCATTATCAGCCGAAGGACGTCCACTGCTGAACATAGGCCTCCCCCATATTCTAAATAGCTCCACTTAAAATAATTAATGAATTTGTGTACACCTGTTTTAGAATTTTTGTCCTGCACCACTGTAAGACAGTAATTTGTTACGTGTATCAATAAATAAATGAAAAAAATCTTACTCAACCCCTTCCAAATGCATAGCAGAGTGAAACAAGTGCTCGTCATACGCTTTCCTCGTCTCGAAGCGAATGTTGCATTTTTCGCAGAACGTGTTTACTTCTTCATCGTCGTCAGGGCTCTCCTGCAAATTAATTTTATTTTTTAAGGTTCATTTAATGTATTTTTTTTTAGTATAATTTGATTTACATAAATTATTTTTAAAGGTGTGCGTGCGCGCGTGCCTGTGTGTATGTGTGTGTGTGTGTGTGTGTGTGTAGGTGTAAATGAAAAAAAAATAACTCTAGCAAGTTCACGTGCATAACATTAAGTTTTAGAGTATTACTACAGCTTATTGTGATTTGGAAGCAGTGTTGAGATGTCAGGTATCAGCAGTGAGCAGTCATACACAAAAATGAGACATTCACTTAATAGGCGCAATAAAAAAAACACTAAAACTTGAATATCTTTTTTTTAAGTAATCGCAATGTATGCAGTGTAATACAATTTGTGGGTACATATTACCATTTCGTCATCAACATGCTTCAGCATCTTGTGTTGTCGCAGGCCGGCCGCGCTCACGAACGAGACGCCGCACAGCGCGCACACATGCTCGCTGCGGTGCGTGCGCATGTGTGTGTACAGCGTTGACATGTGCCTGTGTGTGCGAATAAATGAATAATAATAAAAAGGCTGAGCAGGTCTCGGAATACGTGCAGATGAAAACCAATATCACTCTGCGGGTCGTCAAGTTGGAGTCTAGTCGCAATGTAAATTTTAATTCATTTGTGATTAGAATTCCAAGTGAAAAGATAGCGACCTTCATGAACGAAGGTTTCTGGCCGAAAGGTTTAGGGTTCCGGCGGTTCCGCGGAAGTCTACGCGACACAACGAGCAACACGCCCGTGAAATTGCGTGTAATTTTAAAGTATTATAAAACAATTGTCTCAATTTATTATTTTGTATGTATAGCCTGTAAGGTATTTATTCTATGGGTCTGTATTGCATTTTGTAATCCGCTGCCTGATTTAAATAAATGAATAAAATAAAATAAATATGCGCCAAACAACATACCAATCGTCTGGTTTCGAAGTAAGGAATCATTTTGTGTTACAAAGTACCAGACAACGATTATGACGGGGGCGTCTACGATAAATAAATACTTAAATACATCCATGACTTAGATACAAATGTTCGTGTTCATCACACAAACATTTTCCCCTTGCAAGATTCGAACAATCGACCGCCGGTTTAGAAGTCAGGACCGCTAACCACTGCACCAGACGAGTTGAATATACATAGATTAGATAGGTAAGCGAATATATATACAGGGTGTCCCAAGAAGGATTTGACACCTCATACATGGTTGTTGTTAGAGGACGATATTGACTATAAAGTAAACAAAACGAGTGGCAAGTATTGTCAAAGTTAAATGGTTCTTTGTTAAAATCACACAAGCCATATACGACATGACGTTTGCTAAAGATATTTTATTTTTATTTATTTGGTACACATAACATATTACAATCTTTATATCATTTAAACATATTTGCATCAACATAAATGTTCTGACTTATTTCTGAAGTTTACGCGAATATTACACATTTAATAAAACACAATTTACGGATAATTTCGCGATAATTTATTTGATTTTCCATCCCGACGTTTCGAACACTTTACAGCGTTCGTGGTCACGGGGTAGCGAAATTATCCGTAAATTGTGTTTTATTAAATAAATGTTCTGGATTGTAACACTTAAACATGCATACACAGAGAAACAAAATCAAAGCACACAAAAACAGCACTCAAGTTAAGCAACAATATACAAGCAACTACTTAGAAAAAACAAAAACAACAACAAAAAGGCATCAACGGCAATGATATGAAAGAGTAACAATAAATTTTTAATTAAAATGAGAAACAGCTGAACAGATTTTTTATAAAAAAAAGCTAAGAACACTCGCGATAATATTTTCTATCACACATATCAAGACAGGAGAACAATAATTAATACTAGTACATACCTAAATTCTTCATCGCAGTGAATGCACTTTCTAATGATTCCATTATGATACTCATCATGTAGTAATGCTGTGTTCCTGTAAAACAATGAAAAAAGTGTATTAAATATCAAGTAATATAGTAGCAAGTAATTATATTTCTTAAAGAATCTTTATTATACAAGCAACAGTCAATAATGTTATAACAAATCTTATATAGTGATCCAGCATTCAATCACTCACTCAACCAGGCAAGTAAGGTCACACCGCAGACATTGATACTTGGTGAAGTGTTGTTGCATGTGTTTACGAAGCGTACAGTCCCACTTGAACCGCATACGGCAGAATCGGCACTCATGCTCACCTAGATCCTGTAAGTTACAGTAGAATCATTAATATTTAGAGTTAATGACAGAGGGCTGAATGTGCAACCTTGAGGCAGTCCAGTTGTTTTAATAAAATATGTCAGAAATGCTTTGAAAGTATTAAATACTCACTTCATTATGTCTCAAACGTTTGTGACGTTTAAGCATATCCTCTTTTGAGAAACTTTTAAAACAATCTGTACATTTGAACGCTGCCGCCAAATACTTTGGATCTTCTGCTCTAGCCCTAAAACTATTTACAGCTTCTTCCTCAGACAAATTGAATTTCTTCCAATGACTAGTATTTAAAAATCTAGTTTTCTTACTTGTAGCAATATACTTTTGTTTCTTAGCATTATGAGTTATGGCTTCTGTTGATCCTATACTATCTTGTACCGGTTGGTCTTTCATTATAACTATCTTCTTCTCATCATCTTCAAATATTGTATTGGGCTGTAGTAGCTTTTGTTTTTTAAGTAAAATTAATTCAGTGTCACTATCATCTTGTTGTGCTATTGATTTATCAGTAATATCAATACTTTCATCTATGAATACTGCTGTTGGTCTAAGTCTTTTCTTTTTACTAACCATTTCTGTGTCATTACCTGTTTGTATGCTATTAGGATCTGAATCTTTGTTTTGTAACGCAAGTGAAGGCTTTTCATCATTTAGATTAGCTGCTTCCATGGACATTTCCTGGTTATCATCACAATCTGAGAAAGAGCTATTGTAATTTGCTTCTACATAGCCTATGCTTTCCTCTTTTTTGATGTCAACTTCTGTATCATCTATTGTGGAAGGTTTGACATAAATGGAATGTGCTGGGAATTTGAGTATACTTAATGGAGACTGTAGATTGAGGCTGTTTCTATCTGTTTTGTAGATAGATTCATAGGTTAACTGAAAAAAAAAGATATTAAGATAAGTTAGTGTCTGAAAACTATAAAAATGCAGACATTTATTTTATATTAAAATTTGTTTTCTTTAGTTTCTCTTTGCAATTTGGCATGACAAACAGATCGTAAAACTAATATTTGTGTTCATTATAAATACTCACTGGACCTTTCCAAAGAATTTCTTTGAGAGCTTTTTGGCCGGAATAGCACTTTTCTTTGAACTTGTGGAATTTGTGCAACATAGTCGCACATTCATAGCAGAAATACTGTGGTAGTCCATCTTTTTCATTGACCTGGAAATTACGATTTGTATAAATATAAATAAGGCATACTAGAGGTTATTCCAGAACTTATTAATAGATATGTTTTCAAACAAATTTGTAACTAAATGAAGTTCTCATTGTATGGTTCAAATAACGTAACAGTGCTATAAAGCCTAAGATATGTCATACCTTTTCATTATAACCAGCTAAAAAAACTTTTTATTGACTAATGCGATGAGGTGATGGCTAACAATTTTTATAGGTCTACTTGTGGTTTTCTTCCTCCCCTCCCATTGCAGTGTGATGTTTTATAGCCTAAAATTTAGGTTTTATCTAAATCCTTCCCCGATAAATGAGCTATCCAAATCGATAAAGTAGTTCTTGAGATTAGCTCATATAAACAAACTCATCTGCTTTTTAATATTTGTATAGATATACCGTCTACATATGCATGCTTAAAATAAATGACTGTTTATCATTTATTATCGAGCAAGAGTTCAATACAAGATATACTTACAAAAATCTAAATACTTACTTTTAGAGCCATAACTTCCTCATAATAGTATAAAAGCTGGAATTCATCGAATCTAAACAACTTAGCTTCGGTTCGGAGACATATCCTGCATATCTTTAAGTTACACATATTGGTGGAAATTTATGTTATTATTCCGCACCTAAATACACGATTTGCCAAACGATTTGAATACCTACTACTTTCATTTTGATGTAAATAAACAATATATTCAGGGAAAAAAGCGTAGGTAGCGTACGTACACTGAGCAAGAAACACACTAATCTGTGAGAAACACATACTCAAGAAGCTTATATACAAACTGGAGATTGCACTATGAAGAAAAGACTGAAGCTAAACAATTTGACCTTGAATGACGTCATGGTTGTTTGCTGTCTCTTTCAGTGGGGTGACAACACGTTATAAAATAATAAAGGAAGCTACGATCAAAAGTGAGCGACTTTATTATACATAATAAATAATATGTTAAGGATATTACTTAATATATTAAGGATAAAAAAAACATCTCTTATCTGAAAAAATAATAATAATAGGAATGAAGGAATTTTGCAATACATTGCGTTGCGGTGCGGCCATAGACTTGTATGTATTTTGTAACATAGAGGTCGTTGGGTGCGGCCCGCCCCGATTATGGAAAAATTGCGGGACTTGTTTTTTTGTGCCCAGCAGAACTTTAGTTGAAAATAATAATAGTAAACTGGTGGTAAGAAAATAAACTACATTTATTTTTTTAAATAATTTATTTAAGTAGGTAGCCAATTTTTAAAAAACTAAGTTATAGTAGTTGAGATTAGAGTTTCATCTTAATAGGATACATACCTACTATACACCGTATAATATTTTATACAGTGTGGCCTGCCCTACCGGGTTATTCTCTTTTTCTTTTTTCATTCACTCACTCAAAAGGAAAAGCGAATCCATGATATTGGAATCGCACCCACTAAATTATTATACTGTTGATTAAAAAACTATAAATAAAAAATAACATTATGTAAGTACTCAAATCGTATAATTCGTTACTTATTTATAAAAGTTTACAATCATTTTCAATACACACTTAAAAGTCTAATCAATTGACTGGCATTGATTGGCATTGTGACTTCAACAGTATTAGATGTAGTCTCTGAAGTTCATTATATTAGTTTTATCATCATTAAATCTCCGCCGTTTAGAGGGTGGTTCATTTTCATCAACCTATTTAAAAAAAACATACACTGTCATAAGCAAGCATCATAAAAATGAATATGGGGTTAATTCTTATAAATCTTTGCTGTACATAAACGGGGACGGCCATCTAACAATATTATAACTAGTTTGTTGAAAAGTTTTTTATTATTTATCTTATTAGTATAGACAAACAATTTATAGTATTTTACACTAATAAGAATTCATCTTGTAATATTGATATAATTTTTACTTACAACACTTTTTTCTAAAGTTGGCTGTGTCAATTTTTCTTCACTTACATTTGCATAATATGTAGTGTTAGAACTTGAAGGTATATTATTACATTCCTGAAATAGGAAAAAAAAAAATTCAAGTCAATATTTGTCACACACACAGGCATCCTTCCAAAACATTAAGAGATCCCAGGTCTTGGATTAAACTATGATGGACGTGTAAAAATTTCACATATTTGTTAAGTTTGTGTCACAGAACAGTTGCGAGTTTTCAAGCTCCCAACAACTAAGAATATCAACATTAATCTTTATGATGATTCACCATGACAATGAAGTCCACACAAACAAAGCAAGTTTTGATAAATTTTGTTTAGTTTGAAGATCAGTCATTCATGGTTTTATGAATTAGTGAATAAGTTAGCACTTTAGTAAATATAAATATTATCTAGCTACAAAAATTAAAACCTCATTAACAACAATTTTGGATGTGATTATTACTTACTAATAGGTTGCAACATTTGCACGGCTGGTAGGCATAAAATGGTACTGCGGTTTTGAGTAGATGTCCTGGTCTCTCAGGCTCATCAGCTCTGAAGTGTGCACTATAAATCCTGGCAGATGCATAGAATTTGCCTTTTATAATGGTATTTTGCATAACCAAGCATTTTTAATTTTTTGGTCTCTCGGGAAACTAAAATAAAACAGCAATATATAATACACCAAATTAATCATGTTGCGCCAACCATCCCCTACAAACAAAAGTAGTTATTGAGGAAAAATAAGGGATTATGATCCTTGTGTAAGAGGTATCAGACAATTTTATCATAAGAGACATCACTTTAGTGCTACCTAACCCTAAGGAAAATCTTTTCTAAATTGATGCGAACCAGTAATCAAACCCAGCCCATGGATTAAAGGTTAATTACTGCACTACTTTCTACCTACTAAGCCAATTAAGTCAATAAATATGAAGAATAATAAAAGATTTTCGAGGAATTACTTTCCAGTCAAAGATAGGATCTGAACTTAGGGTTGGAGTGTAGCAAAGAGTGTGCAAGGCGTTTGGGACTTTTCAGATTTTAGCGTAATTTTTCAAAGTCCAAAACGCTTTGATAAAATTCGCACATATTTTCCCACTAAACTATGCATCGGATAGAAAAAAATATAAGAACAAAAAGTGCTTATATTAAGCCCTTGTTAACGTTAATAAACAAAGATTCCAGATTTATTAGGTTTGAAACATTTTCGTGAAAATTTTTATAAGTCCAAAACGCCTGGATAATTCGGTCGCATTTTTTCGCTTAACTATGAGTGGGATAAAAAAAGTATTAGAATAAAAAGTGTTTATTTGAAGCTCTTTTATACGATAAAATACATTGTACACAATTTTTCGTGAAAATTTTCTAAACGCACGCGACGTAAAATATGGTTACCCTTGTCTTATTACTACGACAAAAAAGTATTTCTTTTAAGTTCAGTTTTTATGTATTATGGCTTATTATTTTATAAAAGTGAGTAGTCAGATATATCACGAAGTGCATATTCTAGTAATAGTTTACGTTTAATACATTAAAAACATAAACGTAGTCCTCAATATCTCTAAAATAGAAGTACTATCATGAAGCACAGAAAATATGAAAAAAATGTGTATACCTGTGGAATTTCACGCTACTTTTTGGATGCTAGACGTTTCCACAACCACGAACCACACAACTCATGATGATTTGCACCAAAACACGGCATATATTTCAAAAATTCCTGAAATGAATATTCGAAGTGAAAGAGATTCTTTTGACAGCCGGGCGTTATGGTTTTGACAATATGCTTTAGTGTTGCCAAAATACGTCAATAAGATTACCACACAGTCGGGGGAAAAGCTGCATTAAAAAATATTTTTTTGCAGCTTGTTACAAGCAAGCTCTAAAAATATTTCATTGACCATAACCATTAATTTCTTATGTGAAAAAGTATTACGCACTGCCCTTCTTCGTAGGTTTATTTATAGCAAGAAAAACAAAGAATGGCTTGGGGAATATTCTCCATGAACCTGGCTACACTATTCATTGAGTGAGTGAGACAGAAAACAACCGTAAAGGTCAAATGAGTTCAATTTTTTTGGCTTCAAAATATTGTTCGTATTGCAATCTCCAGTTTGTATCTAAGCTTCTTGCACATACTAATACTCTTACTAATCTGTGCTAATAATCTGTGACTCTTACTAATCTGTGGCAAGAAACATAGATATGACAGGCAAGAAATAAAAAATGACAGTTTTTTTTTCGGTTTTAGGAAATGTCAGATTTGACTAAATAGTGATGTGCCAAGTTGGCTATTTCATGGAATTGAAATTCTATACAGAGATTCTTCCGACTCAAATCCCGATTTGAATCTTTTTATATACAATAGTCGGTCCTTATTTGGATTTTTGTAACGAATTTCCAAAATATTTCAAGATCAAAAAAAGATGACTTGGCACATCACTAGTCAGTCGGTACAGTGGCCTTACTCTGGACACAATTATTAAACCCGATCCAATGATCATAGCCATCCCTGTCACTCATACCAGGCATTGTATGCGTGTGAAAGGAATGGCTATATTCATTGGATCATCGGGTTTTGTGTCCTGAGTACGCCCTCAGGTCGGTACCGTCACGGGGTCTCATTCGGAACATAGGACTAGCAAAGATATTATAATTATTAAAAGATGTTATAATTAACTATTCTGTGCATACAAAACACCCTGTTTATACGACTAGTAGAGAACTCCTTTTTACGCAAAAAATTCTAACTTAAATAACAGCAAAAATTTTACGTGGAGCGGAACGTAAACCCCCAATCTTTTCATTGTTCGAAAAATTACATCATCTTGGATTGTTCGCACCAATCTGTTTAAATTTTGACAGCCTATAGACCAATCAAACAGTTTCATTTGGCTTTCGCACCTTGACTGACACCGGAACTTCATTTAGTGTGCGTTCCACTTGCTATCCGAGACGACCGCGCGCCCGCGAGAGTCCACTTTGGCATTCCACTTGACGAACGCGGTCTATCATTCAAACATAAGCAGGCTTAAGATGCACGCCGTGATAAAAATTTATCAAAGCATTTTAGCGCATTTATTTGTCAAAAATCGACATGGCTGCCATGAAAGTCATGTCGTACTGTCAAAATTCGAAATATGACAAAATTATCATTGAACCCTAACATGCCACACATATTTTTATCGAATTTTGACATTTCGCCGTGTAACATTATCGTCCACCATTAGCGACGACGACAAAAAAAAACAACATATTTAAAGCAAAAATATATGACTGAGTCGTGCCAAATTTTATCCTAGGCTCTCAAAAAACAATAAAGTGTAAAAATATTGAAAAGAAAGTCCCCGTGGAACATTTTTTATCCCTAACATATTTATTAATTTTGCAATATGTGGATTGCGCAACGGAAAGTAAAACGTGTTACTTAGTTGAATGTCTATTTATTAATGCTTAAACTTATGTTACTACTTATATATATACTTCATCTATGAGGGGTGCGTCACACA
This sequence comes from Pyrausta aurata, assembly GCA_963584085.1. Classification (NCBI taxonomy): domain Eukaryota; kingdom Metazoa; phylum Arthropoda; class Insecta; order Lepidoptera; family Crambidae; genus Pyrausta; species Pyrausta aurata. Next base: position 8,844,559 of record OY757274.1, read on the forward strand.
CTACACCTCCCCCGTATTTGAGAAAAAAAATGAAATGAAATTACATTTTTTTTATAATTTGGAATTTTGTATGTTATTATTAAAATACAAGAAAAAAAATCAAACAAAAACAATTCTCAAATATATATAAATGTTATGTAAAAACATTATTTATGCTGTGCAATTTCGAAAACTACAAAATAAGTTTAATTTTAATTATTAGTCAATTACTATTTATTATAAAATTTAACAGTACAAAAATGGTAGTTCCAAAGCATTTTATGTAAAAATTAAACGACTAATTTTGTCATGTCGATCGAAAGAAATAGTGTGTCATGCATGTTAGGCCTGCTGATCAATAACATCATAATAACTAACAATTACGCACGCGATGCCTACAGCAAACCATGTCAATAGGTGGGTCGTCGTGGTGTATAAAAGTTACAGTTATTGGAAGTGTTTTTTTTTACAATTTGTGACAACAATTTACATAAATAAAATAATAAATACAGACATATGTTCTTTTTTTCAAAAGGAATCAATAACAATTTAAATTATATTTTTTTTATAATTTCTGTAACCTTACATCGCTGAAATATTTCAATTACCTACCACCCTTAGGATAGTAAAAAGAATATTCAATATTCATTTATTTGCAGAAAATACATAGTTAAACATAAATACTACATAAATGCACACCCGGTAGGGTACAGCAAACTTGTTACTATTTAACTTAAATATTGCACAATTTATATAAAATTATGAATTATTATTAGGAACATCAAAGCATACAAATATCACACAAGCCCATTATTTGATATAACGAATGCACGAACGCAATGCTCGCACCCCCGGTTCCCGTGGCTATCAAGTGGTACGCACCCATCACAGCAAAGCATCAAGCGGAGTTGTCTGTCAAAAAATCTGTGGTAAATATAATAATTGTCAATTTTTCAACTTCATAAGTTCCCATTCTATTTTTTCTAATAAATAATGGTAAAATAAATTAAAATTATTTATGAAAACAAGTTAAATAAAAAGGCAGTGAAAATGTCTACGCTCAAGATTTGCAGGATTTGCCTGCGGACTGGGGCGAAGATGTACAAATTCGATCGATTTCAGTTATTATATTTTTATGAACAAGTTATGTCCCTAAAAGTAAGTAATTTTCGTATTCTCTTCTACTGGTAAATAATATCGTCAAAATTATTCTGGATTGATAACATGCGGATATGTTCGCTCATGAACCTGTTTTATACTTCTGGTACACAGTAAAACCATGTAGCTAAAGAAGGGATAGTTATTGTTTTGGATTGATTATTTTTGATACTCAGTAAATAATAAACAAACTTTTAGATGTTCGCTCTTTGCAGCAAAAAAGCATTTTTTTTTGTCACCATTGGTCCTTTGGACAATCATATAAGTAACCATGGTTCAATTTTGTATTTAAAAATAAAATGTTGAAGATGATCTTATTATTTTATAGGTGAATGAAAAAGATGGTCTTCCACATTACTTCTGCTTTGAGTGTGCTGCTTTGCTCCAGAAGTTCCATGAGTTTAAAGAGAAGTGCTTTAGAGGTCTCATTGCTCTGAAGAAGATACTATGGAAAGGGCAGGTATGTTAATAACATGTTTCCCGTAATTTTACTGTAATAACAATAAATTCTGTTATTTGTGTTACTCAGTTGTATGATTGTGCCATGTTTATGTGTAAGCTTGAAGTTAAGAAGTTTTTATTACTTTATTCATTCGGAAGACAAATAAGAAAATTTTCAAATAGGTTGCGCTTTTGATAATAATATAAACCAGGTTATTATTTTTTGCAATTGTACCTGCATTACCTAACTTATATTTCATTCATTTACAGATAACATACAAAACTTTAGACAATGTAGACCGAATTGCAATCAAGTTAATGTCCCCTTTAGATGTACTTACTGTCTCAAAAAGAGTTAAAACCGTCTCAACAATTGAAAAACAAGAAATCGATGACATCAAAGATGAAGATGATGGTACCGATAATAAAGAAGATGCTTTGTTCACGGACAGTGATGATGAAGTTATTATAAACTGTAAATTAAAACGCAAAAAGAGTCCTACACCTGACCGTGAAGTTATTGAAGAAGATAGAAAAGACAAAAAAGCAAAGCATAAAACAATAGTCTTTGATGACAGTGACAAGGAAGAAGAAAAGGTTAAACCACATAAGACGAAAAGCAAACGCAGAAAAAGCCTAATTGATAAAAATAAAGACAAGCCCAGAGATCGCCAAGCTAAACGTAAAAAGAAATCGTTGTATGAAAGCGACTTGGAAGATGATTTTTCAACAGAATGTCAAGTCAAGAGCAGAGAGAGTTCCATGTCAGGATTTGATGATATTACTGAGCCAGCAATATTTGTTGAAGAAAAGCCAATGCACAGTGATACAGAGTTAGATATAACATTTGAAGATGGTACGAAACCTAGTGGTTCGACAACGGTATTTGTTGATGAAAAGAAGGAACTACCACCTGAACAAGAAGAACCAGTAAAAGAATCAAAGACTAAAGGGGCTAAGGGACCGAAAAAAAGTAAATGGAACGCTAAGAATAAAGTACTAGAATCTGGCAACTGGAAGAAGTACAGTTTGTCAGAAGAAGAGGCGCTAGAACAGTTCAGGGCAAAGGCAATGGACCCGAAGTATATTGCTGCACCGTTCAAATGCGCGGACTGTTTCAAAGGTTTCTCTAAGGAGGAGATATTAAAAAGACACAGGAGATTACATGATGCAGTAAGTAATTAATAGTTTTTTTTCTTTATTTACATCTTGACTATCACGGTCAAAGAAGATAGAGAAACCGAGTAAAAAGAAAGAAAGAAAACACATTTATTCAGTACTTAAATATTTTTACAAGTTTGCTGCACAGGTCTTGCTTTTGAGATGTAAGAAACCCCAAAATTCTGAAGATAGAGTTAATTCAGACAGAGATTAATTAAAAAACATTAGGTGCAATAAAGATTTAATTACTTACTATGTCATTGTAGTGCACCAACAAGTTATTGCTTTAATATTCAATTTAGAGTTGAAATCTTCCATTTTATTTTATTTAAATTTTTCAGCAATACCTTTCATGACGTCTAAAGATTTGACAAATTGGATGCGTTCTGCAGTCAGGTCAATAGACAGACATGCTGACGATTCAGTCAATTTCGTATCATAGACCTGACAGTAGAACGCGTCTAGTGTGTCAAATCGTTTAGAAATTTAAACTGGATAAAAGCACAAATAATATCATTGCAATTAAAGCCATTATTACCCAATGGTCATCTGGAAGAGTTTGCTTCCAGCGGTATTATTATTATTATTAAGAGCCTGTGGTGTCCCACTGCAAGGCATAGGCCTCCCTACCATTTCTCCAGTCGCCACGATTTTGGGCATTTATTTTCCAGTCTTTGTCGAACACGTCTAACTCGTCACGCCATCGTCTTCTGGGTCTACCACGTGGCTGTAAGACCACCAGCGGTGAGACCGCCAATATTGTACTTCTGTTTTTTTTGTAATGTTTTGTTTCTTGTGCAATCTATACTCTATACTAATATTATAAAGCTGAAGAGTTTGTTTGTTTGTTTGTTTGTTTGTTTGAACGCGCTAATCTCCGAAACTTCTGGTTCGAATTGAATAATTCTTTTTGTGTTGGATAGTCCAGTTATCGAGGAAGGCTATAGGCTATATAACATCACGCTACGACCAATAGGAGCAAAGATATAGTGGTAAATGTGTAAAAAACGGGAGAAAGAAGTCACTATTCCACGCGGACGAAGTCGCGGGCAAAAGCTAGTAAAGAATATTTATTTATTTTTTTGCTATATCCCCAGGCGATAGGTAACTTCGAGTGTCGCTTCTGCCGTATGCGCTTCAAGATCGACTGCCGGCTGCGCAAGCACATGCGCGCTCACTACACCAAGTACGAGTGTCTGCGGTGCAACCTCATCTGCCCTATCGAGTGAGTGCCACCCTAAAGAAAGAAAGTAATAAATAAAAACATTTATTAATCAAGGACATCACACACACAGCATAACAGACACAATTTTGTACTACAAATAAAATAATAATAAAAAAATACAATAAACTTAGTACAAAAAAGCAACAACAACAAGAACATAAAAACTATTAGCAAACATGGGTAGAACGAGAAGAAGCAAACCCAGTGTCCGTTGTGTGTCTGTAGTGTCACAATAAACATACATACTATTTATTATTATTTTTATTTCAAACACTTCATGCACAAATCAAAGTTACATATGGCAGACTTAATGCTAAAAGCTTTTCTACCTGTCAGCCATAGGTCACAGAAAATACAGGCGGCGCGAAGGAAGTGTCAAAGAGACAGAAGAAAGAGTGTATCATAATTTTATTTTTGTTATTATACCTAGTGTTTTTTAGTCTCAATACAAACTACTACATGTTTAAAATTTCTTGTGTAAAAAGCAACTATGTCAGACAAGGAATCGAACCCTTTGTCTTACGAAATCCGGGCGCATGCCTATACCACTCGGCCACCGTCACATTGGCAGGCCTGTTAAAGTTTGCAAGTACTATGTTTATCGCGTAGGTTTGTGTTTTAATGAGTAATCTCCTCGTCTCACTCGGCCACCGTCACGTTAACCAGGCCGTTGAATATTTATTTGTTGAGAAGTCTTCCAAATCACTTACTTCCACCAATCTAAAAATTTATATAATAGTCCCCCTAGCCGATTTCGACTACGGTGGCCAGTCACAACGACTTACCGACTGCGCGGGACATATTGTAGTGCACAAGTGTGTGCGCAAACACAGGTGCACTCTCTATTCCTTTCACTCTCATAGCCCGATGGGACAGCAATCTGACACGACCGGAGAGAGATCAGGCGCAGGACCAACGGCTTAACGTTCTTTCCGAGGCACGGGGGTGAAACACCGCCAACTTCCAAACTCCGGGCTACCCTGAGAATTTCTAAAAAAATTATATATTTCAGATACAAAGTGTGCATGCCCTGATTCAGTATTAAAATACTTGAAAATAAGTGGTCTAATTTGTATATTGATTTATGTTTTGACAGACTTACAGCTTTGCTTCATGAAGAACTACACAACGGAGTTATCAAGAAATGCGAACAATGTAATGAAGAATTCAGGTATGTATATCAGTATTACTACCTTGTATCTCAAACACCAATCCATCAATGGCTTGTTAATTAAGAAGCATAAGTTGTCTTTTAAAAGACAACTTTTTCGTAAAAAAAAACAATGTTTTTCTTTTTCATAAAAGTACGAGCAAAATGTTTAGTTTAGTTTTAAGTGTTACTTAAAGGAAAAATTTTGTAAAAATATTTTGGTGCTGAATAAACGTTTTTTCTTTCTTTCTTTTCTTTAATTAATCCATGTGTCTATTGATCATGAATATGTTGTGTATTCCAATAAAAATAAAATTATTAAAATAAATAAATGAGCCAATGCGTGGACTGCTAAATATACCACATTCCAAACCATGCTGTTTATCAAATCGCAGGCTTCAGACTTTGACTGGCTAAAGAGCTATATTTACGACTAGTGGCTCACCGCGGCTTTGCCCGCATTTGTATTGAATCTCATTATAAAGAATAGCCTATGTGTTATTCCAGTGCATGAACATTAATCATAGTAAATTTTCATCAAAATCCTTTCAGTAGTTTTTGCGTGAAGAAGTAACAAACATTCATCCATACATCAATTAATTAATTTATTTAAAACACTTCATGCACAAAGAGATAAAATATCAACCCTCGCAAACTTTCGCGTTTATAAAACTAAAATACATAAATAAATATTCGTCAGACAACACACTAATTGTCTGGTTTCGTGGTAAGGAATTTGCTTCCTTGTGTTACGATACGAAGTACCAGACAACGATTATGATGGGGGTGTCTCATAAATACTTAAATACATATAAAATCCATAACTTAGGTACGTGTTCGTGCTCATCACACAAACATTTGCCCCTTGCGGGATTCGAACCCGCGACGGCCGGCGTAATAGTCAGGAGCGCTAACCAATACACCAAACGCGTTTATAATATTACTAGGACTAATTCATATATTACAGTGCAGTAGGTTTTATAGAACTGAGTTGACATTTGTAATTGATTGAAATCCTACTGACATTTTTATTTCATCTTATTATTGATTTTATTAATATTAATTTATAATTCACAATTTATATAATGTTAAATGAATGTTACAAATGAATTTAATTTGCATGTCATAATTTATTGGCTGAATATGAGATTCTTCGTGAAAAACTTAACATCTTTGTATACCATGTTTAATGCAAATAAATATCTTTCTTAGGGACATAAATACTCCTCTTTTTGACATTCTTATACTTTTATTTACGTGTAGAGTTTTCTAACGGTATATTTGTATTATTTTCAACAGACACAGATCGACATACTACACCCATATGCGCACGCACAGAAGCGAACACGTGTGTACTCTGTGCGGCGCGTCGTTCGTCAGCCCGGCCGGCCTGCACCAGCACAAGAAGAAGAAACACTTCGACAACACAGCGGTGAGTGTCACAAGAACACGCTTATGTCTAAAGGCTATTATAAGGTTCAAAACACTCTAAACGACACGAATGTGTGGTCCGTCCAGCCTGCACCGACTGATGTACTTACCTTTGATGATTTTGATTTTACGGCAGCTAGTGGTGACTGAGTTTGTTCCGGCGTTTCGTCTCAGCACTTGCCTAATTGTCTGTGTTCTGTCTCGAAGCGCTGGTAGGGCTCAAAAGATAAAGATACATGTTTCGGCCCTTTCAGGGCACATTTATTTTTATTTTTTCACTGTATATTTGACGTTCATAAGAGTCATTTATGACCTAAACTGAAAAAAAAACATAACACAGCGGTGAGGAGTGACACAACATAGCACAGAGGTGAGTGAAACAACTTTTCACTCACTGCTGTGTAACGTTTAGTGATGGCCGCGGAGAATATTCCCGATTTTCAGTAATTTTTACTCATGGTAAATTACTGGGAATATTCCCGATGTTCCCGGAAACTTTCCCAAAGTTTCCAATGAAAAAAATTACATATGGTGAGAAAGTAAGATCTTTGAAACTAATCAGTGGCTTTTAATAATGCGATTTTTATGAATAATAAATTCTAGGAGAAGGAAGTTTTTGAGATATGGGTAAAAAATATCAAGAAATAGAAAATATTAAAAAAAATACTACATAAAAACTTAATAAATAGCATTAAAAAATGTACTCTATTAACACTTGTATTCTATTTCAAATACACATTTTTTTTGGCGTCAGTGCATGATGTCAAACTTACATACACAAACAATCTACGCACATAACTGGGAAAATTTCCCGCAAATTTCCGGAAAATTAACTCAAAATCACCAAAATTCCCAGAAACGGCACATCAGTATAAAAGTGAGTTTTGTAAAGAAACCGTAAACGCCATCAGTTGAATAATTATCGTGTCCATTCTCAGGAACCGCCCCCAGAGGACGAGAAGCAGACCTACTGCAAGAAGTGCGACATCAGATTCGAGACACGAGACGCCTACACGGAACACTTGTTCCATTCCGCCATGCACACCGAAGGGATGGAGTGAGTTCTTTAGCAGACTGAGACCCTTTACACACTGCGACTTTTAGCATCGATACTAACGCGCGACAGCATCTCGACTCACGCAATGAACAGATTTAATTTGGCATCGATGCAGTCGTCAGTATCGATGCAGAAGCGCGACTGCATCGATTCTAACGCGCGTTAGTATCGATGCACTCGCCAATATACAGTACATAATTTGACAATGCCCAGGTTCTGCATCGCGACTGTAACGATACTAACGCGCGTTAGCATCGCTACTGTATCAATACTAAAAGTAGTGAAATGTAAAGGTTGACATTTTGCGACTGCATTGATGCTGCATCGCGACTGCAACGCTGTTAAAAGTCTTAGTGTGGGTGGTCTATAACAAAGATATTTTTAAGCTATGTCCCCATTACTCAGGCTTACCTATTATACAGACCACAACACCACACACTCAAAAGCATGTAGTTTTTAGGGTTCCGTAGCCGAATGGCAAAAAACGGAACCCTTATAGTTTCGTCAAGTCTGTCTGTTTGTCTGTCTGTCTGTCTGTCTGTCCGTCCGTCCACATGTCACAGCCACTTTATTCTGAAACTATAAGCATTACATAGCTGAAACTTGATAGGTAGGTGTATTTTGTTCACCGCTTTCCGATTCAGATACAAAAAGTAAGAAATAATAATATTTAAGGGGGGGCTCCCATACATGAAACTAAAACCTTAAATATTTTTTTTACTCGAACCTATTCGTGTGGGGTGTCGATAGATAGGTCTTTTAAAATGATGTCGAGGTTTCTACAACCATTTTTTGTTAAAATCTAAGGTTTGACATATAGACGCTTCCAAAGTGGTAAAATGGGCGTCCCCCCCCCATCTAACTTTTGAACTAAGAAAGTGAAAATTTTGAAATAAATTTATAATGTAGATCTTAACAAAAACTTGCAACGAAAATTGGTTTGAAGGAAATCGAACCAGTAGTTTTTGAGATATTGCACATTTTTATCAACCGCATATATAACTTTGTCTTTCATACAAACACTATGAAAAACAAAGTTATTTTTGCTGTCGAAATATATTGTGATGTTTTCGTTAATTGATAGTAATTGGACCCTGAATTCAGTTAAGGGTCGCACGGAACCCTCAGTGCGCGGGTCCGACACGCACTTATTTAAATGATTGATTGTTTGTTTGCATAAGACATTTTACATCGATGTTACTTGCATAATAATAATAATTCCTCACATTTTACAAATTCTTCGGTATCGTAACTATCCATAATAGTTGCTGACGCCTATCCGGTTCGAAGGACCATGTATGGATACTTAGACTGTGGCGGTAATGAGTAATGATTTAGTTTCATAGGAGTAAAAACAGATAGCAATACTAATAATTGAAACATATTTATTTATACATTCGCGACTGTCGATTGTGTGTTTGTAGTTCCCTAACTAAAGTTGTTGTTTTCTTTTTAAGGGACGAGATACGGGATGAATCTTGTGCACTCAGAAAAGTTATAGGAAAGATGTCGAAAGCCAAGGTAAGTTTTAATTTTGAAGAACAATTATAAAATTTACTACTCAGTAGTAGATGCCTAGAATTATATAAATACTTAATTTTATCTTCTTTATATTGTTTCAGATCGCAAATGAGCTTCGAAAAAGGTATATGAAATGATCATCATCATTTTTTACTTATAAAAAATCCTAATTATAGGAAAGATAGTGGGATGGTTTCCCCTTTTGCCCTATACATCGCAGTTTAAGAACCGGGGGTTTTACCTCCTAATATCCATTCAAAAAGCCTTTTCCGATATGCTCTAACTTGAGTTTAAAGAAGTTTATTTCTCATAAGAACTTATATCTAAGGGATACATAGTTCACTTAAAATGAGATATGCTTATAAGTATTACTTAAAAATAATCAATTTAGTGCAGCGCAGCTGCATCACTAATTTAAAACGAATATAAAAAGTCACATATAATTCCCAAACCATTTACAAACATTGTGATTATGCTACTTGTAGAAAATAAATGCATTCATCATAGCGTAGATAACAGTATACTGAGTGCAAGCAAAAAAACAGGTTGCGCGGTCGGCCGGTCAGTAGGTAACTATAATAGCTACTTAGTTTGCTGTCCGACGCGCGATGTGTCAACAGCTCATAGAATGAACGGAGTCGCCCAGTCTTTTTTTTTTTTTTTATTACCGACTTAAAAATAAATAGAAAAATGAAGTTATTATAAATTACTCGAGAAAGTTACTTTGGTGTATTTTATTCTATTGAAATAATAAAAAAAAATAACTTCAGTCTTGTAATGACAAATGAAACACGCGTAGTTTAGTTAGCAACTAATTTATATTTTCTAATTCTGAAGGTACATGATATATGCGTATTCACAGATACCCACAACATCTTTCCCCTTAAAAAAAATAAGCTTAGCAAAGTCTAAAATCTAGACTTAGTTTAATTTTATTCTAAATTCTTAGCCTTGCTTCGAGTAATTGGTGGAGTATATTCCTCCAATAAACTTGCATCTGTTTGATCGAAAAGAGACTCTGTTGGAAAAAACTCCTCATCAGAATTATTACTAGCCTTAGTTTCATCAAAATCATTAGTTTTAATTAAATGACGGCGGTTACGACGGTAAACGAGACCTCTTTTATTTTTTACAATAAACGACCTCGGTGTTTCGGCTTTTGCCAAAATCTTACCTCTCATTCTAGTATTGTTCCTTTCTAACATAATAACATCATCGCCTACATTTAATTTTGAAAGTGGCCTACTGGACTTATCATAGTATAGCTTACTTTGAATTTGTTTTTCTAACAATGCTCCATGTTGATTTTCATTAGTTTGAAAAACCAACAAGTCTGGGTGTACAGGTAATTGACAGTTTAATCGTCGACCCATTAATAACTGTGCTGGAGAATTTAATTTATCGCGCGGTGTGTTCCGATAACTCAGCAAGCCGAGGTAGAAGTCAGTTCCACTATCAATTGATTTTTTAAGACAGTTTTTTATTCTTAAAAGATGAAATATGAAACCAAAAATTGCGCACGGGCGGGATTCGAACCAGCATCTTTCTGGCTAACCGGGCCAACTGCTCTTCCAATTGAGCTACCGTGCTGTCGGTCCGACCGCGCGAAATTCTTGGTCTCATTGATACGTCATTGCGTGACGTTAGCGCCATCTACCCGTCTGTTTATGCAACAGCGGGCCAAGTAGTTATTCTTTACAGAATAAATTCAACTTGGAAATGATAACGCTTCGCTACTCAATGGTTTTACAATATTTACAGACGGGTAGATGGCGCTAACGTCACGCAATGACGTATCAATGAGACCAAGAATTTCGCGCGGTCGGACCGACAGCACGGTAGCTCAATTGGAAGAGCAGTTGGCCCGGTTAGCCAGAAAGATGCTGGTTCGAATCCCGCCCGTGCGCAATTTTTGGTTTCATATTTCATCTTTTAAGAATAAAATATGACACTGTAAGTGTTAAAAATATTGTAAAACCATTCAGTTTTTTATTGTTTGCACTGCTCTTTTACTCTTGCCATTCGACTGAGCATAATTCGGCGACGAGGTCACGTGATTAAAACCCCATTTCTTAGAAAACTGTCTAAATTCGTTAGATGAGTATTGAGGACCGTTATCACTTATCAGTGAATCTGGAATCCCATAACGTGCAAAATTTTCTTTTAAAATTTGAATTACACTATAAGAAGAAGTGTCCTTTAAAAGCGCTATTTCTATGAAATTTGAGAAATAGTCTACCATAATTAAGTATGATTTTTTTCTGTATTCAAATATATCTGTTCCTACCTTATTCCATGGCAATGCTGGTATGGGAACGGAAATCATCGGCTCCTTACTAGGTCTCCTTAAATTCTCCTGGCACGTTTAAAAATTTTTTACAAACCGATCTATGTCTTCTGTAAAGCCTGGCCAAAACAAAACCTCACGTGCGCGCCTCTTACAACGATCCATTCCTAAATGACCTTGATGTATAATTTTTAACATTTCATTTCTCATGGATGTTGGTATTAAAATTTGCCTGTTTTTAAAAATTATTCCATTAACAGAGTACAGTTCATGTCGTATGGACCAATAATATTTTAAACTATTACACACATCAGACTGATACTGAGGCCATCCTTTTTTAATATACATTATTAATTTTTGTAAATTTTCGTCCTTTTTAGTTTCTACATTAACCTGATTTAGTTTATTGCTAGATATAGGTAAGTTACTTATTAACATATTTATTTGGCACTGAATATGGCTACTAATATTATCATCATATAAGTCAGGAAGCGGCGCACGTGATAGGGTATCTGGTAAAAACATTAGTTTACCTGGCTTATAGTGTACTATCAAATCAAAACCTTGTAGTCTCATAATCATTCGTTGCAAGCGTGCTGGTATCGAATTCAAAGGCTTCTTAAAAATGCTTTTAAGCGGTTTGTGATCTGTTTCAATAAATACTCCCTTCTTACCCTATATGTACTGGTGGAATTTTTCACATGCAAAAACGATCGCTAACATTTCTTTCTCAATTTGAGCATATCGTTGTTGCGTGTCTGTGAGTGTGCGCGACGCGTATTCCACCGGGCGGCCGCCTTGCAGCAGCACGGCGCCGAGTGCCACGCTGCTCGCGTCAACTGATAACACGACGGGCCGCGTGACGTCATACAAAGCTAGTACAGGGGTGTCACAAATACTATCTTTTAAAGTTTCAAATGCCGCTTGATGATTGGTGTCCCAACTCCAAGCAATATATTTTTTCAATAGCCTTGTTAATAAATAAATTTTATCTGAATACTGCGGTATAAACTTGGATAGATAATTCACTGCTCCCAGAAACCGTTGCTAAGACTTACGGTCTGTTGGGGCTGACATATTTTTAATTGCTTTTACTTTTTCTAAATCCGGTTTCATGCCGTCTTTGTTAAAAATGTGACCTAAATATGTTACCTCTTCAACGCATATTCTACATTTATCTTTGTTGAATTTTAAATTTATTTCCCTGGCCCTATTCAATAATGCATTTAAACGACTATCGTGCTCAGTTTTCGTACGGCCCCAGCAAATGATATCATCAAAGAATGATTCGACTCCCTGCAGCCCTTCTAGTAGCTGCTTAACTTTTCCGTGAAATACTTCTGAGGCACAATTCAAACCGTATGGTAATCTCAAATATTGATATCGTCCAAATGGCGTACCAAATGTACATAAATCTGCACTCTCTTCATCCAATTTTATTGCCCAAAACCCAGAATTGGCGTCCAAAACTGAAAAATATTTGGCCCCATTTAGCTTAATAGCTAATTCATTAATAGTTGGTAACTGAAAGTGAGCACGCTGTATGGCAACATTTAATGGTCTCGGGTCCAAACATATACGTAATGTTCCATTCTTTTTGGCTGCAATTACTAATGAATTTACCACCATATATATATATTTGCACCAAATAATCACTTTAACCGCTGCCACCATGTAATGACAAATGAAACACGCGTAGTTTAGTTAGCCACTAATTTATATTTTCTAATTCTGAAGGTACATGATATATGCGTATTCACAGATACCCACAAGTCTTATGCCAGTACTGATGTTGCTGCTGCCCAACACCAGGAGAACGATTATTTAATGGCGGCTTTACTCGCCATGGCACAATTGTCACTGAATATTGTATCTTTTAAGAAGCCTATCCTACTAGACTCCCTATTACATTCTGGTAATTCTGCCGCTGTTTGGTCGGGGACTGCTTATTCAACATATTCGCAGCTAATTGTCATATCTGGTGGACGTTCACTATCCACCACCTCTATGAAATGTCAATATATAAAAAAAAGTTTATATCTTTAATGTATAGTAGATTGTTATACAAGGGGAGAAAGCGACCCATTTCACTCGAGATGTTTCTGGCACTCGAACGAATTGAGAGCGCCAATAATTCGAGAGTGAAATGGTGCTTTCACCCGAGGTAAACATACTATTTTTCATTTCGACTGTGAGGAAAACCATTAAATTTACAATAATGGTTGTAGATGTCATTGTGAGGTATTATGTAGTTCAGCGAGAAAGGAAAACTCTTTGGGAAAACTCAAGTTTTTGCACAAAAAGACAGCTGATTAACAGTTCTACAATCATCTAACATGATTAGTAAGAGTAACGGCACGAATACATGAAAACAGAGTAAGAAAAAACAGACGATACGAAATAATTAAAAGCCTTGTAAAAAATATCGAGCGAATTTTCCCCACAGACAATAACTGTAAAAAAATTAAAAAGTAGACAGAGAGTTTAAAAAGAAAAAAATGACACTGACAATGTTAAATAAAAAAAGTTTCATCTTGGTATTATGGCGGGAAGCCGAATATTTTAATCACAGATTAGTAATATGTATATTTTAATTAAAGATTGAGTCAGTTGTATATTTTTTATTATCAACGATCATAAAAAACATGTTTTTGTAATGTTAGCTAAGCAAACATTTTTATTATTTTTATAATATGATGTGACTGAATGATATTTGACCCAAGCTTTGGCTGCATGCCTTGACTCTATACCATGCCAAATAAAACTAAATTACTTTCCACCCTAGGGATGGATAAGCTATTTTCCACCCGGCTATCTACACAGGAAAGTGCTATTTTCCGAACAGGAGAGATGAAATAGTAGATTGTTATACAAGGGGAGAAAGCGACCCATTTCACCCGAGATGTTTCTGGCGCTCGAACGAAGTGAGAGCGCCAATAATTCGAGAGTGAAATGAATGCTTTCACCCGAGTTAAACATACTATTTTTCATTTCGACTGTGAGGAAAACATTAAATTTACAAAAGTGGTTGTAGATGTCTTGGTGAGGTATTATGTAGTTCAGCGAGAAAGGTAAACTCAAGTTTTGAACAAAATATGACAGTTGATTTACAGTACTAACAACACCTAACACGATTAGAAAGAATAACGGCACGAATACATGAAAACAGAGTACAAAAAGGCAGAAAATATCAAATAATTAAAATCTTTGTAAAGAATATCGATCGATATTTTTCCACAGATAATAACAGAATCCAAAAATAATTTCTTTTTTTTATAAAAGTTTTACGGCTTTGGACGAATCCTTCCTGAAATGACACTGACAATATAAAATTAAAAAAAAAACATCTTGGCATTATGGCGGGCAGCCGAATATTTTAATTGTTAAGTAATTGAATTAAAATTAGAAATTGTATATTTTTTTATCAACGATCATACATAATACCTACACAATATGATTTTCAATTTATAGCTAAGCAAAAATGTTTGTTATTTTAATAACATGATGTGACTCAATTATCTTTGGTCCAAGCTTTGACTGCAGGCCTTGACTCTATGCCATGTCAATTAAAACTAAATTACTTTCTACCCTAGGGATGGATAAGCTATTTTCCACCAGGCTATCTACACAGGAAAATTATATTTTCCGAACAGGAGAGATGAAAAAGTATTATGTTCCTAATACTAATACTTTTACAGACAATCGGAAGATCAACCGCTGCCCCGCATCAAACTGAACACAAGAAAGGGCAGAAGAATCTTCAAGAAACCTACCGACTGTTATCAGGTAGTATTATACAAACTTTTACTGATTAATTCTGCTATGTTATAATATAACCTCATAAGCAGCCGCGCAAAAGTGTGTAAAAATTTACAATAAAATTGATAAATCGATTTCAGGAATCATAGACCAAGTAACATTTTCAAAACGATTCGCTCAATAACTTTTAAATGCTTGTGCAAGTGAAGTTAGACGATAAGGAACATCGATATTAGGTACATCAAGGAGCGATTTTTCGAACGTCAGATAAAACATATCTGACTGATAAAGAAAGTAGCGACTGTTTTCAAAAATCATTTACATAAATGATTGCCGAAAAATAGATGATTTTAATTCATCGAACACTCAGGCCTAAGATACTTTTTTAAAGATTCATCATCATCATCATTATCCGCCAAATGACGTCCACTGCTGAACAAAGACCTCACCTACAAAAACGGACTAAGTACAATGTCGTAGTATCTTTTGAGTGTGCGACATTGTTGTTAACAATAATACTATTCTTAAAAGATGAAATATGAAACCAAAAATTGCGCACGGGCGGGACTCGAACCAGCATCTTTCTGGCTAACCGGGCCAACTGCTCTTCCAATTGAGCTACCGTGCTGTCGGTCCGACCGCGAGAAATTCTTGGTCTCATTGATACGTCATTGCGTGACGTTAGCGCCATCTACCCGTCTGTTTATGCAACAGCTGTTGCAATTTTTGGTTTCATATTTCGCCCGTGCGCAATTTTTGGTTTCATATTTCATCTTTTAAGAATAAAATATGACACTGTGAGTGTTAAAAATATTGTTAAACCAATAATACTATTCTTCTCCAACAGTGCGGCAAACATTTCGACACGCAAGACGCGTGTCTGCGGCACCATCGCGAGGAGCACCCGCGCACGTCGTTCTACCCGCCCTCCGATAGGCAGATCTGCGAGATATGCGGCGCGTCACTATCCGTAAGTATCAATACATATTGACGACCGATTTGGCGCAGTGGTTAAGAAATTGGCTACTGCGCCAGAGGTCGCGGGTTCGATCCCCGCACATTACAAATATTTGTGTGCATGAACATGTCTGTTTGTAGTGGTCTGGGTGTTTTCTATGTATAAATGTAAGTATTTACAAAAAAAGTATTTAAGTATGTTTATTTATAACCGTTGTCTGGTTACCATAGTACAAGCTTTGCTTAGTTTGGGACCAGATGGCGCTGTGTGAAATGTCCAAGGATATTTTTTTATTTATATTCATCTATGAATGTAGGGCTCGGGGTTTGGATATTAGAAATGCTGGATACAACCACGAAGCGGATTTTTGACCTGTTCTGTAAATTTTTTTATGATGTATTCTGGCAAATGAACAATTGTATTTGTATTTGCACAGGCTTGGTTAACTTTTGCCCTATTATTATTGCTTGCATCCATCTTCAGACCCTCACACTCCTCTCGTGTCAATCATGTAATTCTGTATTCTTCTTTCATATCCAAACGTTTTTCTCCTGCCTCACTCTCTCTCTGCGGTTCTACCGACTCAGTAACCAATTTTTAAATTCTAATGACTGCTGAGACTGCCAAAATTGTACGTGTAGAAAAAAATTGCTTATTGGTCCCGCTGTTTTTCTTTAAATTTCTTTGCAAATGGTTACCAAAATTTGTCACTCAACAACACTATGCAGACCGTTTTATTCAGCTTTAATCAGTCTGTCACAATACATCGAACCGGTAATGCAGTCATAGCACTGAATATGTAATTAATTAATGTAAGTAATAAACATTTTTATTTCTTGCTTCTAATATCGTTAATTTATGTTCACAGAGAAGCACAGTGGCGATGCATTTGAACATGCACACTCGAGAAACACTATATTCTTGCGACGTATGCGGAAGGACTTTCCACTCCAAGGGCGGATTGAAGCGACATATGGTGGTCAGTAAACTAAATCTTAATATGTTATAGATTATAGAAATAAATAACTCTCCCAAATAATGTGATTATTTCATCGAAAGATATAGATCAATACTGTTTTCCCTGTTATCGTATCCATACAGTCGCGCGTCAGTATCGCTACAATTTTTTTTTGTATAAGGCTCGTAGCAGACTCACTGCAACGCACACTAATGGAAATTGTACTTAAACGGCTCGACTGACAATCCCCAGCGAAGAAATTTGATACGTTTAGGTTCCCCTTTCTAAGCCGATATGTCTTCGACGACCTTAAAGCTCCTTAGTTGATCTTCTGTACATATTTTAAATCCATAAAATTTCCTGAATCAACCGTCTGTATTTATAGAATTTATATATTATGTATTTCAAAATTGGTTATAATTTTTGCTCCTAGACACATACTGGCGAGAAACGCTACGCCTGTCGTTTGTGCGAGAAGCGATTCACCCAAAGTGGCAGCCTCAGTTTACACTACCGCACCTTCCACCTTAAGCAGCCTTACCCGCCCAGGTAATAACGATAACGGTATTGTATAACTGTTCCATGCGAGTAGCAGTTACCTCATAGTGTCAGTCTCAGTTAACACTACCGCACATTCCACATCAAGCAGCCTTACCCGCCCAGGTAATAACGATAACGGTATTGTATAACTGTTCCATGCGAGTAGCAGTTACCTCATAGTGTCAGTCTCAGTTTACACTACCGCACATTCCACATCAAGCAGCCTTACCCGCCCAGGTAATAACGATAACGGTATTGTATAACTGTTCCATGCGAGTAGCAGTTACCTCATAGTGTCAGTCTCAGTTAACACTACCGCACATTCCACATCAAGCAGCCTTACCCGCCCAGGTAATAACGATAACGGTATTGTATAACTGTTCCATGCGAGTAGCAGTTACCTCATAGTGTCAGTCTCAGTTTACACTACCGCACATTCCACATCAAGCAGCCTTACCCGCCCAGGTAATAACGATAACGGTATTGTATAACTGTTCCATGCGAGTAGCAGTTACCTCATAGTGTCAGTCTCAGTTTACACTACCGCACATTCCACATCAAGCAGCCTTACCCGCCAAGGTAATAACGATAAAGGGAAAGAATATAACGGTACTATGCTAGTAGCGGTTCACGCAGTGTCAGTTTCAGTTTACACTACCGCACATTCCACCTCAAACAGCCTTACCCGCCCAGGTAATAACGATAACGGTATTGTATAACGGTACCATGCTAGTAGCGGTTCACGCAGTGTCAGTCTCCGTTTACACTACCGCACATTCCACCTCAAACAGCCTTACCCGCCCAGGTAATAACGATAACGGTATTGTATAACGGTACCATGCTAGTAGCGGTTCACGCAGTGTCAGTCTCCGTTTACACTACCGCACATTCCACCTCAAACAGACCTATCCGCCCAGACAATAACGTTATAACGTAACGGTATTGGCAGCACGGTCTCGCAACGCTGCTGTCACATATGCCAACAAATCTGACATTTCTGTTTAGAGGCCGTAGTGCGAGATGAAGCGAGGTTGACTCGATAAAACGCATCGAGCGCGTAAACGTGAATTTATGTGGGATTTAAAGCAGCGCCGTCTAGTGGCTAACGTGTACACTAAAACAATCCTATGTAAATTCTCGTTTACGTGCTCGATGCGTTTGATCGAGTAAATCTCGCACTACGATAAGGGAATCATTTTGATTTCACGTAGAGTGGCAGTCTTAAGTCTATCTATACCTACTACCGCCCAGGTAATAACGTTATAACGATAACGGTACTACGTATATAGTACAAAAACATCGTTGAAAACACCTGTAAATAAACATCGTTACACACGTTTGATGTCCGTCGGTGCCGTCATCCTAAATCATGATAAACAGGGGGCGTTAAATATTATAATACTAGCTTTTGCCCGCGACTTCGTCCGCGTGGAATACTGACTTTTTCCTCCCGTTTTTTACACATTTACCACCATATCTTTGCTCCTATTGGTCGTAGCGTGATGTTATATGGACAGTGTTATGCAAAAGGGTGTCAAGTGACATATTGGTCATTTCGAGATAAACGCGTTTAAAGATTTTCAAGGTCGTCACTTTTAAAAATTGCTGTAACTTCGTATTTACACAGTTTACATGCCTGGAAATTGGCATAACTACAGAATGAGATGTATATTTTATGTATTTGATGTTAATTTGTGTGAATTATAATTATACAAGTAGATAAATGCAATTAAAACACTTAAAACCTTTTTGCTTTAATAGGATATCGTTGCAAATAATTTGCTAAAAGGTTTTAAAGTACTTTAAATCCCTTTTGCAAAACTCTTTTAAGAATCCTATTAGTATTAGTTTTATAGTCAAACAGTTTCAACGACACAGTTCTCTATATTTTTATGATTTCTTCATTAAAATTTCATTTGTTTTATTTTGTAGAAGTTTATAAAAAGCGTTACTTTCAATAATTCTAACGTTCTAGTAAATCCACACACTTTTTCTGGATTTTTGCTATTCGTAATTTAATCTGCGTATTCTATGCATTTTCTAATACTTGATTATCAATGAACAGTCTGCCCATGGCGAAATCAGTATAAAATACAACTTCAGGTGATAGCTTGATCAATCAAGATATATTCAACTAGCGGTCCCAGCGAACTTTGTTTCGCCCCGGCCCCGTTCCGCCCCAGCCCCGGCCCCGTTGAACGGGATAAAACGGATCCTATGTCCTTCTCCTGGCTTTAAGCTTCCTCCCTGCCAATTTTCAGCTAAATCGGTTCAGCCGTTAGGCAGGGTACGCAAAATAAGTAACTTTTTTGGTTGATTTTTTATACCTTGTGTCCGAAAAACCCTAATATCCGAGGAACCCTACTTCTGTTCAAAGTTAAATATAGCCTATATTACTCGTGGATAATGTAGCTTTCGAATGGTGAAAGAATTTTTGAAATCGGTCTAGTAGTTTATGAGCCTATTCATTACAATCAAACAAACAAACAAAGTTTTCCTCTTTATAATATTAGTGTAGAAAATGTATTGTATGTACTATGTACTTCCAAAACTGCAGTAAATTGCTTCTTTTTGCCAGATTTGATTATTAAAAATACAGATATTAATCTTAAGACTCTTACATCCATAGGTCACTATTATTTTATTCAAAAATAATAAGATGCCTTCGTAAAATCATTAGAAAAATCTGTATTTTTAAAAAAGTTAATTCAAAAAGAAATTCTCTTCTATTATAAGGGTTTTGGAATACAATTTTGTTTAAAGTAAGTCAAACTGGATAGATTTTTAGGAGTTAGTAGGTTGAATAATCTTTTTAAAGGAATTATGACTAGGATGACTTGTCGTCCTATTCTTTGGTCAAAAATCTTAAACTAAGGTCTATTTAGTCATTATTTAAAGATCTGTCATCTGTGCAAGAAAAAACGACAGCTGTTTAAACCTGACAGTTCAACAATTCAAAAAACACAATAATTTTAGTATTTCCATTAATAAACATGGACTTGAAACCTTTTTGTTAAAATAAATTCAGCAATAATAAATCGCTAAACGGTATTAAGAACACATGAAACCTTTTGCATATATCAGTATACTCAATGGGTTGTTTCGCAATACGTTATTTTGTGAGATAACTTTTAATATAAATTTTTCCTAAGTTCGACCTTTGGGCGACCAGTTAGAGGAAATTTTTGCGAATCCAGTGGTACCAATAACTCCATACCTGATTTTAGGTCACTTGACACCCTTTTGCATAACAGTGTCCATATAGCCTATAGCCTTCCTCGATAACTGGACTATCCAACACAAAAAGAATTATTCAAATCGAACCAGTAGTTTCGGAGATTAGCGCGTTCAAACAAACAAACTCTTCAGCTTTATAATATTAGTATAGATAAAATATAGGAATGCATTCTCTGCGTTTGTATATGAATTGATACAAATGTCATTGTTTATTTACAGGAATAGAAGAAAAGAAATCGAGAAGCCAAGCGCGGATGCAGCCAATTTCTTAGGATTTTACGGCAAAGAAGAATATTAAGTAAACTTATATATATTTGATGAATTTCGTCTAGAATCAAGATATTTCGCAGTAGAAAATATTATCTTGGGTTCGAATGTTTTTAAATACTCACAGTGTCATATTTATATTCTTAAAGATGAAATAAGAAACCAAAAATTGCGCACGGGCGGGATTCGAACCAGCATCTTTCTGGCTTACCGGGCCAACTGCTCTTCCAATTGAGCTACCGTGCTGTCGGTCCGACCGCGCGAAACTTAGTATACGTCATTGCGTGACGTTAGCGCCATCTACCCGTCTGTTTATGCAACAGCGGGCCAAGTAGTTATTCTTTACAGAATAAATTCAACTTGGAAATGATGACATGAAATATTATCTGTAATTTTGATCAACATTTTTAAATGGTTTTAGACTAAACGACAAACTTTATCAAAAAATTAAACTTGAAACAGAAGAATACAATAATGACTTAAAATTCGGTTTAGCTATGGCTTAAAAAATGTGCAAATTCAATGTTCATCTAGTTTACGTACAATCTGTGGTTAGACAGTTTTTAGGGTCTTGCATAAATATCGTTATTTACGCAGTGATCTGAGGTAGCGCGTTTTTAAAGTTAGGAAATAATTATGTAAATATTTAGATTATATTTAAAAGTTATCTAAACATTTTTGTATTACTCTCGCAATAATGATCTGAAGAAATAGCATTGTTTAGCGTTTTAAAATACTATTATATAATTACATTTACTTTGTAAATATAGAATTATGTTAAAAATAATCGAATAATAACATAAGATATCAAATAGTAACTGCCATAGGAATGAGTATCTATACCGTATACATCTTAAAAGTAAAACCTTTATAAAATGTAGGTAAGAAGAGCGGAGGCAGTATAGGTTTTTTCTTGTCTGAGAATCCAGTGAACATATTATAACAATGAGGGCTACCGTTTTCATGCTCACTAGTTGGCGCCACTGTCGCGTGAGGTCCAGAATATAGTAGCTTTTATGGTATGTAAATTGTCATGATGGAGAGATAAAAAATTAACTTTGCCATCAAATCTTAATATAATATTATAATACATCGGGCATGTCGCAGTTCAGCTTTGTTAGGAAAAGTGGAGTTAACATTTATTTTCTTATCCCCCTTTTAAAACACTCTTATTAATTTATCCGTAACTAGAATTTGTCATAATTAATGGAAATTATTGCTAAATATTCAAAACATAAATAGAAATTAGCCCGCACATCTAACCCACAAACAGTACCTAACATTTGTAATTTTTTCGCAGACCTCACGCTACACAAGCGCCCATAGCAGCGAATTCATACGTGTTAGCCCTCATTGGACTAGCTAGAAGCTAAGTCTAGATTAATTTAAAATAATAATAGTAATTACGTGTGTCGTAATTTTAGATTATACGTCTATAAATTATTGTTACTTTTAAGTATAGATAAACATATACAAAATAAAGATAATTCGTAATATAGAGAGGTTATTTTATTCTGCTAAGGAAATTAACGTCTCATAAGGCAGCCCCTAAAATGTAGGTAGGTACATCGTACATCAAAACTTTTTTATAAAGTCATGATAGAAAATACTATATATATTTAATAATTTGTGAAAAACAAAATGGGAAAACAACAAGGCCACAAATTAGTAAGAGTACGTTTGAGTATTAAGTAGTTATATAAGTGTAAATATTTATAGTAGTAGTCCCCCAAGCCGATTTCGACTATGGTGGCCAGTCACAACGACTAACCGACTGCGCGGGACATATTATAGTGCACAAGTGTCTGCGCAAACACAGGTGCACTCTCTATTCCTTTCACTCTCATAGCCCGATGGGACAGCAATCTGACACGACCGGAGACAGATCAAGCGCAGGCCCAACGGCTTTACGTGCTTTCCGAGGCACGGGAGTGAAACACCGCCAACTTCCAAACTCCGGGCTACCCGGAGATTTTCTGAACAGAAAAATCCAGATACACTTTTTGGCCCGACCCGGGAAATGAACCCGGGACCTCCGGCGCAGCCGTCGCTTTAAAATGTGACCCTCTCACCGCTGCGTCACCGAGGCAGTTAAATATTTATATTGTATGAGTGTAAATATTTTTGAACCGGACATTCTCAGTTTTGAACTTGTAAATTAAGAATTTCCTGTACGGCTAGATCCAAAGACGTAAAAAAAATATTTTTCGCCAATCGTACAAATTCACAGTAGGTATCTGTGATACAAAATAAATAAATACAACTGACAGCTAGCAATTAACACTCCTGCCTGGCACAAGTTATAAATACTGGAAGTAGTAGTATCATAGAAGTCCTGTCCATAATTTAATGAGTAGTACTCGCAATGGCCATAGCCATTTCAGAATATTTTTCATGCGAACGCGTCCATATTACGTTTCGTTCGTTAATGTTCGTCGTACATCAGTGTAGGGTATGTAATAGAATAGAATCCACCCTATTCACCTCATCTAATGATTATAACCATCCATCCCTGTGTCACAGTGTCACTCATACTGGTAGGGCTCGTTCGTATGCGTGTGGCAGGGACAGTGGCTATATTCATTGGATCGGGTTTTGTGTCCTAGCCAGCGTATCACATATTGGTTAAGGGTGAAGACATAAAGAAGCAGGTAACGTGGCTTAACATAACTGGCAGATAACTTTAACGCTGACCAGAGTAAGCGTCATCTATCTGCTGGGTACTGTGAAGCCTGGGTGTTGTAGAATGAAGACTAGATGTTGTTATGATCTTTATGAGATTGTGTTTCTTGAGTGTACTATGTCTCTACGTATAATGTACAAATGATAATAAATACTCAGCTTTCGTGATGGACTTCTTGTTTATTTCACTGAACTTCAACAATATTTCAATTAAACGTATTTTATGATGAGAATTATATGTATCACGTAAAAATATTAAGTCAAGATTTAAGATATATGACATAAGACGTAAGACGTAAGAGCTAAGACGTTTGCACATCAAAAGTCACTCATAAAGAAAGTTTTTCAGCCTTTAAATTACGAAGAATCGAACAAGAGTGACATAGAGGTTTTACGCGAAGCTCCAAACCTCTACAGTACCTACTTCATACCAAATGATGTTCTGTAAAGTTAAAGGCCCATTTACATCAGACGAGCGAATGCTCATTCTAACCCCACTTTATTAAATTATTCTTATATAAACAGACTCAGAACATTCGTTCGTAGTTCTATTTATCTAACCGTTTTTCGTTCGACGCAGTGTCAAGTCATAGAAAAAAAATCGTTTTCGAACGAAAATCACTCGCCATATCCAAGCGAGTGATTCAAAAATAGGGGCCCTGGTTCTTTGTGCGTTTGGTTTAAAGCTTAACCCACCCTAAATTTGGTTGGGTTATTCGTTTGCTAGTGCGCTGTCGATTGTGAAACAAATGGACCCTTGATGAAAAATGGCCGTCTTTTTAGTATTTGTACTTTTATTAAATAAAAATCGTTCGTATACTGTATTTATTTATTTTTAATAAGTTATGGTAGTAATTACTAAGCCATACATACGCGCTATTACACATGTACTTATTTATAATTACCGTAACATACTTATTTATACTAATTAAATAAAATTATCTTAAAACAAATTTGTTTCATATCACTATCTAGAATTTCGAATAGTTAAGTAAAATATACTAATAATTACTTTATCAATAAATCTAGCTGACAAAACAGTTGAGAATATCTACACTGTACTTTGAAAATGGATCAGTTCAAAGCTGTTTTCTTAACATCAGTAGGTCTGCCTGTTTGTTAACAGCTTTGCTTATTGTGATATCTTGTTTGAAACACAATCATTATTTCAGTTCAAAAGCAGGCCTGCTTTATGAGTTGATATTTTATAATGTGATCATTTATGAGTAAAACAGCTTCATAACATAACCTAACCACAAACATATTATAGTACATTTTAAATTAAGCATTTTTACACAGATCGTATTTTTTTAAAACTATCAATAACTTATACAGTATAATAATTTGTGCTAGTGCAGAATTACATCATACAACTGTTAAATTAAGAATGAGATAGTTGTATAGTCTATTTCGCTTTTCTAGTAAAACATTGTAAACAATCTTATTATAACTTTTAAAATAATATCAATTAATAAAATTTATTAACTACTTGATTTATAAAAGATCTCAGTGTTCAACGTCGGATTAACTATTTAAGCTGTGAATGTTGTGTTTATCTTATTATAAAATGAATTATTTCGATAAAAAGGACTGTTAAAATTGTTCACAATATTTTAACTACAAAGAAAAATGACTTTATTTTTTCATAGATAATAAATTAATATTTTTTATAAAAATCCGTCATGAAACGCACCAAACAAAAAATAAAATTATAATGTTAATAAATAAACCTCTGTACATAAAAAAATATTGTACATACAATATAATTATTACTTTGATTTATTTATGTCTTGATATTCAAGTATTTGATCAAAAAGAATGAGGTGATAGAAACAAGAATATATTAGAGATTAGAGCTAAACATATTTATAAATCTATCTAGAGCATAATATAAATAGTATCTAACATAAATGAATCTTAACAATTTTTACTATTTGTGTGTAGGCTTTAGACCAGCGGTACTCAACCTTTTATCATAAGGGCCACAGATACGTTTTAAGGCAGCGATACACATGCATGTAAAACTGAGCAGTAGCTTGCATGCCTTAATGGCATGTGCCAGTTACTGGCGCAACGTGGATACATTTGCAAGCTAAACTTGCATGCAATTTGCGTACTTGTTTTTCAGCTGTACGCGTCCCCTCGCTCACATTTCATGCCAGTTACTGTCCAAATATCAAATCTAGTGCGATTTACTCGTTTGCCAGTGGCATGCCAGTAAGCGTATATACACACAGAAGTAGATGGCATGAAAGTGTTCCAGCAACAGGCATGTGTATCGCTGCCTTTATGTTAGCAATTGAAAAAAAAAAGAAAAACAGTATTCTTGGCAAATAAACTCTTGAGTTTTGAGTTTCAGTATGCGTCAAGCCGTTTACGAACCTGAATAATTTTCATAATGTAGTCGAAACTCCTTATTTAAGGGTTCTACTTTTAATACATCATCCATGAAACTTATCGACAAACGGGATTAAATGCAAGGATATAATTATTAAAATAAATTAAATATTGAAAGTGTGCAGGTAGAAGAAAGATTTAATCGCGCAGCTTCATTCGCCCCGGGAACATGACTCGTGTAACCGAGTCGAAACGTCGGGAAGGTAAATACGATGTTTACCTTTCATTTACCCAAAAGATAAGGAGAATGTTTCGGCCCTATTCAGGGCACATTTATTTTTGTTTTTTTCACTGTACATTTGACGTTCATAAGTGTCACTTCATGACCTAAATTGAAATAAAGATTTTGAATTTTGAATTTGAATTGTGTATCTTTGCATTCAATTACGTGTGTCGATAAGTTTAGTACGAAATGCAACAAAGTTTAAAATCATCCATGAAAATGAACCTGAACCCTTATAAAAGCTATGATGTTATATTCGAGTATCGGTAGTCGCGGACTTCAGGCGGGTCCTACTTGGGCGGCGCCCAGGGGTACAGCGTGGGCACGTACTTGGGCCCGAACGCCTTGGAGCACGCCGCCGACATCGCCATCGAGTCATCGTCCTCCTTCTCCACTTGCTTTCTGTTCCTGTATTAATAAAAAAAGAAGAAATAAAGTTAGTGCTTGTGGTAGTACAGGGTGGCGCAATAGAACGTGCATATTGCGTCATCTTTTGACGTGACAACGTCTTATAAATTGGTTTGCCGGGTGACACTTCAAGAAACTGCGTTACGCTCCGCTCACGTTATGCGCTCACAATGAGAGCGCGTGAGAGGCACGCGTCACTTCCACTCGGGCATGGTTAGCCCACCTAAGAGCGAGAGAGACAGACATAAACGTCGTTGTCACGTAAAACTTTCGCCCGTATACCGACTTTACAGGCAACCAATTTTTTTGGCGGGGTAAGTGGCGCGTGGGCGGGGGGAGCCTAGCGTGGCTGGATAGTAACACTCGTGGAGTTTTAGTAGCAATGAACCACTTCGACGGGAAGCGTCGCGCTTTTTGTGTTCGCAAGTTTTACACGAACGGTCATTCATACATCTCTACAAGGCGACAGTATTGTTATGAATATGGATTAAAACACATTAATGAAGCTCCGAGTGCAAATTTAATTAAAATATGGATAAAGCGTTTTGAAGAGACCGATTCCACGTTTAAACCACCAGCAAGAGGTCGTCCGAGAACGTCTAGAACCACTGACAATATTGAGAGGGTGAAGGAGTCAGTCGCCTTGTAGAGATGTATCATGTATGAATGACCGTTCTTGTAAAACGTGCGAACACAAAAAGCGCGACGCTTCCCGTTGAAGTGGTTCATGGCTACTAAAACTCCACGAGTGTCACTATCCAACCACGCTAGGCTCCCCCCACCGCCTATTATTTATAGCTGAGCCATTTCGGATACAGAAGCTATAGAAATATTAAGCACTTGCTTCTTCTGCGTCAATAAAATGTGCGACTGCAACAGCGCATACTTAGCTCTCTTTACAGGCCTTATGGACAGACGGGGTGTTGCACTGTATACTGCTCAGTTATCGATAAGAGCGTGCGCGCACGGTTCGCAATGATTTATGGTCGCAAAGGAAGTAACTGCCTCGTTGTTGTAGTTCACTGGTCACCCAAGAGGTCCCGGGTTCGAATTCAGAGTCGGACCGTAACTTGTTTCTGGGTTTTTCTGTCTAGAAAATACTAGGCCACAGCTCGGAGTCAGGAAGTTGTTGGTATGACACCCTCTTGACTCGGCTTTACCCTTGTACAGCGGCAGGACCAACGGCTTTACGTGCTTTCCGAGTAGCAGGACTCCTGCGCTCGATCAATGAGAGTGAAGGAACAGAGAGTGCACTTGTGTATTGCGCACACATCTGGGCACTATAATATATATCTCTGTGCAGACGGGCAGCCATTACCGATAATCGGCAGGAGAATATAATTTGGAGAAACAGTTCCATTAGTGCTTCAGTAAGAAATATAAAGAGGCGAAATTCAGATATTCAAAACATTATCAAAGGCAGACTCACCTTTTAGGATAAGGCTGTTTGAGATGGAAGGTCCTGACATGCAAGCTAAGACTGCCGTTCTGAGTGAATCGTTTACCGCATAAACTGCAAACGTACTTCCGCTCGCCTGTATGGACCTGTGAAGAAAAGTATATAATTATACAGTGCGACAAGAGTCTTCTTCTTCTTCTCTTTTATGGCTAACTAGTGTTTCCACTTTCGTCATGGCCGATAGATAACAGGGTGCTAGTTCTTTTTATTGGTTTTAACGGCTCTGGGGTTTAGCCTTTTTAAGCCACTTAGTTAATTATTTTTTTGCTGACAATTTCCATTTTTTTTCCTTAGTGACATATTTCTCTCGGAGTTATTTTGGCAGTTAGGTTTGAAAAGGGGGCGCTAGGCATTCAATCAGGGTAGCCAATGCAAAAAATCTCCCTTGATTCAGGGAGTTTAGGAAGCTGTTTAACTAATATTTTTAGCAAAGTCTAAGAGAAAGGTACTAATTTAAGCAGTATTACGTATTTATGTTTGTAACATGTATATTTTACCGTTTCTTAACGCAAAACAATAGTATAAATGAAAAATTAGGAAAAATGGGGAAATCTCCTGTAAGATTAAGGAGATTTGGCTACACTGTATCTGGCAACCATATTTTACAAGATGACGGCATTAAAGGTAAACCTCTTCATTGAATATTCGCATGCGGTGGCGGCGGGGCGCGGGGGGCGGGGGACGCGGACACCCCCGCCCGCACCCTTCACGCGCCCCGCTCACGCCTCCCCGCGTCCCTGTACCTCTTTATTTACCGTAGTGTTGCGTGACTTAAATTGCTCTTACTATTTAATCCCGACTAGCTGTGACATTAGTTCTCATCAAGCACTACTACTGATGGCCGTTGGGGCTGAAAAGTCCTAGATTGGAGACCCTTCAACCAAAGGCGCAGCGTAGGACGTCCACCGACAAGATGGACAGACGACCTTGCAAAGATCGCAGGATCGCACTGGATGCAGACCGCTCACGACCGGTGGGGGAGGTCTATGTTCAACAGTAGACGTCCTTCAGCTGATAATGATGATGATGATGAAGACTACTACTCACCACCATGTGCTGTTTAAGTACTGTGCTCGTAGTGAACGACCGTCCGCACGTATCGCACGTGTACATCTTGCTTTGAGTGTGTTTGTTCATATGCGCTGCTACGCTGCCCACCTGGAAATAGAATATAAGTTACTTAATCACATTTTAAAACTAGGCTCTTGACGGTGGAGTTCTTTTTCTAAAACTCCAAATTAGAAAATATTGTGTGGTGGTTTCCCTCTTGCTTTTCACACCGCAGCTTAAGACCGGTTCTACGAGATCGAATCAGAAATGAGGAGATACGTAGAAGAGCTAAGGCAACGGACATAGCCCTACGAATATAATATGTAAGCTCAAGTGGCGGTGGGCAGGGCACATAGTGCGTAGAACTGATGGCCGTAGAAAAGTTTTAGATTAGAGACCCTTTGACCAAAGACGCAGCGTAGGACGTCCAACGACAATATGGACAGACGACCTTGTAAGGATCGCAGGATAAAACTTAACACAGACCGAGTGAACGGTCGCTGTGGAAAGCCGTGGAGGAGGCCTATGTTCAGCAGTGGACGTCCTTTAGATAATGATGATGATAGTGATGAAATTTATTGTAAATTTACTTACAGCTAACGAAGCCCCGCAGACCTCACAAACTACGCGCTCGGCGTAGAATGGTCGACCGCGATGGTTGGCCAGATGATGTCGCAAAGCCGCTGATAAACTCACGAATGCTTGACCACACTGAAAAAATATATAATTTAAGCCTAACAGTAGAAAGTTGTTAAGTCTGAGCAAAATTGTATAAAACGTTAGTATAAATGAAAATAAATATGCGCCAGACAACACACCAATTGTCTGGTTTCGTGGTAAGGAATTTTCTTCCTTGTGTTACGAAGTACCAGACAACGATTATGACGGGGTCGTCTCCCATAAATACTTAAATACATATGAAATCCATGACTTGCGGGATTCGAACCCGTGACAGCCGGCGTAATAGTCAGAAGCGCTAGCCAATACACCAAACGCGTCGTCGAAGTATGAGTATGTCGACGTCTAAGTATGTCCTTAGAAAAAAATAATGATGATTTTGAATCTTAAAAGGAAGGCTTATTAGTGCTCAATAGAAGGCCTATTGCTTAGCTAAAAATCAGTCTAAACTCTCACAACCAATGGACGGTTTGACGAAGCCTATTTATGTATACTCTTCTCTGTTTTGTGTTTTTATAATAACACTAACGGCTCCCCGCAGTTTCACTCGCGTAAATATTGTATCTCATTAAATATCATACTCAATCATTATATGAATTGTAAATTTACTCCAGAATTTGGCTTTGTAAGTCCTTTTCAAATCAAATAAAAATACTTTTTGCACACCATAAACATAATTAACTGCCTCGGTGGCGCAGCGGTTAGAGGGTCGCATTTTAAAGCGACGGCTGCGCCAGAGGTCCCGGGTTTGATTCCCAGGTCGGGCCAAAAATATGTACCTGGGTTTTTCTGTTCAGAAATTCTCAGGGCACCCCCGTGCCTCAGTGCGCCGTTGGTCCTGCGCCTGATCTCTTTACGGTCGTGTCAGATTGCTGTCCCATCGGGCTATGAGAGTGAAAGGAATAGAGAGTGCACCTGTGTTTGCGCACACACTTGTGCATTATAATAAGTCCCGCGCAGTCGGTTAGTCGTTGTCACTGGCCACCGTAGTCGAAACCGGCTAGGGGGACTATTATACAGGATAGCATCTACAATATTTTGCCATTTTCGTCTAGTCCACTTACATGCTGGCACGTAGTTGGTTTCTTGGCAGTCTTCCGCGAATCGCGACTCTTGCCTTGCTTCCTCACTTTGCACAGCTCCTTTTCAACCATAGATTTACTGAACAAAAAAAAAACAATAAATTAAACAGCGTTCAAAAGTCTGCAACCTTTCTAACAAGTGAATGAACATGAACAATATTAGCGGTTTCATTTAACAAAATCACAAAATCCGTAATATTTTGACGTGTTATTTTTTCATCTGTATAAACCAATTAGAACTTTTAAGTAGGTATGGTATAGTTACTATTATTTATTAAAAAAAAACTACTTACCGGTTTACCAAACCACCAACAGGCTGAAATTATTTCAAACTTCATTAATTA
Source organism: Pyrausta aurata (assembly GCA_963584085.1). Classification (NCBI taxonomy): domain Eukaryota; kingdom Metazoa; phylum Arthropoda; class Insecta; order Lepidoptera; family Crambidae; genus Pyrausta; species Pyrausta aurata. The sequence goes on from OY757274.1 coordinate 8,876,011, forward strand.
CACATTCATAAATGTTAAAGATACCAAATGTTTCAATGCCAGCATATCAGTAGAAAACTTACAGCATCAGGTGTATCGTCTATCCCTTTCTCTCGTTTCTCCTCCTCTTCCAACATTTCGTGGATCAAATATTCACCGAGCAGTTTGTTCCTACAATCAGACAAAAAATGTATTAAAGTCTGTTTTTCTTTGCTTGTCGAATATAGTAAACAATCTTGACATTCCTTTTTAACGAAAATTCTCTCTCTAACTCGTTGTACACTAAGGTATTTTTAAATCAAATAGTAAATTAATTTTATATACATTATTCAACTAGCAAAGAAAAAGAAAAACCTACTTACTATACAATGAATTCAATTAATAACAGCAAACCATATCATTTGTGAAACTCGACTTTGATTACCAGACCATATTAATTCAACTACAACTAATGTTTTTCGTAAAATGCGACAGATTTTAAACATTGTAACATTACTCTAAGTTTTTTTTTAAAACCTTATTTAAATATACAAGTTTTTATACAATGTTTATATAAATATGCATGCTCAAGTGGCAGTGGGCAGGGCACAAAGCGCGAAGATCTGATGGCCGTTGGGGCAGAAAAGTTATAGATCGGAGACTCTTCGACCAAAGGCGCAGCGTAGGACGTCCACCGACAAGATGGACAGACTACCTTGTAACGATCGCAGGATCACAATAGATGCAGACCGCTCACAACCGATCTCTGTGGAAAACCGTGTTGGAGGCCTATTTTCAGCAGTGGACGTCCTTTGGCTGATAATGATGATGATAGTTGATTTTTGTTTTTATAGTGTTTTATCACTATACAAACTTAATAATATTAATTGCACTTGTAAAAATGTTGTTGTGTTGTTAATGTGACGGTGGCCGAGTGGTATAGGCATACGCCCGGATAGCGTAAGACAAGGGTTCAATTCCTTGTATGTCACAAAGTCACAGTTGCTTTTTAGAGATGATGATGTTTAAAAATACATAATACTTACTCTTCAGTATGCATAGCGGAGTGGGCCAGATGGTTCTGGTAAGCGTCTTTAGTCTCGAAGTTGATCTTGCACACGTCGCAGTATATGCCTTCTTCTACGTTGACGACATTCTTGTCCTGGGGTGAAGAAAAATAAAAATATTAATCATCATTTAGACATCCTAGAAAAGTCCTAGATTGGAGACCCTTCGACCAAAGGCGCAGCGTAGGACGTCCACCGACAAGATGGACAGACGACCTTGTAAAGATCGCAGGATCGCACTGGATGCAGACCGCTCACAACCGGTCGTTGTGGAAAGCCGTGGGGGAGGCATATGTCCAGCAGTGGACGTCATTGATGATGATGATGATGATGAGACATACTTTACCTTTTTTCCTAATTTAACCTAACTTAAATAAATAGTTTGTGCCATAAATATACAGGCTGTTATTTTTGGTCGTTCGTGTTGGTTCGATTCCCTGGAAAAGAATGCGTTTTTTTTCACAAAACTTGAATGTAGCCATCCTTTCAAGTAGCTTAAAAACACCTGTATAGTGCAGATAACAAATATTTATTTATTGAAAGCATTTGTTGAGGGCGAAGTAGGTGGTAGGGGACTTTGTCACCATTTCTCAAGTAAATTTAGCAGCAGTCGCGCACAAATACAAAAGGCTAGTTTCCACTAAGCACAAATCGCAATGTTGGTAGCTTCTAGCGATTAGTTATGGTTATATGAACGAAATAATTTATGAATTTAAATAAGGATTTTTTATATTTTAAATAATTCAGTTTGTCCAAAACGCAGATTTGGTCAAGTGACCGCAAACGCCTATCAGAGGATGTGACGTCATGCCTTGTGCAATGGCGGGCCTTTTTTGCTGTCATCGACAACTCTTCATAGTATTTTGCCGTCAAAAAGACTTCAGAACTTCCGCTGTGACGTCATTTAGAACGCCATGGCGGCAGTTTGAGCGTTTTTGAGGCCCAATCAATTTTTAAAAAAATCATAATTAAATCATGCAAATGTTGAATATTTTTAAAAATATCAATGTATTTGATCAATATAAAGATTTTGAAATTTGGTCAACTAGCCTATTATTCCGGCTGATTTAGCTAGTTAGTTATATTTTCTTGTTTTCTACCTAAAAATCTTACCTTCTCAACAGCATTAGCATGCTTGGCCTTCCTGTGCAGATGCAGACCAAACTCGCTGACGAATGATTCCCCGCACAACGCGCACATGTGCTTGCTGCGATGCGTGCGCAAATGCGTGTAGAACGTTGACAAATGGCTGTGAGGAAAAAAATATAATTCAAAGATTGGGTCTGATTATGGAAATAACTCTTAATGTTTTCTACAGCGAGTAAGTTTTACGTTCACGTGACATTGGCGGAACAAATGTCGCACCCTGAGTGTGGGAAACATTTAGTTCGGATGCCATTAAAAAAATAAGTTTTACGTTAAAAAAAAATTTGGAGCGGTAAATAGAACCCCGCTTCCTTTGCTATATGGGCGAATGGCTAAACCACGAAGACACGAAGACATTGAAAAAGCTAATCGAATTTTGAATTTTCATTGACGTTGTTTGTTAGTACTAAACAGAAAAGATATTGCATTATCATCATTAATAGCCAAAGGACGTCCACTGCTGAACATAGGCCACCATTAATTTCCACAGCGACTAGTTGCAAGCAAAATTGCAAAAATAAATAAATGGTAATGTATAACTAATTCCTTACTTGAATTCCTTATCACAGTGAGGACACTTTCTCTTCACACCGCTGTGATATTCTTCATGGAAGAGTGCTGAGTTTCTGCAAGAGTATATAACTTAAAATGTAATGTTCAAAACATCTTTATGAGTTTAATTTATTATAATAATACAAAAAATATGTAAGAAAAATATTAAAAATAACATTAAATCTTAAAAAAAAATATCTACTTTATTACATAATCTATGTATTAGCTTTAAATTACAATAAATATAAAGACTTAAAAAAATATATAAAATTAATTAAAACAATGTCAACCCTGGCTCTGGAGGAAAAGTGCCCATGACGCTCGCAGCATTTCCCTGTTGAATTGCTACAGCTATTCTCTGCACCAAGAATGATCCCGACCGAGGATGTTCAAAATACACAATAACAAGCATGCGGTGTGTATAATGTCATATTATTTTCGTTTCTTTATTATACATGGATATAAATAAGCTGATTATTATTAGAATGGATCTGCTATATAGTCGGCACGTTGGCAACTGAGTCATTGGGCATAAACATTACCTGTATCTATCTCGCTTGCCCTTGCAGACATGCACATATCCTATATTTATTGACATTTATGACCTTACGACTCAGTGGCTAACGCTCAGACTATAGTGAATGTATACTATACGGATTAATGGGTTGTATGATGATTATAAGCATACGGTATCTTAAAGGGCCATAAGGGCTTGCCTATGGTTGATCAAATCAAATCAAATCAAATAATTTATTTGTGATACAAATGTTGATTTGTAGATAATGCTTTTGGCTTTGAGTCCCCCATGTAAAATATTTTTTTGTGCATGAAGTTTTAAATAAATAATTAAGGTACTTACTCTAGGCAGCAAACGAGGCCGCAGCGGAGGCACTCGTACTTGTTGTAGTGCCGCCGTAGATGCTTGTTCAAGAAGCGTTGATGCTTGAATCGCATCTTGCAGAAACGGCATACGACGTTGCCTATTGACTAGAAAAAAAATACTGATCAATATAATACTAAAGAATTTCGCTTTCAGAGATGATAGGAGTTCGATATAGATTTTACAGATATTTCCCAGAATATAATAAAGTATGCAGCAAAATACAGCAAGATAATGCACGAAATTTTATGTGTAATACATAGCAAAGAAATATTTAAATAAATTGCACTTGTAAAAGCAGCTGTGTCAGATGAGGAATCGAACCACTATGCCATTCGGCCACGGACACATTGGCAAGCGTGTTGAATTTTTCAAGTGCTTTTTAACGCGTAAGCTGCTAAAAGAAATATTTACCTCATCATGCTTTTGAGGCATGTGTCTATCCAACATACTTTTCTGGGAGAACCCCTTATAACAAAAGTCACATTTAAACGGAGCGTTCAAGTACTTCTTATCCAACGCTCGCTTGTGGAACTCGGTCATAGCATCCTCCTCATTGAAGTTGGACCTCTTCCAAAACCCTGACTCCAAAAAGGCAAGACTTTTCACACCGGTTCTCGCTCTGTCAAACTTATAATTCCTCTTAGGAGTCGGTGACATGACTTCAGTTTCTCCCGCATCAGACTTGTCCGAATCATCATCGCTTGACGAAGAAGAAGTATCTTTCCTTTTTCTTCTTTTTCTTTTCGGTTTAGTCTTTTCTGCCTTTTTCGCTGGCGATTTCTTGGCTGGCGTTTTTTTCGAACCCTTTTTAGTCTTTTTAGGTGCTATCTCTTTTACGTCTACAAATGTAGTGTCTAGTTTCTCTTCTTTCTTTATGTATTCATCTTCAGATTTCACTTTTTCTTCGGTATCAGATTTGTCACCGTCTGAGTATGGCCCATCATCATAATCAGTGTCAACTTCAGATTTCAGCTCCGTTTTCTGACGAGATCTAGTTGTAGTCCCTTGTTGGTGTTGGAAGTTGTATGTTTTTACCCGTTCATTGACTGTTACAACATCTAGAGTGAAATATTGGGGGCCGGATGGATTCTTGTTTATCTCACTGATTTTGGAGTATGTGATCTGAAAATTGAATGCTACTTTATTTGATTTAATGAAGCTAACCTGACAAATGCGGCACCTGCAGTTGCCATCGCCAGGAATACTGCTAGACGCCGACATTTTCACGTCAAGCAGTCAAACGAAGCAGACGTCACTTTGATGGCAAGTAGGAATAGTATCTTAAACCATGCCATAAGAAATATGCATTGAAATAACAAGTGGCAATGGCAATAAAAATGACATTCTATAATTGTAGCCAAATTATAAATACATTATTAGTAACTGAACCGGTGCCTTTTTGACTCAAGTGCTTCTGCTTTTAGTATGATGTGATTGTAATTATTTGAGTCAAATAAATTTATTTTCTTTCTTTTTTTCTTTTATACTTACAGGACCCTTCCAGAGCATGCGGGAAAGAACTTTCTCCCCATGATCACATTTTGCTTTGAACATGTGGCATTTGTGCAGCAGAGTAGCACACTCATAGCAGACATATTTTGGTAACCCGTCTTTTGACTGCAACTGAAAAAGAACAGTTGTAAGCATTAAAGCTAATAATACTTTTGTGAAGTAAATAGTTGTACCTGTAAAGAAATGCTTAATGTACTTACAAATAAATTATTTAGATTTAAGACATAATACCAAAAGTACTGTAATTCACATTAGGAAGAGTGGATAGAATAATAAAAAAAATATGGAAAGAGTTACAATGGACACATTCAAGCAAAGAAAAATATATTATTTTATCTTTACAAAGTTGGCAAAGGATATTTATACATAGTAAACAAGTAAGATTAATTTTTCACTTTTTATTGACCACATATCAAATGAATAATGTTTAGGTTTATTCCTTGTGACAAAATAGCCACATTAGTTCTTATGCCTTAAGGTTTATGTAACTAAGAGATATTCTGATTTTTAGGCTCAATAAAAGTTCAGGGTAAAGAACTGATTGATAATAATTAATACTTCAGTCCTGTTAGCCGAATTGGACCGCGATAACAATTGATTGTTGGTAAAACATGAGATATTACAAAAAACTTAAAACAAAAAAACTGAAGTTTTCTTAGTAGATAATTATCAATGGACCAAGTTGCAGAGGTCTGTTTATTGGATGAAATAAATAACAGTGAAAAATCAAAATTTGATTCTGCTGCATTTTAGGAGTATTCCAATGTAAAGGTTAACAAATGAAATAATTTACAGCTTTATTGGTTGTTGTACAGCAACAGCACATCAGACTATATACTTTTGTTGAAAAATAGCCCTTATTCCAACAGTCTAGGATACCGCAGTGTATAGCATGACGTACTGTGTCCGTACATTAGTCATAAACTAATGCTAACAAAATATGATACATTTATGAAGATAAATTTCAACTCTAGCTTGATACTGTAGAATGAAAAAAATAATCATGTTAACTGTTCTTCAATCAATAAAGGACGAAAAGTAAACAAGCTAAGAAGACACCTTATTCCAAGCGGTTTTTTTAGGTCAATAGAACCCTAAAATAGAACATTATTTGCGTACATTTCGTAATATCAAACTTACTATTGAAATTGAGAGTATAAAAGTTTGTGCAGCGCACGGACATTTAGTAAACAAAAGCCATTAAATCCGCAAAAATACTCACAGGTTTATGGGTAACTTCTTCATAATATTTCTTTAAGTTAAATTTGTTTATATGATAAAACTTGGACTCGTTCCGAAGGCATATCCTGCACACCTCTAAGTCACTCATTTTTACGTATTCACATGGTTTATTTTATAAATTAATTATTAGAGCAATTATTAATTTCCTTCGTAATATTTTTTGGTGCGTGACGCTCGTCGCGCATCAAGCAAGAGCAAATGTCAATGTCAAAAAAGGGTTACAAGCACTAAAAACATTTTCCCTACTTCAAAAAATTTTGAGCGCGCTGCTGAGCTGAGCTGAGACATTGTTAATTCGACAGTAGTGCAATAAAATTGAACTGATGTTTTTCGTACAAAGTATTTGATTTTAATGTCTTACGTTCTTATAGTAATGGAATGTATTATATATTGCGGGTATTTAAATCCTTTTCCAGACTGAGGGCATATAGATAACATATTAATTAAATATTTTTGACTGATCGTTCTGTCAAAAACAAGTAGTAAAACAAGACAAGTGGGATACCATTAATAAATAAGTTGTTTTTCTATAAACTTCCCGTTTTCAAGAAAAAAAATGATATGGCCCGGTTTCTCTGAACTAATTTGAAGTTCTGTTAAAGTTTCACCCGTTTATAGAAAAACACCTTAAATAGCTTTTAATTCGGAAGCGATTATATTTTTCCATGCATAATTTCGTGACTTTTATAAGAAAAGGAAATTACAAATCATTCACGTCACGGCGGAATAAAATAAATGTTTATATTTAATTAATGAGGCATTGTTTTGTCATACTTTGGCAATAATATCGTTCAAAATATTATTTTCGTTCTTTGTATGTTGTATGTGTAAAACAGAAGAATGTGTCATGTATGTCAAGAAATGTCTCAGCGCTCATCATAAATCATATGGACAATAAATACAATATAAATTACCCCAGGTCAATTATTTTCCCTTAAGTATCAGGGCTATATTTTTAGACTAGCAACCCTTTCGGTACGAGATACCAACATTCAGATATATAAAACTGCGTTCAATCATATAATATTTTACTATGGGGCTATGGGTAGAGAGTAGCACAGAAAAGTTTTTGCAGAGAACTTTTTATAAAAAAGCCGGCCAAGAGCGAGTCGGACTCGTGCACTTAGGATTCCGTGCCAACTTACCAAGTTTCAACTTTGTAATGATAATAAACAGAATAGTGGCTGTGGCATACGGACGGACAGACCGCCATTCAGCTACGGAACCGTCGTTATTTAAATTATAGCTTCAAATAACTGGAAATTCAAAGAAAGACAAACTTACATTTTTTGTTCCTGTTTATTTTTACACGGACATCAATTGAAACAATTCGTTGTTGTTGCAGAAATATAATTTATGTACTTCGATTTATTTTATATAATATTGAACTACACTTTCTTTACATAGATCATCAATATTATTTGTACATATTCGCTATTCTAAATCAACTTTACATATTATAATCTCCTCTAAACATTAAACATCTAAAGTTACTACCACTTGTAAAAGTATAATCTAGACTATTTCAGAAACAGTTGTTTGGGCAGAAAAGTCTTAAAACGGCTAAATAGATTTTGAGTATTTTTGCCTGAGAAAAATGTATTATGTATTATGCAAACATTAACCTATAATAGGGAAGGTTTGTAGTAGGAAAGTTTTAGCGCCATACGTAAATAAGATCGCGCTTATACAGACTAACTTTTAAACGTGGTAATAACTGTATGAATAATTTTCAATTTACACAGAAATTCTTCGGCAAAAATACACATCTTTGTTACTACTTTTATATTACAATTTTATGAGTTGGTAAAGTAAGAAAATAAGGAAAAGTTTATGAATGAAGACATACTTACTTTCTACCAAAATATATTTTAACAATTTTGAAAAGTCCTAACTTTTTTATTTAGTTTAACTATTTCTTAATACTACCCGAAAAAGTTAGACACATAATTTCGTGCTAAGATTGAACATAAAATCAATACATTAAACATCAATTTGTTTAACTTTTTTTTTTGAGTATGACTTATGTAGTAGAGTAGGAGAAATTGTAAGGTCACACTTTGCGATAGTTAAATTGTGATTTAAACTATTACTTTCACTTTTGCAGTAAAATGGGTATATTGATATGTGGTAAAATAAAGTTAAATAATCTTACTAACATTAAATATAAATTAGAAAAAAAAAACTACATGATTATATTATTTAAATAAATTATGAGATTATTGACCTTTCTTATATACAATCTTCTTCCACCTTGTCGATATGTTTTCTCCTATTCCTGAAATACAACAAAACAAATATTAATAATCTAAGCAGAAGATACACGCATTGCATATATTCCTCACTTTACACACAAGAAACGGGACTACATTTGAAACCATCAAACTAAGTGACGATTTGTAAAAAGACTAACTATCTCATCAATGTTGCGAGATTACACTTTCAACATCCGAAAGAAATATTTTTACAAATATTTTACAATCGTCTCTGTCTATCCTCCTCAGTCCCGACGCCCCTTATAGGGGACAATTTTGTATGTGTCGCCCGCTGTCGGCGGACATCGCAAAAATTCTTATAATTAATGCAATAGCTTTAGAATAGATGTCGCTTTTCTACAAATATTAATTTCGGTCAAGTATTTGCGGGGAAGTTTTTGCTTTGACAGTTTGAAGTCGCGCGTCAACAAACTACCAGTGAAATGGCTACCCGTGGTAAGTTTTAATTTTTTTTGGTTGGAATAACGCCGTAACCCTTTGTAATTGCTATGTATTGTGATAATGAGGGTAACAGGCTTACTTTGAACACTTTTTCTAACTATTTCGTTAAATAATATGACCACAGTGCCTCTTCGCTCGTGAGTGTCCCGTATAGGGGACTTACGGTTTTAGTCTTTAATTTTTATTTCTGAAATATATCATTCTTAAGAATTTTTAATTCTTTTCTAGGCTTATCTTTGCAAGGGTTACAGACGATTTTAGAGTTTAGAGATGATGACCCACCATCGAAGGTGTTTCTGATGACGAAGACCTGATCTCTCTTACTGCTCATGAAGAAATCCTGCAAGCAAGGTGATGACGAATACTCTAGTGAGTATTCAAGTGATGATGAAGTACCACTCTTCATATTTGCTTCTCCTCAGCCTTTTCAAGTGGATCGTCGGATTTACAGGAAACACCAGGATAACTTCGAGCCATCTCCATCTGGAGTTTATTGTCATCCTTTAGCAGCCAGTCGCGGAGTATTACAATTACCATTTGAATATTTTTCAAGATATATTCCTAAAGGAATATTCAAAATATTTAGTTCTTTTTCGAATCAAACTTAGGTACTTGCTGAAAAATACGAAAGATGAAAAGAAAATCTTCTTGGCATTGCCATGAGCTGTTTGGGTTAGCCAATAATTACAATGTATTGGATGAGTAAGACTAGGATACCAATGATAGCTGACCTAAGACTGACGTAAGACTAGAGATCGTTTTATTTTTTCGATTAATCAAAAACTTGAAACTAATGAATGATCTTGAAGTCGAAACAGCTTCGAAACCAAATGAATTTTGGTAAGTGCAACCCCTGATTGAAACGGGGCAAAAATCTTGCCTAGAAAATCCCCGACTTCAGGAAATCAGCGTTGATGAACAAATGATACCGTTTTAGGGTCAGGTATCAATGCGGCAGTTTATCAAGGGAAAACCAAACCCTTGCATTTTGCATGCAACAGCCCAGATGATAAACCTCTATATTTCTTCATGTATGAAGGTAAGGACGACACATTACCAACTGGCGAAGCTGAAGGTTTGGATACTGGCGGCAAAGTCGTTATGAGGTTAGCTAACAGTTTAGCTGAAGGTTCCAAGCTATACATGGACAGATATTTTACTTCCATTGAGCATTGCAACTGAGGACAGCCATGGCAGGTCATTTGCCAATGATTGGCGAATCTGGGGACCACATATGCCACCCTTTGCCACCTTTTGCGTTTCAATATCTATAAAAATGACACTTCAGGACTGAGGAGGCTATACCACTGGTCTAGCCTGGAGACAAGAGCGAACCCATTTCAAATAAAAAAAAATCGGTTAAAATGATCGGTGAGGCATCCTGCGCGTTAAAAAAAGCTCTTGCAAAATTTGATGTCGGTATATGTATACCTATACATATACCCGGATAGCGAAAGACGCAGGTTCCATCCCTTGCATGACACAGCTACGTCAGGTATTACATTTTTAAAAATCAACTAGTTGATTTGGTATAGTGATTAAAACACTGCAAAATCAACTAATACAGCGTAAAATTCTTCAAGAGTAGAATTTGGTATCAAACTATAAAGTTGACATTAATTTATGATTTTTATTATAGCATATATTAAACTCTACCTCTTAGGATATGGTTGCTTGAGATGGAAAGTTCTGTAGTGGAGGCTGAGGCTGCCATTTTGCGTGAAGCGTTTATCACAAAGCGTGCAAGCGTGGTTCTTTTCGCCGGTGTGCGTCTGAAATAGATTATACACGATTAATAAAACCGATTAAACCGAACTAATGAAATGTATGAAACAAGAAAATATTTAAACACTTTCGTGACAAATGTTGCCCAAAAACCGAGTCGTATGGCTTTAACTGTCAAAAAGCTCTGAGGTCTCATCATGCAGAACCAAGCTTCTAACCCTACACGCCCTAACTTTACCTAAAATGCCTCAAATGTTACGTATTTTATTTTTATCTTTTTGTAATTATTTTATATTTGTGTAGTGCTATGGTGTTACTGACTCAACTGTATTGAATTGTGATATGGACTTTGTCTGAAATAAATCTTTGAATTGAATTGAAATTGAATTTACTTAGAAACCTTCCTCAATCTCTTCATAAACTGCACACCTTTGTCTAAATAATATGGCTTTCCCGTTTCTTTACTAGTTACTACGAAAAGTATTACATTACAGAAAAGTTATGAAAACATACTTCCTATATTGCTGTACTTGTGCAAGTTGGCTATAAAGAAACTGTACTTACTACCAGATGGTTTTTCAGTATGTTGCTCGTAGTGAAAGATCGCCCGCACGTATCACACGTGTACATCTTGCGTCGTGTATGCTGGTTCAGATGTGCTGCCACACTGCCCACCTGTAAGTAGGGTATTGCTTGTAGGTAGGTAAGTGAATTGTGCTCAAAATAACGACGAAGAAGAGCGACATTTTCATTATTGTTAAAAACAAATGACAGATAAATGTACAGATGTGTATGAATAAAATGACTGTATCTTTTAAACAAACCATTTTAAATAGATAATTTGAATCATACATAGCATATCACTTTAAATGATAATGGTGTTCAATAGCTTGGAAATGTAGAGTACATAAGTATTTGATTTTATCAAAGGCTGGTGTTATACATAGTATAAAGATGCTAATGATGGTTAGACTTAAGGTACATGTACACTGCAGCGCCAGTGCATAAGGTAACTTTTGTTGCAAAGTAAAAAAGCCCTTATTACAACTGCATAAGATACCGCAGTGTTAACCTACACGTGATTTTGTGTACAAAAATATCAAACAAAAAACTTACCGCGAGCGATGCGCCGCAAATCTCACAGATAACCCGCTCGGCATAGAACGGTTTCCCGCGATGCTCTGCTAAATGATGCCGAAGAGCCGCAGACAGACTGTCGAACGATGCCTCGCACTAGAGAAAATAATATTTATTATACAATGAAACAATACAGAACAGGCCAACAAAACTTAGTTTTGAACAGAAATAGTATAGTCGTGACGTGTTGGTACAGTATGGTCAATCAACTATAGTATAGGACTGACGTGTTTGTTGTACATTATAGTAAATCAAATAAAGTACAAGAATGACGTATTGGCACATTATAGTAAATCAACTATAGTACAAGAATGACGTATTGGTACAGTACAGTAAATTTACTAGTATAGTAAATCAACTATAGTATAGCACTAGCATTTTGGTACAGAAAAGTTAATCAACACAAGTATAGTACTGGCGTGTTGGTACAGTACAGTAAATCAACTATAGTATAATCCTGGTGTGTTGGTACAGCACAGTACATCAACTATAGTATAGGACTGATGTGTTGGTACAGTATATAAAATCAACAATAGTATAGTAATAACGTGTTGGGATGGATTATTGATATAAATTGCACTTGTAAAAAGACAACTGTGACTCTGTGACAGACGAGGTATTGAACCCCGTGTCTTACGCAATCCAAAAACAAAAATAAACTATAAATTGGCTTTCATCATCTTAACTTCGACGACGACATCGAACGGGAGCGCAGAGCGCTGTCGATAAGAGCGAATATGCTGGCTCGAAGATTTGCTAAGAGTACAATTGCAGTCAAAATAACGCTTTTTAAAGCATACTGCACTTCACTATACACTGGCAGTCTTTGGGTCAGATATACTCAAAGATCGTACAGCGCTCTGCGAGTCCAATTTAACAATGCTTTCAGGATATTGCTGGGGCTGCCTCGTTTTTGTAGTGCGTCCGCCATGTTCGCAGAGGCGCATACAGACAGCTTCGCGGCCATCCTCAGAAAAAAACAAGCATCCCTGTTATTCAGGGTGTGTGACAGCTCCAACGGTATTCTGAAAGTCATTGCTGGGCGACAACATGTTTGTCCCTTAATGTGGCACCTTAGGCAATGTACTTGCACCAAATTAGTTATAAGGTACTAACATAGTATGTAAGATACTTCGTTTTACTAATTCTATTTGGATCAACGGTTGTCCTTTTCAATAAATTAATTAATTAATTAATTAATTAACTGATTGTTAAAATATTTGTAAAAATATTTTCCTTCGGATATTGTGAGAGCAATCTCGCAACATTGATGATGTCACGCAGCCTACGCGTTAATAAGCACTTGCAAAATTCAACAGGCTTGTTAATGTGACGGTGGCCGAGTGGTATAGGCATACGCCCGGATTGCGTAAGACACGGGGTTCAATTTCTCGTCTGTCACAGAGTCACAGTTGTCTTTTTACAAGTGCAATTTATATTATTAAGTTTGTATGGTGACAAAATACTATAAAAACAAAAATAAACTATGGATTATTGAATTAACCAAGTAATGTACTAACGTGTTGGCACGTGGTGGGCTTTTTGAGAAGGCGGCGCGCGTTGCGACCTTTACCGCTCTTCCTTACTGCGCACAACTCTTTCTCCACCATTGATTTCCTAATAAAGATAAAATAAAATATCAACTAAGCACCCATATCATAACTAAGTTACATCCTACCAATTAATATAAAAAATACAAAAGTTTGTGACGATTACTTCCATACGGATGAATGTTTGTTTATAATAATTTAATGCCAAAACTACTCAATAGATTTTGATGAAACTTTACAATAATGTAGCTCATACATCGGGCTAAGTATAGCCATTTGCTATCACGATGTATAAGCTTTGAGGTGTATAACTTTTTCATTCATTGTGATATTTTTTTGAGATCCGACAGTTACGAGGGTGAAATCGCAGGGAATCGCTTTTAAATAATATATTGTTTAATATGTTGAAAATGATAGTAAAATACATTGACTCGAGCAGCATCATAGTCACTTCTTGAGTTGCAAAAACGATTACAAACTATCATCGCTAGCAAATTCGTTAATAATATCTATCACTTACCGATTTACCAGCCCCTTGACGTGCTGAAATTAAAACGTTTTTAATTAACACTAATTTATTTTGGCAATTAAGTTTTAAGTCAAACAAAAAAATCTAATATTAAGGGTTAAGGTCTAGGCCCACTTTACCTTACCAAACCATGCATGACCGTGCTAGAAGCGTATTACGATGAAAGGCAACACTTTATCTATTCAGTGGGCAACATGATACGATCTACTATGCCCACAGAATGGATCAACAGCGTTTCGTCTCACCGTTATATGGAGCGAGAGCGTATTTTGCCGGTGCTGACACGACTGTGTTGGTCGTTGACGAACAGTCTAGTAGCTAGTGGGAACAAAAAGCAACACGATACTGTAGTACTATTATATATTCTGTGACGATACGCTCTACTATGCCCACAGAATGGATCAACAGTATTTTGTCTTACCGTTGTATGGAGCGAGAGCGTATTTTGCCGGTGCTGACACGACTGTGTTGGTCGTTGACGAACAGTCTAGTAGCTAGTGGGAACAAAAAGCAACACGATACTGTAGTACTATTATATATTCTGTGACGATACGCTCTACTATGCCCACAGAATGGATCAACAGTTTTCGTCTTACCGTTGTATGGAGCGAGAGCGTATTTTGCCGGTGCTGTCGCGACTGTGTTGGTCGTTGACGAACAGTCTAGTAGCTAGTGGGAACAAAAAGCAACACGATACTGTAGTACTATTATATATTCTGTGACGATACGCTCTACTATGCCCACAGAATGGATCAACAGCGTTACGTCTCACCGTTTTATGGAGCGAGAGCGTATTTTGCCGGTGCTGACACGACTGTGTTGGTCGGTGTCGAAACAGTCTAGTAGCTAGTGGGAACAAAAAGCAACACGATACTGTAGTACTATTATATATTTTGTGACGATACGCTCTACTATGCCCACAGAACGGATCAACAGTATTTCGTCTCACCGTTTTATGAAGCGAGAGCGTATTTTGCCGCTGACAGGCGACGGTGTTGGTCGGTGTCGAAACAGTCTAGTAGCTAGTGGGAACAAAAAGCAACACGATACTGTAGTACTATTATATATTCTGTGACGATACGCTCTACTATGCCCATAGAATGGATCAACAGCGTTTCGTCTCACCGTTTTATGGAGCGAGAGCGTATTTTTCCGCTGACAGGCGACGGTGTTGGTCGGTGTCGAAACAGTCTAGTAGCTAGTGGGAACAAAAAGCAACACGATACTGTAGTACTATTATATATTTTGTGACGATACGCACTACTATGCCCACAGAATGGATCAACAGTATTTCGTCTCACCGTTGTATGGAGTGAGAGCGTATTTTGCCGGTGCTGACACGACTGTGTTGGTCGGTGTCGAAACAGTCTAGTAGCCAGTGGGAACAGTGTCATAATTTTCAATACAAAGAATATTTATTGCCTGACACGTCCCAAGCTCGGTCATGGTATGCTAATGTATAGTAGGCAGAAACCTCTTACTAAATACTAGCACATCTATTCGTCAACCATGGTCTTGGTTGTTTGGAAATTGAAATGATTATTTTAATACAGGGTGTGACCTGTAACAGGAGCAAAAAAATAAAATTTAGGTCCCTTAAGTGACTAGTAATCCATATTAAATGGGTTTAATTTATTAAATTGAAAAAAAAAATGTTATTTTCAAACGAAATAAATCGAACCAGATAAATGAGTCCAGTCATAGAACTTGACATTGTCGTTTAATACAACTAATATAATCTATACATATAATAAAATTGTAGAGGTCGAATTTCTGTACAATAAAAGAAAATGCTTAAAACCGAGTCAGGGGGATGTAAGAAGTGCAATGGGACTAATCTAGATTTTTTTCAAATTTCTTATTTCTCTGTTTGTCTGTCTGTTTGCTCGCGATAAACTCCGAAGCGACTGGACCAATTTAAATGAAATTTTAAACAGTGGTAGCTTAAACCATCGAGCAACATTTAGGATACTTACAATGCCTGTAAATAAAAGTTTCCGTGCGATGTAAAAAAATATTAAAAACAAACTTCAGTAGAACGAAACGCGCCAAGTGTCACTTTTTCAACCATAGACCATTGTACACAGATACAAATAACCTTCAAATAACTGATGTCTAAAGTCATTGTCAAATAAATGTCAAGTCATTCAATCTATAACTGATGCCTAAAGTCATTGTCAAACAAATGTCAAGTCGTTCAATCTATCAAAATAAAACAAAGTGAAACAAAGTATTGAATATAATTTATTAATCATCTGTGATTGAAAGCATGGAAATTATGGAAAATTGCCTGTGTAAATATAATAGCAACAACGCCACATGTGAAGGATTAAGCCACAAGTGATATTAGACACTGATGTGTTGCAATGGTCTCTCCAGTATCACCTGTTGTTGCTGACCATCACCTGTATAATGTAACACCAAAGTTTTATTAACGGTATGTAGATATCACTTTTACAATTTTACCCACCAGTATGTTACCTACTGCTTTTCCTATTCATCTAAACTCTAATCATCCAAAAATTCAACTGGTAGGATTGCAGAATAATTAATGAGAAGTGAAGCTCTTCTTCCAGAGAAAGAATTGAAGAGTTTCTTCCAGTTGAATTTGGAAAATCTACTCTCATACAGTTCATCCTACTATATCCTACTACTATTATAAAGGCGAAAGTTTGTATGGATGTATGGATGTTTGTTACTCTTTCACGTAAAAACTACTGAATGGATTTGAATGAAACTTTACCACAATATAGCTTATACATCAGAATAACATATAGGCTACAATTTTTGAGGTTTCTAATGTGAGGTCGTAAAAATAACTCATTTTTTGCGCTACTAGACGGGACGAACCTGAAGTCCACGCGAACGAAGTCGCGGGCAAAAGCTAGTATTCAGATAATTCAGAAATTGAGGCAGACAATAAACAAATTTTCTTATCCAGATCAAAACCTTAGCCTCACAGTCTTTAGAAATGCCACCAATACATAGCTATCACGACAAAAACTTTGTTTCAGAGAGCAAGGGGCAGCAATGATAACCAAAACCTGGCTGCTGATTGTCAACATGTAAGGAAGGTTGTTGCATACCCCGTGCCAAACCCGCTACAATTGAACAAGAAGATTAACCAATTTTTACCACCTTTCAAGTGTCACATCACATACCTCTCCAAGATGCAGGGGAGTACAGACAGGAATGTGACTGTGGCATCTTCTACATCGGTGAATTAACAATTAGTATAGGCATGCAGATTAAAGAATTTAAATAGCTGATTTATTTATGTAACAAAGAACCACTTCATAATTATGTTTAGACCAACCTAAGCAACATCTCATACTGCAAGATCTCAAGACACAATGAGCTTTTTCTAGGTGGTTAGGAACGTCAATAGATATTAATGAGCGATGGTAGTTTCTTGGTCTACCTGTGACCACGGATGCTGATAATAATTAGAAACGTCAGGCCCTCTATTTCATTTTAAATAAATGTGTGGGAAATGAATCTGTAAAGTGTTTTAATTAAATGTGTAGTGTTTCCTCCATATTGTTTTTTTTAAATTAAATGAAATTTTGGTACTTTACTTTATGGTACTTGCCAAAATATAATAAAATATATATTTAGATCCATTTTTTCCACACAACAAAGTAAAATGTTAGTAAAGTAGAAGTTTTTTTTTGTGGCAAAGTACTTAGTAGTTAAAAAGTAAAGTAACCATATAATCCCATCAGACAAAGGAACTCTTAATCAAAATACAAATTGTGTACGTCCAAATTATCGGTATGGTCATTGGAGAAATGCAGCGGCTTGTAAATAGCCGTCCACATGCAGGGAACTTAATTATGTAGGGAAGTAGGGAAAATAAAGAGATTTGTTGAGAATGAGAAAATTAAAGAAGACAACAGGACTAGATAGCAAGGAATAATTCCTTATACTACAACTGGAAACTGAATGGCCCACTTACCTCTAAAATCAGTTCCAGAGTCGTCGTCTCCTCGCCTCAGCAACAATTGCTAGGCGGAACCACTGATGGTCTCGGCGAATGTCCCAAGTATCAAGTTTATCACAATGTACTATGTTTGAGACACAAATTCACTCTCAGCAAAGATATTATAATAAGAAGAATATAATAGCAGCAATTGCAAAATTAAAGTTTTCTATACTGACAAGACATGTCATTAGTAGAGCTTGTCTATGCCGGCCGCCTAAGGAGGTGGCATTCTGCTGGGCTTGCTGGATCAGACGAAACCTTCACCAATCGTCGAGGAGTAGGATCCAAGCAATTTCCAGTTAATTTTATAAGGAATTATTTTAAATAGATAGATAAATGTGCTATAATAGCAAGATATTAAAAGGAAGGAAATTAAATAAAGATGTAAGGTGAAGTTGGGGTATTAGGACACATCACGCCCAACCATACTCCCCGCCTTGGAAGTTCGCAGAACTTACAAAAGGTTGCAGATAAAATTTATAAACTGATTAGTAAAACAAAGAAAAAATATATATCTTTGAATTTCCAATTTTCATTAAACTGTAAATAATTTCAAAGTTATGTTTATTTTTAAAAGTAGCTATGAATTTAAAAACTTTAATAAAGCGTTAATAATATATTATGGTCTAAGTATCGACGCGTATAACATTATCAGACCCGGGATGCGTTTGATAATCACAAGTAATTGCCATTCAAATAGAAGACAGATTTTCTGTCCAATAAGTAAGACAGATCCGACCTGTATTGGACGACCAAACGCGATCCATTTTTACCTGACTTGCAGCGTATGCAGGAGTTTCAGCAGCCATTTCTGCCAAAACGACTGGACCGATTAAACAATCCTTAATGTTCAATTGGATTGATAGGCTCGTCAGACAAGACCGCGGCAGGTAGGTACTGCAACGGGATCAACTTCAGAAAATGCACAGCACGAACCATACAACGTTCGACAACTGTTAAACCCTCAATGGATTTTAGCTTCGCGTCACCTTTACAATGTGTGAAACGAAGAACAAGCACTATGATGCTCAAAATATTCCCCCAAGAAAGGATACGAGGAGTAAAATTACGTAAGTAGGACGTCTCAATACGTGAGGTCACTTCCAAAATATGTGCCTCAAGTTCTGGGAGTTCCAAGCTACAATTCAAAAGAAAAATTAACGGAAAATCAAATAGAAGTAGAAACAAATCAGCCCGTAAATTTGGGCCATGAAGTAAGATGTCATTTAGTGACAAGACAACCCTGTATGAGTGGCAGCACTGGCGCCTTCGGTTTTCTTAGATAGACACCCTGTATCATTATTCTCGCCAAACACGGTATTAGATTTCTCCTGAAATACAGATGATTTCTCGAATTTAGGCTCTAGATCCATGGAACGCTGTTGTGCAGAAAAGCGAGAATAAGTTAGCTCGCAGAGGTCACCCGAGAAGGGTACGGAATACCTGTCTTCATCTTTTCGAGACACAGTTGACGCGAATAAGTTCTCGCATTCAGTCACTTTTGGACTCAAGTATTGCAGTTTCGGTATTTCATCTAGTTGCGAACATTTGGGAGAGAAATCATTTACAGCCAGTGCCGAAAACGACGAACTAGACATATTCGGAACTTTTTCGTTAGGGTAACCACCTATTAGAACAAACCCAAACGCAGTCGATACAGCGGGAGGTGCATTACTACCCGATTCGACCTTGTTACCAAAATAAATATAGGGGAAAAGTTGTGCACCTAGTACAACATCTATATTTCCAGGAATATTCCAATTTAAATCGGCCAACGGCAATCCATCTAAATAGCCTACGTCACCCTTGGTTATATAATGCGTAGGTAACTGATCCGTTATACATTCAACGACCAGTGCATGTATAGAGTATTTATTGTGAGAATAAACACGGGACTCAATGTCCAAATTCACGTAACCTAATATCGGCCTAGACGCGGAACCAATTCCCTTGACAAAAGAATTACTCAAAGGAATGATCATTAAGTTAAGAGCCTTGCAACAATCAACAGTTATTAAATTATTTTGCGAGCCGTTATCAATAAGGCATCGTATTATTTTCCTATTACTATCTTGGCACTTTGCATAAACTTGCGCAGTTGATAATAAGATGGAGGAAATAGGTTTTACTTCGGCACTCAATGTATACGAAGCATCAACCGAGTTAGTGACATCGCTGTGTGACGTATTAATGCACGGACTGTTATCAGCCGTACAACCTTTAGAAATGTAAGCATTCGTATTTATATTCGCCTGTCCGGGCGTAATGCACGTCGAAGGCTGTTCGGTCTGCGGGGTTTCTGACTCACTGGTCCGTACATGTGAAATATTGTTTGTGTAATTGTTAGATCTAATAAGTTTACGATCTTCATCAAAATGTAAAAAAGTGTGGTGTTTTCTCTGGCATACGTTGCAGAGATGCGTCGACTTGCAAGACGTAACCGTGTGTGACAAACTCAAGCAATTGACACAACCGTGTTTAGATTTAATGAAATCAAAACGTTCGTGTGGAGATGACAAATTTTTGAACTGAGAGCAAGACGTAATGGCATGGTCAGACTTATTGCAGAAATCACACGATTTCGTCGTTAATGCGATAGATGCATTACTCGCGATGAAAGATTTAGATGTCTGAGGACGAGACAACTGTGGTGCAGCGGACTGCTTACTTGCAATCACGCTCGCACCACTGCTCGATGACCGCGTGAAGCTACTGTCCGAACAACGGTGTAAGATTTTAACACGATCCTGTACGAACGACACTAAATCTTGATAAGACGGGATTTCTTTGTCACGAACAGTTAATTCAAAAGCTTGACTTGTTTGGAAATCAATTTTCCGAAATGCGCAATGGAACAATATAAAATCGGACAAATCCTCAATGCCTAACTGCTTCAATGCAGCAACAGATGAAGAAAACATACATATGAACGCATCGAGACTGTTAGCTGAGTTTGTACTAGCTTTGGATTCTAAAATATTATTCAAATAATGCGTGCCCAATGCCCGCTTATCTTGGAATCGCTTCACCAAGCTATCCCAGATGACATTATATGTGTCGCCGGTGGGTACAATACCTGCCGTGACCTTAAGAGCGTCGTGTGTTAGTTTGCCTACTAGATACTGTACGCGCTGCGAGTCAGTCAGATCATTGTTATGATGAATGTTCGATTTGAAACTTTCATAAAACTTAGGCCAATTCTCTATCTTCCCGTCAAAACTTGGCAATTCAATCGGGGGCAAATGGATTCTAGTAGACGCGTTACGATTCAACGATTCATTTTTAGATGACCTATTTGTACGTGAAGCCTGAATAATATTATTTCGGGTGTGTTTCACTATGAGATACAGATCATCAAAGGCATCCAAAGGTTGATAATCAGGTTTAAATGACGCATCTTGAGATAACTGGTGATCATTCAACTCGTCTATAATAGTTTCGAACTGACTACGCATCTGATCAATCAGTTCGGATCTTGCCATGAAAAATTCATTATTTCTAGAATCAAAACTAGAGATATTTGCGGAAAGAATGAACAATTCATTCATACGCGAAAATATGCGTTCCTTTTTTGCCGACAGAAGGATAAATTTAGAGTCAATTGTATTCTCTGCGTCTTTGAGTGAATCAATTTCACTAGTTTTAGACATTTTTAAATATTATTTACGTTAAAATGTTGAAAATACGAAAAAATATTATTTTCTTGAGAAAATATTAATTTTAGTAAAAAATATTGACAACTGCCAAAATGGCGCAATGACGTTAATTCGTTATTACGTTGTTCTGCGAAAATCCAATATTTGTATTATTTGAAATATAAATTTGGGAATCAATTTAATTAAAATTAGGATATGATGCTGATGGCATCCGGCTCGAAGGACCAATGGAGAAATGCAGCGGCTTGTAAATAGCCGTCCACATGCAGGGAACTTAATTATGTAGGGAAGTAGGGAAAATAAAGAGATTTGTTGAGAATGAGAAAATTAAAGAAGACAACAGGACTAGATAGCAAGGAATAATTCCTTATACTACAACTGGAAACTGAATGGCCCACTTACCTCTAAAATCAGTTCCAGAGTCGTCGTCTCCTCGCCTCAGCAACAATTGCTAGGCGGAACCACTGATGGTCTCGGCGAATGTCCCAAGTATCAAGTTTATCACAATGTACTATGTTTGAGACACAAATTCACTCTCAGCAAAGATATTATAATAAGAAGAATATAATAGCAGCAATTGCAAAATTAAAGTTTTCTATACTGACAAGACATGTCATTAGTAGAGCTTGTCTATGCCGGCCGCCTAAGGAGGTGGCATTCTGCTGGGCTTGCTGGATCAGACGAAACCTTCACCAATCGTCGAGGAGTAGGATCCAAGCAATTTCCAGTTAATTTTATAAGGAATTATTTTAAATAGATAGATAAATGTGCTATAATAGCAAGATATTAAAAGGAAGGAAATTAAATAAAGATGTAAGGTGAAGTTGGGGTATTAGGACACATCACGCCCAACCAGTCATAATAATTGATCACCTTTGATGTACTACTTGCTTCATATTGTTGTAATAATAAATATACTGATTTTGTTTCAAAATAAGTTTAATAAAGCTTACTAAGCATTCTATATCGCCCTTTAGTTTTAGTTAAGTAATACAGGGTGACTTGAAGATGGGTGCAAAGCTTGGAGGCGGAAGTAGTATAGTTGAGCCATGGTTGTCTTAGACGAAGTCTCACTATTTTTCTTAAATACTTATTACGTATTTTTATATAATAAATAATAAATAAATAAATATAAAACCTAAACTTTTACAATTCATTGCTAACAATAGCCAATTTTAATGATAAGTGAGTACTAAAATTTACTTTAATTAACTGATATAAGTACTTTATATCTTGCGTACTTATAAGTACTTATAATTAAGTATCTTATTTGTAAAATCATAAGCCTTAATAATTAAAAATTCTACCCAAAGTCACTATTCCACGCGGACGAAGTCGCGGGCACAGCTAGTTATAGTATAATTTTGATATACATTGACTAGATATCATAACTTTGGATTACTATATCTTTTAGTCAAAGCATTTTGGAGCACTATGACCAGGTCAAGGTAACTACAAATACTCTGTAGAATCATTTATTAAATTTTTTGCTCCTAATACAGACCACACGCTGTATATTGACTCACTGTTTCAGCGTCTTCTTGTTCATGTCGTTTCCCCTCTGCTTCCATCAGTTCTGCTGCTGCCAAATACTCGTCCATTTTCTTGTTCCTATGAAAAAAAATCTCTTAATCGAGGTCTCTGCTGCCTAACCACTTTCAAACGAAAATCGCTTGCACGTATGACATAAAACGGGCGTCACTTTGATCAAATGACACTGTAAGCGATTTTGGCTCTTAAGATGGTCAGGTGGTTAGGCGGCGGTGACGTCGATAGTAAACGGTTTGGTGGACGGCTACCTGACACCAATTATATATACTGTGCTGACACCAAGTTGCGCAACACTACGCCGACAAAAAAGTATACCTATTATTTGAACAAATAATTGCTATTGTATGTATTTTAGTCTTTATTTAAATATATTTTATTATTAAATTGTCATAATGTATGCTAGTCTATAAGGTATTTGTACTATGGGTCATGTGTAGCCTGATAAAAAAAGATACACTAAATAAAGTTTAGCGGATCGATCATTTAAGAATTTTAGACCATTGGTCATTGGTCTCATATTGATGAGAGACAAAAAGAGAGATATATACAATGATGGAGCCACTGCATTGGGTCCGGTTGCGTGCAGTGGCGTAACTATACAATCTGGGGCCCGTGGCATATTCTTTTGATGGGGCCATATCAGTACAAATCGTCACTTTGTACTCAGTTTAATTTTAATAAACTTCGAGATTTTTCAGCATATCTACTCAATTACACTTTGATATTATGTCATGTTGGACATTCATCATCTATTTGCTACCTCTTTGGTGAAGGAACAACATCGTGAAGAAACTTGCATACATATACAATGAAATAAAAATATCAATTTCATTAGAATATTTAAGAAAAATCTTTTTGTCGAGCTATCTGTTCCACAAAAGTGTCTATAACATCTTAAAAGTTAAAAGATCGGGCCATAGAATTTTCAATAGACATAATAGCCAAGTCACGTAACCTGTCTTGTCCCATAGAGTTTCTTAAAAAGGTTTTTTTTTATTTTAGTTTTGAAAATGATCGTTCAGCACTAGCTGTAGTAAGAAATAACATTAATGCAGTGCAAATTTCAGGAAAGCTGCAGGACATGATGATATATTATTATTATTAAATCAGCAAGGTCTCTAACACAAGAAGATTTTTCTATTTCGTCTCCGAAAGTGGATCGAAAACTAGGAATTTTGCTGGCAAATGATTAAAATATGTATTTTTATACATCTCAATAAATTCTAGAGCTTTTTTAATAGATCAGTGTCATTTAAAACTTTTAAAGTTGAAGGCTGCAAAATACTGAAAACAATTTCATTCATCGGAAGCAAACGCAATTTCAGTAGGTTAACAATGATGTCTAATACTCGATAAAATTATGTTCACTTTAAAGAAACTTTCCGGGTCTTGGAGACGTCAAATCCGGAATAACAAAGTTTTGCTAGCTCGCCCCAGCGGCAGCCCCACGAAAAAAGTAAAAACAAAATAAGGGGATTCCCCGATCGTCAATGCTCACGCGCACTGCCAACGTACCGCGAGACAAAATATGTAGAAACCAATGGATGCGTTCTGAAATGAATCAACAGCTTTTTGTTTAGAATGTGTTGAAATGCTTAACGATTAACTTGAAATTGTATCATGGTCTTTAGTTGTAAGTATCACTTTGGATTTCAAGCAGAACTTAAAATAATTAAAAAATATACTTTTTACGTAAAATTAAATGCTTACCTAGGTACTGACAACAGCACGTCAAGTTACAAATGTGAACAACGAAAACAGCTTTTATTGCGTAGGCAATAGAGGCGGCCTCAAAGTCAAAGTGGGTAAGTCTGGCGTGCGGCTGTGTGTACAATGTTAAAAAATATTTCTCAGCTCGCGGCCTCTTGGGCCGGGGCCCTTTTGGATCGGGGGCCCGTGGCATTTTGCCAGCCCTGCCACCCTATTGTTACGCCACTGGTTGCGTGATCGATAATTGACTCAAATAATAACAATTACATTTAACCATTATTTGAGTCAATTATGCCATGCCAAGCCATTATGTCAAGCCATTATGACCACGGGTAATTCCCGTGGTCGATGAAATATAAAAAAAGAGTCAGAGAGGCTATTTTTAAGACCATTATGGTATTTTTTCTTTATACCACATAATCGTATTTAACTGCTGGTAACTACATGTAACCATATAAATGGATCTAATTAAAATAACAGTAAGAACTAATGAAATAATTTAGTAAAGGAACCTAAGAGGGAACGCAATCACTTGAATAACGTGTGTCACTTTCTTCCGTTTCACCTCGCGCATGCAATATCCAATAATGAAAATACTATTTTACAAAATAAATAAAATAAAATTTTAATAAGTATTTTTGCCAAAACATATCAAAACAATGCCTCATTTAATATTTTTCACTATAACAATAAATATGAATGCATGGAACGGAACTGGAATTATAGTGATTGACAAAACCTAATCGACCTAAAATACTTCGAGAGAATTTGAAACGCGTTCTTTAAACAACGCTGTGTTATTGAAACACGTGTAAAGCCCTATATTTTTTGATGGCAGCTAAACGTTTAAATAATACTATGACAATTAAAGGTTTATAAAAAATGATTTTGTTTTTTTAAGTTAATTAATAACGTGCTATTCATTCTTTGATACTTTTGCTTGCTTCTTTTCTAATATCACGCATATATCGCCTTTAAATAACGCAATGTTAAAAAATAAAAATAAAACAATATTACAAAAAATATATCGTACCTACGTGCCAGTAATCGATAACATCGTACTAAAAATGCCGATTCAATATTACTAAGGTACATCACTCAAATTGTCAATGTCAAAATGTCTCAGGTTGGTTGGCTGTTGGCTGGCCTCAAGCGATCGATTCACACAAAATTGCTTTAGCGTTTTTGTTATATTCTGTTTAGTTTTTACATGAATTGTTGTTTTGCTGTTAGTTGATGTTTTTTTAAAACGACATGGAAAGCTTTAAACCCAGCGCTTCGGGTGCAGCCCGTGTAGCTATGTCCCCTACGAAAAGAAGGCGCCCCATTCCTCTGAGTGTCACAGAGAAGACAATGGTGCAAAATGTTTTCAAATACGTTTATAACGAAGAGGCAAACAAATTAGATTTGCATTTAAATGAAAAACCAAACATTAGCCACTGTGCTCAAAAAACAGCAGCTATTTTGGGAATCGCAGCTGCAACTGTTTTTAACGTTTTGAAAGATATCAAGAAGAATAACTCGCCCACTGCACCAAAAAAGTCTGGACCCAAGGGTAAAAGAAAAGAAAGATGAATTTGATCTTTCGGACATTCAGCGCAAAGTGCACAGCTTTTTTTATAATTAAGCTCTTACAAAGGTTAGTAATGTTTTTTCTCTCTAAATTCATACGAATATGCTTAATGACAAATCTAGTGCCCTGTTAGTGTGTTTCTGGCTTGCAATGATATTTAAAACTTCTTATTTAATTAAAATTGAATTACTACACATTAATGACCAATTACACTTTCTGTTACCCATCTTCTGTAAATAACATATGAAACAAAATACCTTACAAGCTCTTCAATTTAGATGGTTCTAACATACCTTTTTGTTTAATTTTTGCGTTTGGATTCCAGATGTTTTAAAGGAAGATCCTGACTTACCCAAATTCTTAAAAACCACTGTGAGGCAAGTTCTTAAATATTTGAATTTCAAATATGCAAGTCAGCAAACAATACAGCTCCTTAATGGCCCAACAGGATATAATTTTGAGGAGTATAAGATATTTATTTGCAAAAATAGAATATAGCAGGCAAGAAAACCCATCTATTACCAAGATGGAGATGTGAGTGAAGGAAGGGCACCTTAACAAAGTCTTGGGTGGATATAAATATCAAAACACCACGACAAGCCTTCCCTGAACGTTTCAATGTCGCTGAGCTCCTACAGGAAAAGAAGACACTATAATAAGCCACATCAGAAGCATAGAAAACTTTGTAGATGGAGGTTTATTGCTGTTTGAGTTCAAGACAAACTCTAGTGACTACCATACTAAAATAAATTGAGGAAATTCTGTCAAAATTTCATCTCACAGGTAAAGGGGCATGTTGCCTGTCTTAACAAATCTTTTGAAAAAATAATTAAACAAAAAAATTGCTGATGTTGTTAAATAATTTGTGCATGAAGATGGTGCCACCGCAACGGTGGTCAAGTTGGGTGGTCAAAAAAACAAAATGATGCAACTCAATCACCTCATTGATGATGTTGTGTCAGATATATTAAGGATAAATGTTTGAGAATCAGATATAGGAAAGTAATTATTCAGAAATAAATAAATAGTATTTAAAGCTAGCTGAGTTTTAATATTTTTCCTTTTATGGGCTCGTATACAAAACTATAATGCAATGCTATCATTACCTCCTTATAAGGATGGCAAAAAACGGAACCCTTAGTTTCGTCAAGTCTGTCTGTCTGTCCGTCCATATGTCACAGTCACAGCACAGACACTTTATTCTGAAACTATTAGCATTACACAGTTGAATCGACAATTAAGGGGGGATATCAATTACTTTCAAGTCACCAAAATTTGGTTTAAATGAGATAAAACTGGTAGTTTTAAGGATGGAGCACATTTTCTTCAGCTGCAAATGTTACTTGGTCCTTCATACAAACAATATAAAATAAGTCATAATACTGTAGTATTTTGTTTATTTACTCACTCTTCTGCGTGTAGTGCTGAATGCGCCAAATGATTCTGGAAGGCGCGCTTGCTCTCGAAGTTGATCTTGCAGATCTCGCAATAGATCGCGCCTTCGATGTCCACCACTAAATTTTTCTACGAAAAATAAAAAAGTTATGTAAAGTTAGCTGTTAACATTCCCACAGCTGGGCAAAGGCCTCACCTCATGTATGAGGATTAAGGTATGAGCCATACGCGGGCTCAGTGCGAGTTAGTGGAGGGGTGTTGCAAGGCAGGTCAGACCAACCTTGCTTGTCAGATTTTATCAAGCCCCATAAGGCCTCATAAGGCTCTGTCAGTCGCCGAGTACTGGTCCTCAAAAATATAACGCCAGAATCGACACGAAAAGAAGAAGGCCTCCGAACTGCCCTGAAAAGGGCCCGGGGCAAGGTAAAACGGGGCCGGGGCGAAACAACGAAGCTCGCTGGGACACATATTTGGTTTTAAAGTTTACGCGAATTCTACTCATTGAATAAATCACTACGGATTATATCCGTAAAATATCCGCAAAGTGAATTAATCAATTCACTGGGACTGCTAGTTAGTATTACATATTAAACTCACTGTCTCTGCCTGGTGCTTGGCCTTCCTATGCAGGTGCAGTCCCAGCTCACTGACGAAGGATTCCCCGCAGAAGGAGCACATGTGCTTGCTGCGGTGCGTGCGCAAGTGCGTGTAGAACGATGAGAGATGCCTAAAGAAAATTCATAAGTATATAATTTGCACTTGTAAAAAGCAACCGTGACTCTGTGACAGACGAGGAATCGAACCCCGTGTCTTACGCTAACCGGGCGTATGCCTATACCACTCGGCCACCGTCACATTAACCATCCCAAGACATCGTCGTAGGGCTAATCAACAACAACCACACCCGTATACACACACTGCACACTCTGCACACACACGCGCGCGCTCGAACGCACGCACACACGCATACACGCATACACACACACACACACACACACAAGCAAATTATTTGCTTAAAAGGATGCGCCAACCACAAATTTGTAAACTTATCTACTAAGTAACCTAATAAATATTTTGATTTTTATTTTGATTAACAAGCCTGATGAATTTTACTAGCGTTGCTTTTGTATAGTGACAAAACGCTATAAAAACAAAAATCAACTATAAATTAATAAGTAGTTAAAAAGGTGTTTTTTAGGGTTCCGTAGCCGAATGGCAAAAAACGGAACCCTTATAGTTTCGTCAAGTCTGTCTGTCTGTCTGTCTGTCTGTCCGTCCGTATGTCACAGCCACTTTATTCTGAAACTATAAGCATCACATAGCTGAAACTTGGTAGGTAGGTGTATTTTGTTCACCGCTTTCCGATTCAGATACAAAAAGTAAGAAAAAATAATATTTAAGGGGGGGCTCCCATACATGAAACTAAAACCTAAAAATTTTTTTTACTCAAACCTATGCGTGTGGGGTGTCTATGGATAGGTCTTTTAAAATGATGTTGAGGTTTCTAAAACCATTTTTTAGGGTTCCGTAGCCGAATGGCAAAAAACGGAACTCTTATAGTTTCGTCAAGTCTGTCTGTCTGTCTGTCTGTCTGTCCGTCCGTATGTCACAGCCACTTTATTCTGAAACTATAAGCATCACATAGCTGAAACTTGGTAGGTAGGTGTATTTTGTTCACCGCTTTCCGATTCAGATACAAAAAGTTAGAAAAAATAATATTTAAGGGGGGGTTCCCATACATGAAACTAAAACCTAAAAATTTTTTTTTACTCAAACCTATGCGTGTGGGGTGTCTATGGATAGGTCATTTAAAATGATGTTGAGGTTTCTACAACCATTTTTTCTAAAAGTGTAAGGTTTGAGATATAGACGCTTCCAAAGTGGTAAAATGGGCGTCCCCCCCCATCTAACTTTTGAACTAAGAAAGTGAAAATTTTGAAAAAAATATATGATGTAGATCTCAACAAAAACTTGCAACGAAAATTGGTTTGAAGGAGATCGAACCAGTAGTTTTTGAGATATTGTACATTTTTATCAACCGCAAATATAACTTTGTCTTTCATACAAACACTATAAAAAACAAAGTTATTTTTGCTGTCGCAATATATTGTGATGTTTTCGTTAAGTGAAAGTAAGTGGACCCTGAATTTAGTTAAGGGTGGCACGAAACCCTCAGTGCGCGGGTCCGACACGCACTTAACCGGTTTTTTCTAAAAGTGTAAGGTTTGAGATATAGACGCTTCCAAAGTGGTAAAATGGGCGTCCCCCCCATCTAACTTTTTAACTAAGAAAGTGAAAATCTTGAAAAAAATATATGATGTAGATCTCAACATAAACTTGCAACGAAAATTGGTTTGAAGGAGATCGAACTAGTAGTTTTTGAGATATTGCACATTTTTATCAACCGCAAATATAACTTTGTCTTTCATACAAACACTATGAAAAACAAAGTTATTTTTGCTGTCGCAATATATTGTGATGATTTCGTTAAGTGAAAGTAAGTGGACCCTAAATTCAGTTAAGGGTGGCACGGAACCCTCAGTGCGCGGGTCCGACACGCACTTAACCGGTTTTTGCACTATAATTTTGTTTTCTTTAATGTGATACCCCACTGTTTATGACTGCGTTTTTCTTCAAATGATGAATTGTAGCATTCATCACATTGCTTTATTAACCAAAGGTAGCGTTGTTACTTGGACTATATAATAATAAATAAGGAATCAATTGATACATAATTATATTAAAATCGGCTCAGTAGTTGTAACCTTCCTTTTGGAATTGCTGTAGTGGGGAAAAATAAACTACAAACATAACTTATTCTGGCTGTGGGGCAAATAGAGATTTTCAGTCTTCTGAGAGAGTAAAACGGGAAGTCACACTAACTGACCTCAAGCTGTCATATTTGTCATTATCATGTAAGAGCTTTACATGAATATATTAGTTATCTAACTTACTGGAACTCTTTGTCACAGTGCGGACATTTCCTCTTCACGCCGCTGTGATACTCTTCATGAAACAGAGCTGTGTTTCTGCAAAATATATTTTTGTTAAATATTATCTAGTCTAGTGGGAACAGTGTCATATTTTTCAATATATATTTTTGGGTGGTATTTAATACTTTAACTGTAAATCTCTTTTTTTCAATCAAAATATTCGAAATTACCACCAAAAATACTGAATTGCACACTAAATTTGCTCACCAAATTCCTTCTTTTTTGTATTGGAGGGGGAATGCAAGCAATTTGGATTTCCTTTTCTCCGGCGCTGCGGGAAGTGCAACTTTTTCGCCCTTACGTAACAAATCGCAGTCAACCATACTCGCCTATAATTTGTGTGCAAATCAGTATTTTTGATATGCAGTAGGTTATTAGTGGAGAAATTTTGTTTGCTTAAATTTCTAAATAAAGGTGCAGCAAAAATATTGTAAAACCAAAGGTGCAGTTAAAAATTTCCTTATATTTTTTTGCCTGACACGTTCTTAGCATGGTCATGGTATGGAAGGTGTAAGTGATGTAGTAGGCAGAAGAAACCTTTAGGGTAAATTCTATATTTTTTTTATAATTTAACCCTGGCATTTGACGACGATTACACCTGCCCCCTTACTCTGGACACCAATACCGATCCAATGAAGATAGCCATCCCAGTCACATGCATACACGGCCTGGTATGAGTGACAGGGATGGCTATAATCATTGGATCGGGTTTTGTGTTCAGAGTCAGGGGGCTGGTGGTAAGTGATGATTTGATCTAGGAAGGATCATGTCTGAACAGTAAAACAGCCTATTCACTCTTCTTTTGAAAATTCCCAGCTCATAGTAAAGAGGGTAAATAAATAAAATAATAAAAATATGCGTCAGAAAACACACCTATTGTCTTGGTTTCGAAGTAAGACTTTTTCTTCCATAAGTCACCAATTATTATGACCAAGACAACGATTATGACGGGGGCGTCACCCATAAATACTTAAATACATATAACATCCATGACACAGGTACAAATGTTCGTGCTCATCACACAAACATTTGCCCCTTGCGGGATTCGAACCCGCGACGCCGGCATAGTAGTCAGGAGCGCTAACCACTACACCAAACGCGTCGTCTGTTTAACCTTAATTTAACCCTGGCATTTGACGACGATTACACCTGCCCCCTTACTCTGGACACCAATACCGATCCAATGAAGATAGCCATCCCTGTCACATGCATACACGGCCTGGTATGAGTGACAGGGATGGCTATAATCATTGGATCGGGTTTTGTGTTCAGAGTAAGGGGGCAGGTGGTAAGTGATGATTTGATCTAGGAAGGATCATGTCTGAACGAACGTGGAACGAATAGTATTAATAGCCTATTTACACTTCTCTTAAAAATGCCCAACTTATAGTAATGAGGGTAAATAAATAAAATAATAAAAATAAGCGTCAGAAAACACACCTATTGTCTTGGTTTCGAAGTAAGAAATTTTCTTCCTTGTGTTACAAATACCTAGAGAACGATTATGACGGGGGCGTCTCCCATAAATACTTAAATACACATAAACATCCATGACTCAGGTACAAATTTTCATGCTCATCACATAAACATTTGCCGTTGCGGGATTCGAACCCGCGACCGCTACCATAGTTGTCAGGAGCGCGAACCACTACACTCGAAATCACTTCACTTTACGAAAATAAATCTTCAAGCTCTTAGTTACTTACTCCAAGCAGCAGATCAAGCCGCACCGTAGACATTCATATTTGTTATAATGTTGTTTTAGATGTTTGTTAACGAAGTAGTTAGATTTAAAGCGCATCTTGCAGAAACGGCACTCGAGGGGACCAACTGACTGTAATAACAGAAATAATTGATTAGACATTGATTTAATTTTCAATTTTGTAAATAAAACATTTTTTTTGGCTTGTGCATAAAACCAATCTACTAAAATGGGACTATCATCTATCTATTACATCGCACATTATACATATACATAATATGTCACCATATAACTGTAAAATATATGGTTAGATGATCTTTGTCGCGATATTGTAAGCTGTCGGTCGATAGATTGTGAACCATAACATACTGGTTACAATTTAACGCGACATTTTCGGTAAATTATAATCTTTCGTCAAAACAAAGTTCGCTGGGACCGCTAATAATTCATACAAATAAGAAAACTTTACACCTCATCATGTCTTTGTGGCATATGTCTATCCAGCATACTCTTCTGTGAAAATCCTTTAAAACATAACTCGCACTTGTATGGTGCATTTAAATATTTTTTTTCCTGAGCCTTCCTTAGAAAAGCTGCTAAAGCATCTTCATCACTTAAAATAAATCTCCTCCAATTGTCAGACTTGAGAAACTCAAGATTCCTTCCATCACTTTTTGGTTTGTTAAACTTATATGTTTTCTTTGTTTTCGGTGTAATGACCGAGGTTGTTTTCTTCAATTTGATTTTACTTAGCTCAATATCATCACTGTCACTGTCCGAATAAACTGGTTTCGTTTTTTTTCTTTTTCGTTTCTGTGTTTTTTTGGATTTTCTGTTTGGTGTTGTCCTTGAGTTTTGCTTAGTTTCCTTGAGCGATTTCTTAGTTAGAGATTCTTTTTTTATTTCTTCTTCAAAGTCTATATTTCCTATTTGTGTAACATCAACTTCTACAGTTTTATCAGGTTCATTTATGTTTTTATCAGCAACAGCCACAGCGTCTTTTATGTTGTCTTTATCATCAACATCAAACGTGAAATCTAGATCGACAGGGTCTGATACTGGGTCATTGCAAGCAAAATTATCATCGTCTGAAAAAGGACCTTCAGCAAATTCTTCGTCAATAATTTCAGTCTTGGGTGTCAGTGGTATGTCCGTCTCTTCATCATCTTCAAAGTGATTAACATGGTATGTTTTAACTCGCTTATTGGCAACTAAAATGTCTAACCTCATGAACTTTAGCTTTAAGAGGCACTTTCCTTGTAATTCATGAGTGTTTGCATAATTGAGCTGTAAAAAATATATGTTGCTTACACTGTGGTGCACTCCATCTACTCTATATAGTAATTATTATTATTAATATTACTCTATAGTAATTATTATTATCACTTAACCCTTAGTAAGCAAAATATACAATTGAATTTAAATTGATTTTTAACATTTTATAAATTTAATTTACTAGCTTTATATTCATCTTAAAATGTATACTTACTGGACCATTCCACAGCAGATTATTGAGTACTTTCTCTCCAAAAAAACATTTTTCTCTGAAAAGGTGGAATTTATGAAGCAGCGCAGCGCATTCATAGCAAAAGTACCGCGGCAGTCTATCTTCTTTATTTACCTGAAAAATACAATTTAGTAAGAAATCATTTTGGCGGTTGTTACTTGAAAGTAATTGTATTAATATGACGATATCATAAGACGTTTTATTACTACAAATAGCAAGTTATTTGTAAACAAACTTACGGATTTACTTGTTACTTCTTCATAGTATTTTTTTAAGTTGAATTCGTCGTAGTTATAAAACTTTGTATCGTCTCGGAGGCAAACCCGACACACTCCAACTTCGCACATTTTTCTAGCATCTACATCATAAAACTTATTCAAAACAGAGGAATAAAATACTTCTTGTTGTGGTAAGACAAAATTATCAACCCAAGATTGACAGTACAGATCTTGGGGCTGCCAGGTTGAAATTTTGATTTGCCTACATTAAATTGTTGAGCTGTGTAGAAAATTTCCACTGAACTTACACAAAATAATCCTCATCATAGTCAATATCCAAAATCATGATAACTGTAAATTTTTTGGGGCACATAAGCAACGAATCCTTAGAATTTCCAATCTTTCAAAAATCTTATATTTTTTTCCTTTAATTTATTATTATTTGTTTGGCATCATGCATTCACCCCATAGTTTAGGAAAAATCTGTCTAGTGGTAACCCTGAAAATGTCATTTGCTGCCAACATTCAGAAATATGCAGCTGCGTTCATAAAATAAATATTCGAAAAAAAGCGGGTTTTTGGTAGGTCTTGCAAATTAAAATAGCATTTGGCACTACCTACAATACAACTTCATCCTAATCGTGCGTACAAAGCTCTCACTTATGTATGTTACACACAGTGATTTAAAAGAAAGAAAGAAAGAAAGAAACATTTATTTGACACACAACAATACATACATAATAAAAATTAATTAATTAATTAATTTATTTATCTTGGTCTTCATATTTTTTAAGCGCAATGCCCTGAGTGTGAGAAATTAAGAAAGAACTAAGAAAGTATTAAGGGTGTAATGGAATTAATCTTATCTTTTCTGCCTCACTCAGATGGTAAAATGATGCTTGAGTGTTAGTTAGCGACAGTTAAAATAGCTTTCCTCAAACGGGGTTCCGTTTGAGGAAAGCTATTTTAACTGTCGCTAAATTTTAATTGTGCGCGTGTCCGACTCGCACATGGCCGGTTTTTATCTATTGAGATAGATAATATCAAAGTAATAGAATAGCGAGGTGCTTAGCTACTAAAAGTTGCGTGAAAGTTTAAATTGACGACATCAATGCCGATTCCCATCCCATAACTTTCCCTTTTACGAATCGATCATCCGAAGAAAAAGTTGTATGTTCGCGTTCGAGTTTCACAACTTTGTTTTTCTGCTTTCAAACTCAACAAACTAGGAAAGAAACTCACAGAGTTATGTATGTGTGTACTTACCTGTTGAGTTTAAGAGTAAGTATTACCGATGGGCGAAATAGTGGAGGGTCAAGAAAAACCAGTCAAGTGCGAGTCGGATTCGCGCACGAAGGGTTCCGTAAAATGACGTTATTGGTATGGGAATACCAACTCCCCTTAAATATTTCGCCACATTATTTACCTACTCTTCCTATAAATACCTAAGTACATACTATTTAACCATTTTAAAAATAGATAAAGTAAATAACACTGAGCATTGCCAACGATTAAATCGCTGACAAATGACACTGCTTTCTGGTCCAATCACTATCTATTCATGAACTAGGTTTGGTCTACAACTTCGACTAACTACGGCTATTGCCAGTCAGCTTATGGCTAAATGGTCATAGTTCGAGTTACTTAGCAATCTATGTGCGGTAGCACATAGATTTGATATAATTGGCAGATGGAAGTAAGCTTTTTGATATTATTGGACGAACATTAGTTGCTTTATTAGTCCTTTGGTTCCCCGCGATTTAGCTCGTGGAAAAACCGGGTTTTCCGCCTATTTTCACTTTTGTTTTCATACATTTAAAATAAATAGCGGCCCCTCGCGACTGCAACCGCGCGTTTTGAATTTGATGATCTCTTCTCCCTCGCAGCGTGAAAAACTATCTTTTCAAATCGGTCCAGTATTTTAAAATTATTATTATACTAGCTTTTGCCCGCGACTTCGTTCGCGTGGACTTCAGGTTCGTCCCGTCTAGTAGCGCAAAAAATGTGTTTTTTTTACGACCTCACATTAGAAACCTCAAAAATTGTAGCCTATATGTTATTCTGATGTATAAGCTATATTGTGGTAAAGTTTCATTCAAATCCATTCAGTAGTTTTTACGTGAAAGAGTAACAAACATCCATACATCCATACATCCATACTTACAAACTTTCGCCTTTATAATAGTAAGTAGGATGATAATATGGGTTTGCTCTTGTCTCTAGACTATACCAGACGAGGAAGAAGGCTGTTCACTCTTTTTTTTAATAACAGGGTTGTAGACCGATAGAAATACAGATGCGGGTAGAGGAGTTCCGCTGTGCGCATTATGAAAAAGTTCCTGAGCTAAGCGCGTTCAAACAAATAAACAAACTCTTCAGTTTTGTTATATAGGTATTACAGATGAGATATTACAGATGTATAGATGTAATATCTAAGATACATTCTATTTTCTTTTTTAAACTCAAATTATCTCTATATTAAGGTGTGTTGGTTCTGCAGAGTCTGTCTATCTCCAGCGTTTACCATTAACGACACAAAAGGTACACACGATCGATTTATAGTCTTTTATCACTGGGCGATCGTCATGTGCAGAAGATTTATAAAAGAAAAGAAGCAGGTGCCAGAAACACACATGTGTTAACAAGGCTCTTATACAATTGGAAACGTTTCCAGTGTGAGAATTTCGCACTATTTTCACGTGCAATGGCATCGCTTTCAGTTGCCCTTCGCCGACCGTTCCGATCCACACAATGCATCGTACAAAGAGCCAGTAATGCTGGGAAATGTCGACGAAGAATAAGGGCGTTGTCGATAAACAGAGGCGATTTATTTTATACAGGGTGACATTGCAAGGGGATGCCATTTTTTTGGAGGTGAATGAGACCATCAATATGAACAACATTTACTACGGGGTCATGATCGAAATGCTTAACAATATTTTAGGTTCCCCATACAAAATCAGCCAGCTAAATTGACGATAATGTATGAAGAGGCAGAAAAAAAAGATTTTGAAAGATGACCCCATAGTAAAAGTTGCAGGTATTAATGGTCTTATAGATCTCCTAAAATTTGTCACCCTTTTGTAAAATCACCCTGTATATACAGAAAAACCTATTAAAATACACCCCAACCCAGCAGTAGAATAGATGCTACAGCCTACAGATTTAAGTACTTGTGTTCTTAGTAATAAGTAGATACCGAGTAAAACAGTACTATTATATATTCTGTGGTAAAACAATGACTTTGATAATAAATGCATGATTATGGGCGAGCTTTTGTGGGTCAAATAATAATTCTGTTGCTGTTAGTTTCTTTAATGTTGACAGATAGAAAGTGGCGTTGATAGTCCGCTCCGAGGTCCCAGGTTCGATCGGGTCAATGTAGAAATCATATTTTTCTACATTGTCTCGAATCTGGTGTTGTGATACTACCGATGTTTCTGATTTCCATAGCACCCGTACATTTGCTACTTAATTAAGGATCAGAGCAATGTATGAGATTGGTGTCATTCAAGTCTTCTCGACAACCATAGAACATCACTACGTAGAGCCTCACAAAGGCCTCATTAACGCTTCCAATATTCAATATCGTGCCAACTACCTTGTAGCCGGCAGTCAGTTTGGTCTCCGCTTCCGAACGTTGGTTATGACAAGTTATACGCAGGCAATGGTTGTGGGAAAATTACCTATAATTTACCCATTACAAAGGAAAACATTATTTATTGTAGATCAGCGGTCGGCAACCTCTTGGCAGTTAAGGGCCACAAGGTGGCAAAATAAACTAAAGGCAGGCCGCAGTCATAATACTCGTATTAACCCAAAAAGCCTAATATAAGTACCTACCTACGCATAATTGGTCATATTCCATTAAAAAAATAAAAATGCTGTTGAAAATTTTTAAAAGATACGGAATTTTATTCGTACACGTAACACAAACTTACATTGATGTCTATGTGTTTGGTATTCAAGCCAGAAAAAAAAGAAAAATATAAACTACCTACCCAAATAGGCAACTGATTTCACACAAAGGATAAACCCGTTTCTGGGCCTGAACGTTGGTGACGCAAGTTATACGCAGGCAATGGTGGTAGGCAAATTACCTATAATTTACCCATTACAAAGGAAAATATTATTGTACTAGATAGATGGTGCAGGCGCACGGTGCTACATTACTACAAGCCTATTCCAAATTCAGATCTCATTACAGCACATGAGCCGTAACCGTAATGGATTTTCATACAATATTTCGGCACGTGAGCCAAGATTTGCTTATTTATGACATGAAGTCAACATTACGTGACATGTAATTGAACGTTGCCGAGCAGGTAGGTGAAAAACTCTTTTCATAACTGAAAACATACAAACAATACTTTCCATTTGTCTAAGGGTAGCCGTAATATAGCTGGCATCTGTTTCAATCGGGCAAGTCACGTAGACGGCCGTGAACGTGCCGACACACCAGCTATGGTGTTTGCCATAGACGATATAGAGTACAGTAGCTCGTATAGGCAATTTAAAAATAAAGAGCTGTTAAATTGTTTTTCGCAAATAAAGTTTGACTTTGACTTTGACTATTGTGAAAAAATTATCTGATCCTGAGTAAATGATTTTTTATAATTTTATTTCACTACTGTGGCGATGAGATTTAGTATATTATACCCATGCAAAGTTACAGTTTTCTAGCACTTAAGGTCTTCGAGCTACCTGAACTGAAACCGCGCACAGACGGACATAGCATATAAGTTCCTACATGGAACTACGGAACCCCAATAAAAATAAGCTGCCTGTTGTTTAATGACGTACAACTCGACTCTGATCCATATATGCGGCATATATGGGCCTTCGCCTGGGTAGAAAAATTGGTATTCACAAACTCACATCGAATCTATAATAGCGCTGTTGGCCTCAAACGGCTTGAGTTGATACTAATCCTTGGCGAGTTATTTGACACGGATTTTGACGTGTTTTTTCTCTTCTTCTCTATAAGTAGTAATAGCAACACACTGATGAGCCTGTAGTGTTCCACAGCAGGGCAAAAGCCTCCCTACCCCTTTTCCACTCTCCACGATTTTAGCTTCCAGTCCCTGTTAAAAGAGTCTAGTTTGTTACACCATCTTTAGAGTTTCAAAGTAATCCTATTGTACTATCGAGGCTTGAGTTACTGTTCCGAAGCTCACTGCTGGCTGTGCGTTTCCCGCCAATATTGGAGGAGTGTTTGACACCTGTCACGGAAATACAATCATCACTGAGCGTAGGCGGAAACAGCGAGGATGTTTAAAAAATATGCATGTTGTTAGATGGTTAAACGGAATTGGAGTATAAAACTATCTCTTGTCTCCTTTGCGCCAAAACTTGAGTAATACTTTACTAGTTTATTTTTTAGAACTATTATTAAACTCAAACCTCTCTATCCTCATTCTTTTAGGAGAAAGTTCTGACGTAGTGAACTATTCTAAATAAATAAGAAAATGATGTTTATTTATTTCAATCAGTACACTTGTAGCTTACTGTAAGAAAAACCAAGTTGCATACAAGCTTAAACAGAAGTCATAACATTTTACTAATTATTTAGACTATGTTGTATGTTTATGTTGGAATGCTGAAGTGTCCAAACATCTACTTCTAAATTTAATTTCAAGAGGGCTTTGCGGACACTTTACAGAGACGAACTCTCTGACCCGTCACAGCCACATTGACATTAAATTCCTCTATGTGTACCATAATGTATATTTAAAATATGTGTATGTTTATATTTTTTTTCCTTTATTATTAAATAAACAAGAAGATTGTATATATACACCGTGCTTTTTTAACCGTCTTACAGCCGAAGGCCACTTAAAGTATCCAATAACTACATGTCATTCGTTAAATAAAACTTGGTTATTATTAAGATTTCAAAGCCTAAGACATTAAAGAAGATATCAGCACAATTTAGTACGAAACATCCTGTAACGAGCACTACGCGCGGGTCATTCACTCGGCTGTCTAGCACTACTGACCTTATTTTACGCACGAATAGAAAGGGGCGAGGCGGTGGGCGTCACAAAGGATTGCGCTAGCGCATGATTGGTTAGAGATCCACGTGGACTGTCTTAGATTGGCTACGGTGCGGAACGCGTGGAGGCGGCAAGGTCAAGGCATGCATTGTTGAAAACGTAAACATTATGAACAGGATGATACATTACGTAACATTACTATTAGATATTTTTTACACCAAAATTATGTGGAGTGTAATTTAAAAAAAAACATGTCCTAGAGTTTTATTAAGATGGTTACATTACGTGGGCTTCGGGTGTAAGACGGTTAAAAAAGCACGGTGTATATATATATATATATATATATTATATCATAGATAGAAGTTATGATTAGTCAGGATAGTAACAGGTATATTTTTACACATTTAGAAGCATGAATAATTTCATATACCTTTGTGTGACAATAAAGGTATTTAATGTAAATATAGGATGAGTTATGATACATTAATACTATATAAAAGTAAAACTAAAAAAGAAAAATATCTATTTACAAATAATACAAATTTCCCAGATCTGCCACCTGTGATCGCGGCATGGTACCGAGAAGGCTGGCTGCATTTCCTCTCTGGATCGCCAAACTAATCCTTTGGCCTAGGAATGTGCCAGCCCTCCGGTCGCCCGTACAATCAATTAACCGTTTGGCAATTAACCGTTTATTATATTATATTTGTATAAGTATAAGTAATAAGCAGTATATAACTTTATCATTGCATTGTCATATTTATCGCTTTACTATTCTCTTTTCTTGCCTCTATAACTTTATTTACACCGCCTGTATTATACCAGACCAAAACCAAAATACCAAAACTAAACTAACTAACTAATATAACTAACTTTTCTATTTCGCCAATACTAAATTCTGTTACGGCCAATAGTAAAGCTGGCTGGTTCCTAGCTCAAAGAATTAGCATAGCTATCCAACGCGGCAACGCAGCTAGCATTATAGCCTCCTTGCCACAAGGAAATGGTTTCGTTTTTGAATAGGGTAGTATTATTTTTAGGGTTCCGTACCTCAAAAGGAAAAAACGGAACCCTTATAGGATCACTTTGTTGTCCGTCTGTCCGTCCGTCTGTCAAGACCCTTTTTCTCAGGAATGCGTGGAGGTATGAAGCTGAAATTTATATCAATTACTCAGGTCTACTGTCCCTTGAAGCTGTGAAAAAATCAAACTTCTAAGCCAACGCAATCAAAAGATACAGCCGTTTATGCCGCAAATTTTCGACACTTGCAAGGGAATCAAAACCTACAGGGTGCTTCCCGTGAACTCAGAATCTTGAAATTTGGTACGAAGCAACGTCTTATAGCATAGATAAAGGAAAAATTACGAAAACCATAAATTTTTAGTTACATCACATAATATATATTTTTTTAATAATTTTAAACTTACTACCCATTTCCTTATAAACGCGTAGAGGTATTAAATTGAAATTCATACCAAATACTCAGGTCTATAATACCTTTAAGCTGTAACAAAATCAAACTTCTATGTCAACGCAATCAAAAGAAACAGCAATTTAAGCTGCATATTTTGAAACTCGCAAGTACTCGCAAGGGAATCAAAACCTAAAGGGTACTTCCAGTCGACCTAGAATCTTGAAATTTGGCATGAAGCAACGTTTTATAGCACACATAAAGGAAAAATTCCGAAAACCTTAAATTTTTAGTTACATTACAAAATATATATTTTTTAATAAATATTTGTAAACCTTGCAGGTTTGTACGGAACCCTCGGTGCGCGAGTCCGACTCGCACTTGGCCGGTTTTTTTATGTTGCATGTCTGAGTTTTAATTTTTTCTTGTTTGTTATTAATAAATTTATTGTTAGCAATTAGACATCACAAACATAAACAAACGCCCCAAAATATATTACTTTGATCAGACCTATATGGTTGACTGGTAGAAAATGCTTTTGGCATTAAGTCCGCCATATGTACAATATTATGTGTGCATTAAGTTTGAAATAAATAAATGTTGTTTGGAAAACCTGTATTTTTTGTGAACGAAGTAGCCCGAAACCACTAGTATTACTTTTCTAAATGTCGTCAAATACCGTACATTAAATAAACTAAACGCTGTACATAAAGTTAAGCTATTGCGACAGCATTTTAATAAGTTCCCTGATGAATACGTAAGTATCTCTTGACCTAGCCTAGGTTATTAAAATTGCCAAGCCGCGCTGTGAATATTTAGCATTTGCTCCATGCCCCAAGATTATACAGAATGGTTGATAAAACTACATACATACAGGCTGTGTTTATAATTTTATAAGTTTTTAAGGGTTTCTGAATATACAGTATTTTTTTATTACCTTTATTATAATTTACATCTAGAGATTCTGTAATCCGCCTTTGTTAGTTTTGTTAAAGTTATGCTAAGAGGTAAATTAGGATCTCCGCGCAAATGGGGCATTCTTTTTTTTTCAATATAGCCCTAGTTTATTTCAGTAGTATCATTTACTACTATTATTACTGTACTATTTGGAACCTCATACCTCGAGGAGAACGTAAAATATAAGAGTATTTTTTTAATAATTTGTTTTGTTGACATGTTTTCTTCACCTATTTTTGTTCTTTATTTATTTATGTTCCAAAGACTATCTCGTAGCAAGCTACGGTCTTAACAGGTTGGTCGTATACAGTCACTCTGTAGCAATGTCGTAGCATTCGTTGCGGATATACTACGAAATTTTTTCGTAAATAGAAGAGGAATGCATTATTTAAAGCTTTTTAAAGACGGTTAATTTTCTAAAATTATTATTTTATTTAATGTTTTATATTCTTAAAGAAATAGAAATAGAAATTTAGAATTTCTTAAAGACGAAATGTTTTATAGTTATAAATCATATCTCAAAAACTAATAGACACTTACACTGTACCCTGATTACAATATACCTTCTTGAACTTAAAAGAATCATCTCGCTATGACTACTCGTTTTAAAGAGGTGTTTGAAAGCCTTTATCGATCAACATACTCAAATTTTATCTAATTCTAACGATATCACATACATACAGGTCGTATTGATTACCTCCTTTTTTAAATTGGTAAAACTTTATCTATTGGTTGTACAAACCAATATAGATACTATTCAGTAAATTCATACCATACCTTGTGCACAAATTATAGGGTGGATATTCAAATAACAAATGAAATTCCTAAATTTTCTTACGAAAGGTTAAGCCTAGACTCCTTATTAAACCCCAGAGCCAGAGAGCGGGTCTGTTTGGACAATCGTTCCGGCGTTTTATCTCTTGTTTGTACATTCCTTGAATATTTCCCTCATTCGCCTTATTATTGGAGGTCTGCAAGCCCGATATACATTTTTACAAGTAAATTGTGACGCTTTGCTTTTAACTCGTCAAGTATGTGTGAACGAGACATAATAGAAATTCACAAAATAAAATGGTTTAGAGAAGATTAAAAATGATAATAATAGTTCTAATTCTAATCATTTTAATAACACAATATGGCTTGCAGTTTGAATTAAATAAGTAAAAATAATAAATGAACTTTGGTTACTGTTCAGTGTTTATTAAACAAGAAAAAATTAATTCTAAGACATGCAACATAAAATAATAAGACTACCCTATTCTAGAAATGAACTTAAAACTTAAGGATTATGTATAGAGTTTGATGCATTTTATGGCGGAGTTATAACTCAATCCGAAACTTTTGCATGTTACATTAAAGAGCAGAGGGCTGAGGATGAACTGCCTGGAAATTGAACGGATCAAGTTGGATCGCAATAAGCACCCAGTACTTATATAAATAACACCACAAAAATCTGCTACGCACTAAACACATATCGAACTATAGACTTAGTTGCAAATCATAAATGTTTTACTTTTATTAAAAAAGATGAAACAATTTGAATAAGTATTTTAACTGATAGATAAATTACTGTTAAAGTACCTCACAAATACATGATTGTTATAAGTGCCTCA
The DNA here is from genome assembly GCA_963584085.1 of Pyrausta aurata. Taxonomy (NCBI): domain Eukaryota; kingdom Metazoa; phylum Arthropoda; class Insecta; order Lepidoptera; family Crambidae; genus Pyrausta; species Pyrausta aurata. The sequence goes on from OY757274.1 coordinate 8,920,296, forward strand.
GCTATATCTTACTGACTCAAATTCAAAAGCACTTAAAATTAAAAGCAATATGCAATTCAAATCTCTTTGCTGGCTCCCACGGGATCTAAGTTAAAGTAATATTAACTAATTTACAACCCTTTTCAAAAGATATTCAACTCTTATCGAATATTGCGAATGCCCTAATCAAATAAGTCCCTATATCAAAGACTTTTTTCGTATAAAAAGACTGTATCACATTTATTAGTGTTGACAAAAAAGTCTAATTTTGCAATGCTTTTGAAGTAAGCTCCAGAGGCTGTGTCAATACCAATTAACACATTGGGTTGGATCACAAATTAATTCGACTTTCAAATTGACTCCAAAAAGGAGGAGGTTATCAATTCGACTCTATTTTTTATCTAATAAAGAACCCATGATTTTAAACTTTGTTGCATTTTTAAACTAAACTTCACACTTTAACGGGATTTTATGCAACTTTCACTTGTTTAAAAGGTAAAAATGGTGTTTACACCCGAGACCATGACTCGTGTAACCGGGTCGAAACGTCGGGAAGCCATTTTTACCTTTTAAACAAGTGAAAGTTGCATATAAAATCCCGTTAAAGTGTGAAGTTAAAGAACCCATGATCCCGAGAATTGAAAAGTCACAACATAATAATAATAATCTTTTATTTAGGACAAAATCCATAAATGATGTTAGTAACAATTGGCTTAAAACGACTATGGTATGGTTGGTATTTTTTTTGTTTTAACTTTTTTATTTATTTAATAAAAACATTTATGAGCTGCGAGTCAGGGCAGCTAAGGATAAATGAGTATATACAGGCGTGAACTGTAATAGGAGCAAACATTTTGATCAATGATTCTGCAGACCCGTAGTTACCTTGACCTGGTCATAGTGCTCCAAAATGCTCCTCGTAAGTCGTAAGTAAAAAACATCTATAGCCTGATCCATAACATCAGACAAGTAAGTAAACTTTCTTTATCCTCTTAAAATTATTGACTGATAGAGAATAGCATAGGTATAGAGCATTTTGAAAATTTACACTTTCTTTTGTTTTTGCAATAAAGATTAAAGTTTCCTGCCTACTGCACCATAGCATGTCATGACCGTGCTTAGAACGTGTAAGGCAAAAAAATATTATTTGTGCTGACAACTATGACACCTCGCCCACTACACCGTTCCGTCACCGACCACCACCGTCGCGAGTCATGCACGGAGCGTGTCAGCACCGGCAAAATACGATCTCGCAGGCAGAACGCTGTCAATTCGTTTAGTAGGTAAGTTTCGTGTTGCTTTTCGTGCTAGCACGGCCATTGTGGGAAAAAACCTTAAAACATTGTAATGAGATATCATTTTTTTTTAGTTTTTTTTTAATTTATTTATTTGATAAGTACACCAACAGGTTACATACAAGCATGGACAAAATAAACAAAATAATAGTTGCATCTAGTATGCAACCCAATTACAGGTGAACACAGCATTGTTTAAAATGTAACAGACTTAGATTTTAAGGTTTATAAAGTAAAAGTTTAAAGTTACATACAAGTAGTTACTAGAAACAAAAAAAAGTATATAAATATAATAATGATGATTATGATTATGATTATGATTAATCACATCACAATTTGTACTAGCTGTGTAGTTGATAAAATGACTAAAATGACTTGACTCTCTCCTTGAATTTTGATCACAAAAATACCTACCTATTTTATCAGTGTCTGAAAATACCTAAGGAGAGTTTGATACTAAAAAAACGTCATATTTATTCTAAGATTAATTTAAATGCTGTCTACACGGAATCATGTGAAAGCCTTCGACCCGCTTCGAGGCAAATCGTGTAATTTCCGGTGCCCAGAACGAAGCCTCTCCGGCTCAATCCATCCGCCCATATTATTAGCGGGAAATAAGCGAATTAAACGGTCACCTGGGTGCCAATTCTCATGCAGATCGCATTCGAAAAAAGTTTACACATATATTTTTTTGTCGAATTGAAAATAGTTTGTTGATTTCTCTGGGTTACGATTTGTATGCCATTTGATATCTTCCATGCGGTAGTTTTTTTTACCGTGTGGATATGTTATTTGATTTTTAGGTATGTATAATAGGTAGTTTTGCTATAATAATTAACATTATATTTTTATTTTTTGTCAACATGTAGACCATTTTTTTATTTTTTTTTCTAGCACATACTGTTCCACTGCTGGGCAAAGGCCTCCCCCAAACTACTCCACGTGTCAGCGGTAAGGGTTTGCCAGTCTTCACGGTATTGGTCCAAATCGTCTCGCCATCGCTTCAGGGTCTGCCTTTCGGACGACGTCCCTCGGTAGGCAGCCAGTGGGTGACGATCTTAGGCCATTTCTTAGGACACATTCTGAGAACATGGCCCGCCCAGTCCCACTTCAGTATCGCGGTCTTTTTTCCAACGTCCACTATGCCAGTCTTTGAACGAATTACAAATTTCAATTACAAAAACAAATTAAAACAATATAAATTATAGTTGATTTTTGTTTCAATTGTGTTTTGTCACTATACAAACTTAATAATATAAATTGCACTTGTAAAAAGCAACCGTGACTCTGTGACAGACGAGGAAATTAAAACATGTCAAAATAGAATGGCAATATCAGCCCGTGCATGTACCATGTTACAGTGATACATGTACAGGCAGTCAAAACGTTCGGTGAAAACGCGCTATATCCGTTGCCTTAGTTTTTCTATGTGTCTTATAATTTCTGAAACAAGATAGACTAATAAACATTTAGTTCTAAAGATAAAGTTGTAGAACTATTCGCTTATTTTTAACAACTTGATTATGTAGAATTGTAAACTATTATGAGATTTTAAACTTTCGCGTTGCATTACAATGAGAATTAGACATGACGGGTCTAAACACGAACGTCGAGCAGTGAGTAGCATTTACTCATATTAATACTTCGTGTTTAGACCCGTCATGTCTAATTTCTCATTGTAAACTATTGTTTATGAATGAATAAAAATGAATTTATAAAAATCTTAACGTAACTTTAAGAGGTGCTCGTAGCGCAGTGGTGGCAACGCTTGGTAGTGATACCGAAGTTAAGCAACTTACGGCGCGGTCGGTGTTTGGATGGGTGACCATTCCGACCATTTAAGTGACGTATATCACGAGCATCTCCGTGCTTCGGAAGGCACGTTAAGCAGTTGGTCCCGGCTAATATCAGTTGATATTAGTCGTTAATATCAGAGGCCCTATGGGCGGCTTTATAAAATCTGACAGCAAGGTTGGTCGCTTGCCTTGCCGCGTGGTGGAGTATGGCTTATACTACCTCACATTGAGGTAAGGCCTTTTCCCAGCAGTGGGATGCTTACAGGCTAAACTTAACTTTTTTTTACTTACTTTAAGTTCCTATTAAATCAAAATTATGACCTCATTAAACAGCAAAAACCAATATTCTGCTTTCGTACCTAAAGTTGTTTAATTTAAATCCGGTTTAAATATGTTTGCGTTGTATTTGAGTCCAATTTTAAATGAAACTCCTGAGTTTTCTTCACGAAATTTACTGCTGGATGTAAATGCAAGTGAACTGCAAGATCTAGTTCCCTCGAATCTCACCCGAGCCACTTGACGCAATCTCCTCGGATCACATTTTGTCCGCAAGCAAAGAATTTCACCAGAAAATTGAATCCGTTTTGCTGAGGACGTAGAGAAAGGAAAACAGTAACAGCAGCAATAGTATTATTTAATAAGAACTTATGTAACTCCATACGAAAAGCACGGCTGATGGTAATTATGTGGTTAATTAGGTTGAAATTAGTTAGGGTAGTATTATATTATCTGTGGTTAGGGTAAGGTGCTTCGGTAAGTATCTGTGTAGAATTGGCAGAGAGAGGACTGCTGAATGCCATCACTGTGGTGCGGCAGAAGATACGGCACAGCACACGTTGGAAGTGTGTCCAGCTTGGTCCGGGGAGAGGGCGACTCTAGTCACCTACATAGGGAGCGATCTTTCTTTGCCGGCGGTCATCAAAGCCATTGTTGGCAACGAAGATCTCTGGGGGCAGTTCAGAACCTTTTGTGAAGACGTTCTAATCAAGAAGGAAGAGGCGGAACGGGAACGTGAGAATAATCCTCTCGCGGACCCCGAACGCCGAAAACGAGTCGGCCGGAGGCGACGAGCTTTTGCTCGCCAGCTTCAAACTAGTTAGTCAAAATTCTAGTCATAGAGTAGAAATCTGGCGCCAGTGATCAGGCTCTCTACATCTGTAACTTGGCATCTAGAGTTAATATGTGATTTTGTATATTTTATTTTATATTTAAAGTAGTATTATTTATTTATTTATGTATACACCTGCGCACCTATTGTGCGCAGGAACAGCATAGTCATAAATAAAATAGAGGAAAGGTCGCATAGGCAGACCTGGTATTATGGTGTTGTTTGGCCCGAGGTGGGCTCGCCTTCGCGAGCATAAACTGTGTGCGGCGAACGATTGGGGAAGGCCTGGCTACACCAGGTTCGCCACACACAGAGAGACGGCACTGGTGGTTGTTTTAGTGGGTAGGCCTCTCCCTTCTGGAGAGGAGAGCCCCATATAACCCTCCGCCTCGCCAAGCGGAGGGTATGCAGTTTAATGCATTTTTTCCACCGTAAAAAAAAAGGTGCAATAAAGAATCGTGCATAGTGTACCAAATAATTTTAAAATGTCAAATTCTGAGGTGGCTGTTCTTTTTACCATTTTCGTTTGAGTTGGTCATTCCAACTTCAGTTAATCCTAGGTACGATGTATTTCAAGCAAATCTTTTCTGTTTTTAAGCTTGGTTTAACATCATGGATCTTAGATAAACTACTTTTAACAATCTCGATGTTTTCCCTTGGTAGAACTAAGTTTTATATAAACTTTACTGATATCATTAGTTAGAAAGGGGTAGGGAATTTTAAACTTTGTAATTTCTTCGTTACTTTGGTGAACTTGGTTTATTATTGTAAAGTTCAAGTTGTCTAAGAAACTTGCTGAAGCTTATTCAGTTTCATGGAAGTATGGCCTCTTGTACTATTTCCTGTTAAATAGTTAGTTACGTTTTGGGTAAATGATCTTTTTTTATAAAATTGTAAAAACAATTATGTATTTTACTAATAAAAATGTTGGATGATCTTCCCTTTTTCCATTAATAAACCTAACTAATTTTTACCTTGGGTAAAAGCCGTTAATTTTCAGTTAGATTCGATATGTAGAGTTGCACCTGGCAGTTAAGTTTGCTGGTTTGTTTTAAATTAGCTCTCTTTCTTCCTCAACCTATTTAAATAACAATATGACATATATGTATACAGGTCGAATTTAATAACTCCTTTTTGAAGTCGGTAGATAATTTCAAAGCAGATAAATAATACTTATCGTGCTTTCTTTTTACCCTGCACCATATAACGTTAGATTTAAAGTATAACGTTTATTTACCTAACCACTTTATTAACTCTTCTTACGTAAATATAATCGAGGCACATATATTTTGCAAAACCCGAGCATTAGTTCCTTGTTAGTGGCGTGTGAGATATAAGAATTACTAGACGCAGTAAAGTGCAATAAATAGTAGTGACGGGAAACTAGTCGATAAGTTTCGTGAAAAATATCGATGTTTGTTCTGATTTATTTGGGTCTTTATTCTAAAATCTGTGGTCTAACGCTTACACCCAAAAATTGTATGGCCATATCATTCGCAGCTGTCACTATTTCTATACAAAGCATTTTCTGTGATCAATTCTAATCTTTGCTTTCCAAAGGTAGAACTCCTGAAATAGCAATATCGTTGATTAATGCAAACTCTTTTTTTATAGTAGCCCAATATATGCTTCTGTATCATTTGCCATGTTGTATTTTTTAACAAGAAATGGCTCATCCAATAGTTTAAGTCTTATTTCATCTTTTAATGATACCTCATTCACCAAAATCGGCTCAGTAGTTCAGCCGCAAATGAGCAACACGCATAAATACCCAGATACATAGAGACATAGACTTCTAAAATCATAACCCTTTCGTAGTCGGGTAACAAGGTCAAATATTGTGGTTAGCTATTTCTATACGGACGACACGTTCGGTGCAGTGGTTAGCGTTTCTGAGTCCTGATTATGCTGCTATGGGCCACTTGTTCATAAAATATGTTTACTGAAAAACGCAAGGAGCATATGTTTGTGTGATGACCACGAACATTTGTACCTAAGTCATAGATGGGTGGATTTCCCAACAGCAAAAACTGCGTGGCATCGATGAAATCGGTACTAAAAAACATAGTAATCATGTTCAATCATTTTTTTTCAGTTAGTTGAAATGGTAGCCTTTGTGAAGCACTAAGTATTTTATTATTTGGATAAATAGGTTTTCCAGAAAAAAAATTGAAACCTCGAAATCTTTCATTGCCATGTTTGTCCACACGACACCTTGATGCATATTATACCTTACTGATAAAAATCTATTGGTTGTTTATATTAAAACCTATTTTTATTAAATACGTGAATAGTTAAAGCATTGTTACGGAATAGATTTATTCAAATATATTAATAAGACAACGAATTGTCAATAAAAAAACATCTGTCCCAGAACGACCTTTCATCTCCGTGTCCTTAACAAGTTAGAGAATACTGTTTTTTCTAACGACTTATGCCCCGCCCCCTACCCGCTGAACGTTGCTTAGCAGTGCCGCCTAAGTGCTCGACGTGGAAGGACGCCTGCACGTGCCTGCATTTTCGAGCCATAAATTTAAGTATTCCATTTTCACGTTACTGGACATTTTTTCTTTCATCGCCGTGCATAGGTATAACTTCTATTTGAATAAGTTTTGCCACTTGATTAGCCATTCGATAGAATGATATTGCTATGATGTTTATTTGTGAAGCTATTATTACTTTGCACAAACAAAAGCTTTTTTGTTATTTTACGTTTTTGCCTCGATTCTCATTGCCGTGCTTTCATTTTCGTGGTTTCCGTGGCAAAAATTTGCTATGGAAATGAAAAAAAAGACACGGCAATGAAAAAATTTTAATTGCCATGCCCTTTAAAACGATTTACTTTCATTGCCGAGGCCAAGTATTTCATTTCTGTGCCTTATGTTTTCATCACCATGGTATGATTAGGCATAAGGTTCTATAAAAAAGGTAGTATCGAATACTGACAAGTATCGAATACTGACAGTACTTAGCTTTTCAAGTTAGCCCTCTGCAAGAGCGATGTGTATCAGATTTCACAATATTAAATCGAAACTATACTTTTTCATCAAGTAGCAAAAAAATACTTCACCCTGAATATTATTATTTTCAATATTGTAGGTAATTGAGTTAACTTACGTTTTACGTTGATTGGTGTATTTCATTCTAAGCCTAAGCACTATCACAATATTACAAACAACACTTTCACTCCCCTTGAAAATTACTTGAGTTAGTATTTTGCGGTACAAAAACATGTGGCAAATCGGCCCCCACCTACGATCTTGTACGTGCACTGAGACATTAAAAGATACAAATCCTATAAATTACACTTTTAGTAATCTGGCTATCGCGCATGATTGTTCCCACTAGGAGAATGCGTCGTCGCACCTATTTAGCCAATGCGGAACTGAGTGGCGCGGCGCGGGAGTCAAAGGGATACTGGCAGGCTGGTGCGTTTAGGCGGAAAAATATTTTTGATACTTTAGAATTTTTAGTCAATAATAGACCTCTTAAACTGTAATTTCTTCGATGAATCAATTTATTAAAGTGTTATTTATAACTTTAATTTGTCACAATATCGTGTTTCAAAAAATATACAGTTTTTACACGCACTGACATATGCTATTACGACGTATGATTTAATTCAACCATTCCTACCTGCAAAAGCATAAAGGTCTTAAGGATGGACTTGATTCCACTTACTAATAAAACGATAGCAGTAGGCTTGGAAGTCTTGACACAGAGTTATTTGACGAACATCAGTTGACGCTCGAGAAACGCTGACATAATATTCGTGATTTCATGTATTTGTTTATTGAAAACAATTATTGATAAATACTTGATTGTTTTTTTTTATTTCTTCAAAGAAATTGCTAGGTAACTAGATTAAAAGGATGTTTGATGTAGCAGAAAATAAAACAATCGAACTAATTGAGGCTGAATCTCAAAAATATGACGATTCGTTTGTTTGAGACTGTGGCCGCTGGTTTAAGCCAAGAGTAAGGTAACCCAACTTATTAAAAAGTATACCTCTATTATTTGAATACTGTCATCATAACATTCTTTTTTACCGACATAAAAAAAGGACGTATTCAATTCAACCTGAATGTATGTGATATCGTTAGAATTAGATAAAATTTGAGTATGTTGATCTGTTAAGACTTCCAAACCCGTGTGCAAAACTTCGTAAGTGTATGTATGTTTGTATATTTGTATGTTTGTCCACGGATTTCTCGAAAACGAGAAGTCATAAGGCAATGATTATATTTTAGTTAAATCAAGTATATTTTCGCTTAAGGTACAGTGTAAGTTTTATCAAAATCGGTCCAGTAGTGTTTGAGATATGGGTAAATAACTAAAATCATGAAATAAAAAATAATTTAAAAATGAAACCGCTCTTAAAAAGCTGGATAAAAAGCTTGAAATAACGCATTCGTCTCATATTTAGAAGAAACAAATTCTTTTGGAGTCGGTGCATGTGTGTAGACTGTCGGTGTACGTAAGCTTGACATCATGCACCGATTCCAAAAGAATTTGTTTCTTCTGAAAAGAAGACGAATGCGTTATTTTAAGCTTTTTAGTCAGTTTTTTTAAGGCGGTTTTTTTTAATGAATTGAACGGTTAATACCATAATTGGGTTCTAAGCATGGTTCTAACTTTTTGAAATGAGGAGAGATACGTTTTTTATGGTACAATACCATTTTAACCTTCCATACAATATATTTACAACTGATATTTTTTACAAAGTAAAGTAAAACATCATTCATCATCAACATTTCCCAAAATTGGCAAATAATAATGAAAGTATCAAAATTACTTATAAGGTAAAGATATTAGGTTTTTCATTGCCGTGGATTGATTCCTACATTACCGTGGCACAGTTCTTTCATTGCCATGGACGCTTGTCTCATCGCCGTGCACGCAGTTTTCATCGCCGTGGCACCAAATTTTCAATCTTGTATATCTCGTTAGTTTTTTAAGTTATTTGCTAGATATTGGGCAATAATACTTACATTATCTAGTACTTTAATAAACACGACTTTGTTTTTTAAAAAAGCTTAAGATAAAAAAAAGCCACGGAATGAAGATTTTTAGGGACCTGTTGAAATTCACTCAGATGTATATGTATTTAAGTATTTATGGAAGACGCCCCTTCTTAATTGTAGATCGTCGGTAGACAATTCCATACTTCAAAACCAGACAATTGGTGTGTTGTTTGGCGCATATTTATTTATTTATAGTATCGATAACTAAGTCACAACACTGTCTCACAGCCACATTGCACTTTGCAGGTGTGCGGTGGCCGGCGTTCCCACGGGGAAAATAAGGAAGCGGATACTATAACAAGAGGGAAACCCATTATGTCTGCAACGTTACGGAGAAAGCTTGCGAAATACGAGTTACGGGGTTTTTCGTTATCACCACCGTCAACTTGGTAGTATTCTCACCGCGTTTTAGTAAAGCTATGAAAATAAAATAAAAAGGTGCTTCTGTTGTTAAAGTTAAATCAAACCGCATTATAAGCTTGGTTGTATCGATACGTAATATTTACACCGAGGAAATTATTATGTTGGTTACTCTATCATATTTTTAATTACTCTAACAATCCATAATAATAAAATAAAGCTGAAAATTTTGTTTTTTCCTTTGAACGCGCTAATCTCAGGGAGAACTGGCCCGATTTGAAAATATATTTTTTGTATTTGATAGCTTATTTATTGAGGAAGGCTTTAGGCTAAAAGACTTCACATCACGTTTCGACGGGAGGGGAGGGAGCAAGCTCAAAACGCGCTGTTTTAGTTTCAAATAATTTCACAGACAGACAGTCTCATTAGTCAGTTTATTTTTGTGAACAAGATAAACTATTCAAATTATCAAATATTCACAGAAACAGACCTACTATATTATTGACTATAGAAGAAAGCCGGCAAGAAAGTTATTTATCGGAGCGTCTGTTTGTTTCAAAACTTTCAGGTCGGTGAAGTAGTTCCAGGCTTAGTTTCCAAGTTTTACACTTCAGTTTGACATTGCGAGCTGATATTGAGGCGGCAAACGGTTCATGTTGTCTTCCAAACTGAAGTTCGACTATTGGTAGAACTGTTGATACTGCAGCGTTATAATAATAAGAGAAGGTTGCACTAACATTTATCTTGAAGTTAAAGTTTCCGGTTATAGTTAGCTATAAAGTGCTAATGCGTTAGGGGACGAATTTAGGGTTACCACCTTTATTATTTGCAGTTAAAGTTCATTGGTAGGTAAGAAGAAAAGGTCACAGTATCAAAATAAAGTATAATTTATTTTTCATTATTATTTATTCAGTATTCATCGACAAATTTGGAATATAGATTGGAAATCAATGAAAATCACGTAAAATATTGACGCAAGTACTTACAAAATCGAGTATTCTTTTTTGAAATCATTCTTATGTGGATTTTAATTGGTGTGCATTCGAAAATGAAACATTTATCAATGAAAATCACAAGCCGTACCTCAGTCATGGATGTTCATGTGTTTTTAAGTATTTATGGAAGACGTCCCCTTCATAATCGTTGGAAGGAAGTATATTCCTTAGTTCGAAACCAAGACAAATATGTATATGTGTTGTCTGAGGCATATTTAATTATTTTTAACTAAGCTAAGCCTAACATGCGCAAGTAGACCTTAGTTAGAGTCCAGTGCACTACGTCGCTAAAAGTAAAAGTACGATAAATTGAATTCAAATCGGATAATTTTCTTTCACGAAAGACGAAAGGTACTTATCACTGTAATTACATTTTTATACGATTGTTTACCACCACTTTAAAACGAAAATCACTTGCACATAACACGGAAAAAAAAACGCGTAGCTTCAAACAAAAGACGAAGCGCAGTCCAAGCTTTTTGGCTCTTAATCAGTCAGGTATCAAACGAATGCCGAGAGTCGCATAACAATGGATTTTTTATTGTGTCTCGTTTACACATACTTGACGGGTTAAACTGGTAAGGCGGCGGTGTCCTCCGTACATAATCCGGAAAAGCAACAGCAAGCTTTATTGGTACAGAATGCAGAATCCAAGTCGACAATAAATAGCGGCTGTTCCGAGAAGTGATACTATCTTATTAATGTGGAACTACCGGACGCGCTGGTGATAACTCTTGGTGTGGTATAAGTCATAAGAGATGAGCGGTAACTCCAGGTTAGGGCCGTTTCCTACGGATACAACTCGTATTTTGCAGGTACTGTTTTCTGCAGGATGACGCTTACTAGTTAAAGCGTTTTAATGCTAATATTCACACAGTGACCCGCAAGAATTCGATATCTGTTTTTACTGATCCAGTTTTGTCATTAAACTGGACCAGTTCCACTTCTAAAATGACAGTAGAATATTTGCGTATTGTTTTGGTATGGCCTGAGCCTTGATAGATGGGCGTATATAGATTTAAGTATCTATAAATATGATAGCGGTAAAAGGTTTGACATTAGCCACTCGTATCGCGGTAGTGTAACTTTGTGAATTTGCAACTGTGTGTACCTCACATCTTCATTTTATAAAATGTGCCACACCAAACATTGAAAATGCTCTTAAAATTAGCTAGTAATTAGAGGGCGTTAGCGGTCCGATGTAACATGCTTGCTCGCAGGTTTGCCAGGTGTACAAGAGATGTCAAGATTTCTCTCTTTAAGGCATTCTGCCAGACATTTTACACCTGCAGCCTGTGGTGTACTTACACGCGGAGGACCTATAACGCTCTCCGTGTACAGTACAATAATGCCTTCAGGATGCTGATGGGGCTACCTAGGTTCTGCAGTGCGTCGACGATGTTCGCTGAAGCGCATGTGGATGACTTCTACGCGATCATCCGGAGGCGGACGTCGTCGATGCTTGCTAGGATACGGCGGAGCCCCAACAGCATTCTGATGGTTACCAGGGATAAGCCAACATGTTCCATATTTAGGCACTGGATACAAATCCATGTGCGGGGATCCAGGAACCGTTTCTTTGACTGAACACATCGCAGTTATTTTATATGTGGTAGTTTTTAGTTTTTATTTTTATTTTTAAGTAGTACTAACAATAATTTTAAGTTAAATGTTACTAATCAACTATCTATATGGATCTGTAATTTTGGTCTGAAATAAACGTTTTATTATTATATTATTATTATTTTTATAGTATTTTTTTCTCAGATTGCTCTGGTGTTTTCAAGTCAACACGGGCCTAAGCCAAGTGCTGCCTCTACATTTTAGTTTAGGTTTGACGATGACGCTGCAGTAAGAGTAGCTGGTGAGTCTGTTACTAATGTGGTTGGTGATGGATGTGGTGGTACGCTTGGCAGAGTGTGATTGGAGCGTGCATGGTGTGATTGATCTGGAGACGTGTGCGAATACTGAGTTGGTTCCTGTTGTAAGAACTTTCTCACAATACGGCAAGTGTTAAGTATTACTGCTTTCTGAAGTTGTATGTATGTGTACTTTGAGAGATGGAGTGTCAGAAGGGATTGGTGTAATTGTATTGGAATGATGCCAGTCGTTGAAAGAACTATTGGTACTATGGTCACTTCGGATAGTCGCCACATGCGTTTAATTTCGTCTTTAAGGTCTACGTACTTGGATAGTTTTTCTGAAATTGTATTCTGTACATTGTGGGAATTAGGAACGGCTATATCGATAATGAATGCAGTTTGGTTCTTTTTGTCATGTAAGGTGATGTCAGGTCTATTGTAGTGAGTGGTTTTGTCTGTGAGAATGGCACGGTCAAAATAAAGTCTGTAGTTTTGGTTTTCGATTACGGGTTCAGGCACGTATTTATAGTATGGTGTAAGTTTTTGTGGTATGAGATTGTACTTTTGTGCTAGCTTTTGGTGGATAATATTGGCAACTTGGTCATGACGATGTTTATAATCTGTTTGTACTATGGCCTTACAGGCACCTGTTATGTGTTGTATGGTCTCAGATCCACCGTTGCACTTCCTGCATTGATCTGTAGGTATCCGGGTCTTCATGATATGTTTTTGATAGTTTCTTGTTTCTATTGTTTGATCTTGAATGGCAACCATAAATCCCTCCGTCTCCGGAAACAGCTCACCACAACTTAGCCAAGCGTTCGACGCAGCCTTGTCGACATTACTTTGGCATAAGTCTTTGCGATGTCTTCCGTGGAGAGACTTACGACTCCAATCGCTGATTTTTGTGGGTATATCTGATTGTTTTTCATTGTTTTGGATATTTCTGTCTGCAAGATTCAAAGGTGTGAGTTTGGTGTCAGTTTGAGCTATTGCGTGATGTATGAGTGATGTTTCTGATTTGTGGTAAAAGTATTTGCGAAGTGTTGTGATCTGCTTGTTATGTAAATTAGTGACATCGATTATACCTCGACCTCCCTCGTAGCGAGGTAAAGTTTGTCTTTGAACGCATGCTCGTGGATGATGCTTTCTGTGTTTCGTCATCGTGGTGTTAATTGTTCTTTGAATATTTAGTAATTCTGTCTGAGTCCAATTTATGATACCAAAAGAATATGTGAGAATGGGTATAGCATATGAGTTCACTGCCTTAATTAAATTACGAGAGTATAGTTGGGATTTACAGATAGAATTTAAACGGTGTTTGAACTGTTGTAACAATTTTGCTTTTGTTTCCTTGTACTGAATTTGTCTAGCCTGATTATATCCGAGATATTTGTAAACTTCATTGTGGTCAAGTGAGTTTATTTGCTGTCCGGTTTCTAACTGATAGTGGTTTTGTTGGAGAATATGGCCAGCCTTGACGGAATTGATTTTACATTTATCTATACCAAAATTCATGCAAATATCATTGGAGAACTTTTCTGTGAGGTTGGCTAAATTATCTAAGTCTAGTTGTGAGGTTGCATATAGCTTTATGTCGTCCATGTATAGCAGATGATTGATTCGAGTAGTGATTGTTTGTGTATCTGTAGTGTGGTGATGTCGTATTGGGTAGCCTATTTCAGTATTGTTCAAATTGCTGGAAAGTGGATTAAACGCAAGACAAAACCAAAGCGGGCTTAAGGAATCTCCTTGGAAGATACCTCGCTTAATTTTGATCGGTTCACTTTGCTCTTCGGATATTCTTAGTTTTGTCTCCCATTTATCCATAGCAACTTGTAGGAATGTCTGAATGATTGGATTTATTTTGTAAATATGTAGTATTTTTAACAACCATGAATGAGGAACGGAATCGTATGCTTTTCTATAGTCAACATACATAGAGTGAAGTTCGGCTTTATTCTTATGGACCTGGCGCAATATAACTGAGTCTATGATTAGCTGCTCTTTGCAACCCTGACTAGCCCGCCTACACCCTTTCTGCTGTTCAGCTAGAATGTTGTTTGTCTCTATGTGTTTGTAAATGACATCTGTCAAGCAAGAACTAATAATTTTGTAAATGGTTTGAAGGCAAGTTATTGGTCGGTACTTTGCTGGATTTGATAAGTCTTCTCGATCTTTTGGAATCATATGAGTTATACCTGTTGTTATATAATTGGGTATTGTGTGTGGATTTTGAATAAACAGATTTATGTATTTATGTAAGAACTGTTGTGTGTATGTAAATTTTTTGTACCAGAAATTATGTATATTGTCGGAGCCCGGAGCTTTCCAATTATGAAGTTTCCTAATAACCTCCTGAAAAATTTCGATAGGTACATCATCAAATTCCATTGGAGTAATGTATCTATTTATTTCATACTGATTTTGAATCCATTCGGTACTATCGTTGTGGTTTTTAGGCACTTCCCATATTTTCGCCCAGAAGTCTCGTAATTCTTCAGCCGTCGGTGTAGAGCATGTATTGTTAGTGGTGTGGTTGTTTGATGTGGACGATCGCAGGTTTCGGTAAAAACTTTTTTCGTTATAATGAAATTGTGTATTTTGAGTTTTACGTACTGTACATGTCTGGTATCTATTTAATCTGCTTGTGATGACTGTTAGCTTTTGTTTGAGTGTGTCTAAAAAGTGTGTCAATTCTGTGTTTGGTTCTTCGTGTATTGAATGTGACTTATATTGTTGCTTAATACTTTCTACTTCTTTAGTTAGTGACTCACTTCTGTTACCATTCATAAACTGAGTTAATTTTCCTATTTTCGCTCTTAACTCATCCTTCTTTTTTCTTAACCTGATTTCCCAATTTGGTTTCCTGCGTTCTTCTCCTAGTTGTTTTCTTTGTGTGGGTGTCGTTGATACTTTTGATCCGTTCACTTTAGCTGCGGTCCAAGCTGCTGAATAAATTATGTATTGTAAGGTTATGAAATCTGTATTTTCATCTATATGATTTGGTAGTATTGTTGTATTTATGTAGTTTACTATTTTAAATAATTTCTTAGATGTTTTTTGTTTTGGTATGTATGGTCTATTTGTTGGTTCCGAATCCCGAAAGTGTTCTAGAGCTTCCTTAAATATTTCCTCTATTTCTTGCACGATTTCGGCACTTGTGGTGGTGTTTCTTGGGCCTGCATAATTATATGTGGTTTCCATATTCGTTGTGTTTCGTGAGTTAGGTTCTATGTGTGATGAAGATTGTGTTTCTTGATTGGGTAAATCTGTGGTTTGAGTGCTTGTGTTGTGAATGTGCACTGTTGAATAGTTATCAAGAAATTCAGTATCAGTATGAAGATGGTCGTGTCCTATTGAGAGCATAGTAGCAACTTCCTCCCTGATATCTTGTAATTCGCATGCCGATAGTAGCCTATTGTTGACGACTGATCTTCTTTGGTCTGAGAGTCTCTGTTGGGAAATGTGTGCAAGTTCTGGGTGTATGTCTGTAAATTTAAGGTGTAGTTTAGTGCGGTATGTAGTCATATTTGTTTCCAGTTCCGTGACGATGTAGTAGCATTTCATCAGACTCTTGTTCAGGCGATCATCCCATCGCATTCTATTATTAAGATCGCTTGATGCAGTTGTAGATTGATCTAAAGTTTGTGACAAATTGTCATATATTTGCAGTTCTTCAGCTATTTCTTTTTTAATTTGTGTGTGTTTTTCTTGTGTAACTAAATGATTGTTTAATATAAGGCGCTTTTGGTCAGCTACTCTCTGTTCTGTTACGTGTGTTAGGTTTGGAAAATTTGTTATAAAATCTGCGTGTAGTCTTTTTCTGTAAGTTATTTTAATGGATTCTAATTTTGTAATGCGGTAATAAGACCGAAGTATGGCTTCGTTATGCTCATTTGTCCATCTCATTCGGGTCTTTTTGATTTCTGTGGTGGGCCCAGTGTTTGAGACGGAACTTGTCTCCTGAGCAACATCCACTGAAATTTCGGATCTTGGTGAGGTTGAAACCGAAGTTTGGTACGAATTCAGCGAAGAATTCGGAGATGGTGGGTTTTGGGGTGTTTCGGCTGTAACATTTTTGTCGACGGGAGCCCGCCTGCTCAGCTCCTCGTCGCCGGCGGATCGCATGCTGGAACACCCAGCACCGGCTCCAGGTGTGCCCCGGCGATTGCCCCCGGGCAGCGGCCCAATACTCAAAACTTTCTTCGAACGTAGCTCCATGTTGAATGGGTTACCTTTGCCTTGTTGGCCGCGTAAGTTTCATCAGTACGCGTGTCCGCCCCCCACGTGGCCTGGTGTTCGGCTCGGACGTAAGGTAGGGTTTTAGGGGGCTATTATTATTATTATTATAAAATCTATCAAGTCTATGAGATTTGCAAAACCTTTTTCACCATCGATAAAAAAGCACTAACCAACGAATATTAATAGATAGTAATGTTAAATGACGATAATAATAATATATTTAAATTGTTTGATTATACGCCTTTGTGGCAGGACACAGTTAGTTCTAAGCATGACATTTTATAAGACCTTTGTTGTATACCTGTGTTCCACGATAAAGATTTATGATAATGATTAATAATTCAAATATGTAACGTCATTTCGTATGAACTAGTGAACAGAAAAGCGTTTTCTGTGATGGGAATGGGAACTTATCCCTAATAATTAATAATAATAGTCCCCCTAGCCGATTTCGACTACGGTGGCCAGTCACAACGACTAACCGACTGCGTGGGACATATTATAGTGCACAAGTGTGTGCGCAAACACAGGTTCACACTCTATTCCTTTCACTCTCATAGCCCGATGGGACAGCAATCTGACACGACCGGATATATATATATATATTAAATAATTATATATATATACATTAGAAAGAAAGAAAGAAAGAAAAACGTTTATTGCTTTCATTACAGAAAAAATATGATGATACACAAACGTGAGCAATTAAAAAATAGCTTAAAGAAAGCAAGTGGCGAGCGGCTCAGCTTGTGCTGATATGGGTAGTGATCCCACTCAGCGCTGGTTTTCAGCCACTCCCATCTCTCCATAGGTGTTAGGTGAGAGGTAGGTCTCATTAACCGTTAATGAGAGATGATTTAAAGATCAGGGTGCCAATTCTCGTGAAGTACGCATTAGCAAAAAAATTCTTGATAAAATTTTATTTTTTGATTAAAAAAATTCAGTTTTTGCTTTATCGGGGTCACGATTTCTACGCATTTCGATTTCTTTTGTACCGTAGTTTGTACGTGGTATATATATATTACTTGATTTTTTTGGTAGAACAATGACCCTCGTAATCGAACTACCACACAAAATAAGTTCGATTGACGCAAGAATCTGGGCCCTTAACAAAGTAAATCCAATAAAGAAGTAAGTATTTTATTCATTTTATTGTTGCTCCACTCTTGCTTGTAACTTGCACCCTACAGGCTATCGTGGTCATTTATTCCCATTATTTTATCCCAGCAGTATAGTTATAGCTGTGGTGGTAATAAGTCCAGGTGTGGACAATCAAACACTTTATGACGCCGCCTCCATTCAATGTTGGCACGTCATTTGTTATTATGAGGGATAGTTGGTTCTGTGTGGGAATACTTGTACCGTTACCATGAGTTTACGTCGGTTTTACTCGCTAGCGACGACGTATATTTTTGTATTGAGATTTTTAGTTCTGCAAGCGAATGCTAGGGGCGCTGTGCAATTTTCCATAGACTTTTTTTACGTAGTCGCTAGCGAGTGAAACCGTCGTAAACTCATGGTATCGGTACTATGGATGATACTCGGTTCGTAGTTGTTGAAGAAATAACGGGCGCGGTAGTTTGGTCAAGTTTTACTCACGAACACCAGATGGCACTCGAAAAACGTGGAGAAAAATTATGTTGTGTTGTCGTGTTACTTATACAATAATAGCAAATAAATATTCATTTCAATTCATTTCAATAACTATTGAATAAAACGTTTAAAAAATCTTTAGATTTAAGTCTTATTCGTTCAATAATATTATATAACGTATAATAGTTTCAATTTAATTTCAATATAGGTCATGAAATAACACTTATGAACGTCTAAAGGATGTATAATTCAGCAGGAAATTGAATATTGAGTTGTCACAGCTTGATATCCCCGCTAAATTGTCTATGGATTCCTAAATTTTCTTTGCAACTGATGGTTGTTTCGTTTGATTATCTCTGTACGAGTTAAATATTGTAGTCTGTCTCGTTTTCCTATTATATAGTCTTCTATATATAGGAAAACGACACAGACTAAAGCTAAAGTAAATATCTCTTCCTCTTAGAAGAGACATTTACTTTAGCTTTAGTTTTAGTCGGTGTATCACTAGAATCGGGTCTACTGTTCATGATACTCAAACCACTGCATCATCTACCCCCATTATACTATACCTGCCTATAATAGAAGCAAAAATTTAAAATATAGGCCCTTTACGTAACCAGTAATCAATTCTAAATGGTTTTAATGTATTTATTATACCTAATTAAAAAAAACATTTGTAGTTATTTTCTAACAAAATAAATCTAATTTTTAACAATATAAAAAATGTGTCCAGTCATAAAACTGACACTCTTATTTAGTTTACAACGAGTTAGTGATTTTGATATAGAGGTACATTAATTAGTTATAACTTTGGATTACTTTATCTCCGAGTTAAAGCATTTTAGATCACTATGACTAGGTCAAGGTAACTACGTAGGTATACTCTGTAGAATCATTATAAAAATGTTTGCTCCTAATACCGGCCACACGTTGTATTTGAAAACGATAAATTCCACGAATCTAATAACGTTGTCAGGAGGCGAGTTGTCAATACGGATTTATTTACTCGGAAAATGTGCGCGGTGCTTATGACTGGAGTCGTTGGGACGTGAGATCGAATAAAAACCGGTTAAGTGCGTGTCGGACCCGCGCACTGAGGGTTCCGTGCCACCCTTAACTTAATTCAGGGTCCACTTACTTTCACTTAACGAAAACATCACAATATATTGCGACAGCAAAAATAACTTTGTTTTTCATAGTGTTTGTATGAAAGACAAAGTTATATTTGCGGTTGATAAAAATGTGCAATATCTCAAAAACTACTGGATCGATCTCCTTCAAACCAATTTTCGTTGCAAGTTTTTGTTGAGATCTACATCATATATTTTTTTCAAAATTTTCACTTTCTTAGTTCAAAAGTTAGAGGGGGGGGACGCCCATTTTACCACTTTGGAAGCGTCTATATCTCAAACCTTACACTTTTAGAAAAAATGGTTTTAGAAACCTCAACATCATTTTAAAAGACCTATCCATAGACACCCCACACGCATAGGTTTGAGTAAAAAAAAATTTTTAGGTTTTAGTTTCATGTATGGGAGCCCCCCCTTAAATATTATTTTTTCTAACTTTTGTATCTGAATCGGAAAGCGGTGAACAAAATACACCTACCTACCAAGTTTCAGCTATGTGATGCTTATAGTTTCAGAATAAAGTGGCTGTGACATACGGACGGACAGACAGACAGACAGACAGACAGACAGACAGACAGACAGACAGACAGACTTGACGAAACTATAAGGGTTCCGTTTTTTGCCATTCGGCTACGGAACCCTAAAAATATGCGTCTAGGAGACCGGGGCCTGAATAACAGCGATTTTAATCTTTTCCGTCTGTTTATTTACTATAAAGTAAAAAACTACTGCACGGCTTTTTATGTGGCTATTTCTCATAGATAGAGTAATTCATGAGATAGATTTAAACCTATATTATGTGCCAAGGTAAATAATGCGTCCCAACTAACACCATTGTACACCAATTCGCATGCGGTAGCGATGCGGCAGAATATACCGACAAGGATGCAACTATCACACCTACCTATATTAGAGTAAAACAAAGCATATGCCAATGTCTCACGCCAAATTCAAATATCACATACGAGTACCGCATGCGAATGCGGCAGTGACCTAACGGCATGAATAGCGGAGCGACACTTTCAGGCGTCGAAACGCTGCGTCAACGCATTGGTAGCGCTTGTTTGGCATCGCTCTTGTCTTATTAAGGCCTTACCATAACCTTACATAGACCGTAGCATAACATGACCGTACTAGGAAAGTGTCAAATCAAATCAAATCAAATCAAATCAATTTTATTTGTGAAACACAGGTAAATATGGTGTTATTACAGATAAGGTGGAAAAGGAACATGCTGTGATCAGCCATATTGGCATACAAATAATTAAGATTAAAATCGAATTCAATTCATTCAAGTTAGGTATGTCAAATTACTAATACAATTAATAGAGAAAATGTTAAAGCATAGTAGGTATTTTAGACAATCAGGCAGAAGTCAGTAAATACAAAAAAAACATATTTCAATTTTAGAAATTCTTCAACTGAATAAAAGGAATGATCAATTAAAAATGTCGTTAGCCTCTTTTTAAATGTATCATAAGCATTGCATTCTTTAATGTAGTCAGGGAGATTATTATATATTTTTGTGTCAGCCATAAAAAAAATATTTGTATCGAAAACTATGACACTGTTCTCACTAAACCGTTCCGTCACCGACCACCGCAGTCACGTGTCATGCACTGAGCGTGTCAGCTCCATAAAATTAATATTCCTTCCGAAAGGGATAATAATTCTATGGTCAGCTCCGACAAAATACGCTATCGCTCGCTCTCGTTTTCGCTCCATATAACAGTGCGACAGAACGCTGTAGATCGTTCATTGGGAGTAGAAGTAGAGCGTATCGTGTTGGTTTTCGTGTCTGATACGCTCCTAGCATGGTCATGGTATGGTACGGTGTAGTGGGCCCAGGCCTTAAGTGGCAACTTACTTCTCGCTTCGATCGCGCTAACTTGTGTATCGAACGATCGATAGTATTCACACACACGTTTGATTTTGTCACGTGTATCTTCTGGATTCCTGGAATATTTTCCGGGTGCTGTGATAAATAATACCTTTGGAATTATCTATTAAAATTCCGCAAAAAGAAGCCTTGCGCGAGGGAGAAATACGGTGAAACGAAGAAGAAATTATAAGTACCACCTGCCTAATAAAAAGGTTCGTGTTTCTGAATACTTTAATTGTTTTTCAGGCGATAACTGTTACTACAAGACACGGGTACTGTGACCGAATAAAACACCTATTCTATGTATATTTGTTGGCTGCTTGCTGGCTCTTGTCGGTGGAGTATTTTCCAAAACTTCAAATTGGGGTAAATAGTGTGGTTGTTTCCCTCTTGTCTTCCACCTCGCAGGACTTTCCTGATGAACTATATCTTCAGCCTTCTGCCTGTACTGACTTTGCTGCTCGCTACCCAGCACCAGGGCAACGCTTATTTAATGGGAGCGTTTACTCGCCATGTCACAGGATCGTTACTTATTCGAAAGGGTTCCCGCCCGCAGAATACCAGTATCGTGACATGCCTCGCGCTGTCACGAATTTTGCTGAGCCTTTTTGACACAAATTTCATTGTTTTTAGGGTTCCGTAGCCGAATGGCAAAAAACGGAACCCTTATAGTTTCGTCAAGTCTGTCTGTCTGTCTGTCTGTCCGTCCGTATGTCACAGCCACTTTATTCTGAAACTATAAGCATCACATAGCTGAAACTTAGAAGTAGGTGTATCTTGTTTACCGCTTTCCGATTCAGATACAAAAAGTAAGAAAAAATAATATTTAAGGGGGGCTCCCATACATGAAACTAAAACCTAAAATTTTTTTTTTACTCAAACCTATGCGTGTGGGGTGTTTATAGATAGGTCTTTGAAAATGATGTTAAGGTTTCTAAAACCATTTTTTCTAAAAGTGTAAGGTTTGAGATATAGACGCTTCCAAAGTGGTAAAATGGGCGTCCCCCCCATCTAACTTTTGAACTAAGAAGAGATCGAACCAGTAATTTTTGAGATATTACACATTTTTATCAACCGCAAATATAACTTTGTCTTTCATACAAACAGTATGAAAAACAAAGTTATTTTTGCTGTCACAATATATTGTGATGTTTTCGTTAAGTGAAAGTAAGTGGACCCTGAATTCAGTTAAGGGTGGCACGGAACCCTCAGTGCGCGGGTCCGACATGCACTTAACCGGTTTTTTTTAAATTGTATTTTTCTTTTCTGTGTTTTTTGTTTATTTGTGTCGAATAAAGTCATTCATTCATTCATTCATTCATTACTGAATATTGTAGCTTTTAATAAAGAAGCCCATCCCACTATAGGTAAACGGGGCACAGGGGCGCGGAGGGAGGCGATAGCGGTTCGCGAGAGAGGTGCGGGAGGCGCGGAAACTCCCGCCCGCGCCGCTCACTAACCGCGCTCTCATCTCCCCCGCACCCTTTTGCACCGCAGGCGAGGTCTCAATTTCGCGGTCTACCTATAAATTCACTGCTACATTCTGGTAATCCTGCCGCTGTTTGGTCGGGGACTGCTTCTTTAACATATTCGCAGCTAACCACCACATCTAGTAGCCGTTCACTATCCGACACCTGTGACCCCGCTAGTAGCCTCCAACTAAGCCCTAATATTCAAGTACCAAGAAACAATGTAAGTGTACTCCACTTATTGCAAATATGTACCCAAATATTTACCCAAGTATACCTAATCGAAATTATCAGTTACTTATCTTTGCGTTTTTGATAGCAAATTATAAATAGCAAATTTTCAGAATTCTCGTCTAAAGCTTTAATTTAAATCTGATAACTAATTTATAAATGTCACCTTCTGTTCCATAAAAAATAAACGAAAACCCTTTTAGACCGTTATTTTGATTAAATAATATCATAACAATTTAAAATCACATTTAAATGAAACTTTTGGTAACATTTAAATGTGCTTTTGAGTGCGTCCCGAGGCATCTGGCTGTAAATCAAATGGTTAAATTATTTGAGTTTGATATTATACGTACAAGCAACAGCACATGAAGCTAACCCTTGTGGTATCTTATGCAGTTGATATAAGGGTTATTTTGCAACAAAAATGAACAGCCTGATTTGTTGGAGACTCTACCACACTTATTTGTGTGACTTATAAAATAAAATATTGGTGTTATTATTAATGTTTTTTCCTCGATCGTTGTGTTGTGAGGTGATATTACAAAAAAAAATGTCTCAAATATTTTCACGGCAATGTTCACAAAAAGATTTTATTCGTATGCTTTTTACTTGATTCCCATGGATTTCTGCCCCTCAAGACGTATTGAATCTCTTGTTTCACGCTCTATGAAAAACGGAAAAAAGCCTCTACAAACATAGCGTTAACTCAATATCTATATGAAACAGTATCTCAACTCCGCAAATTCAAAAGTAAAAAAAAAACAAAGATGATGAAGTATACATACATCTTACATGCAAGAAGCCATGTTTTTGATAAGTGCTCCAGTGCAGTGTGACATTCATGGCTCTTGTTGATGATCTGCAAGAAAAAATACATACTTACATGAATAACCAACAATAAAATCATTGTGGGCATAAAAAAATAAAAAGTATAGGTACATAACATAATAAATATATAATAAAATTAAAAGGTATTAAGGTACTATTTTTAAATAGCGGACACATAAGGCTTACATCCGATCTGATGGTAAATGATGATGCTGATGGTAAATGGTCTATAATGGATTATGGTTTAGTTTGTTTTTAACACTCACAGTGTCATATTTGTATGTCACGCAATGATGTATGCATAAGAGACCAAGAATTTCACGTCGGTCCGACAGCACGGTAGCTCAATTGGAAGAGCAGTTGGCCCGGTTAGCCAGAAAGATGCTGGTTCGAGTCCCGCCCGTGCGCAATTTTTGGTTTCTTATTTCATCTTTTATAATGGATTATGTCTGACAAGTAACAGCCTATTTACTATTCCTATTATTTTACTAGAACCTTTTAACATCACGCAAACTACTGATCCCATGTTGACTGTGGCAGCTCATAACACAAATACGACATGTTATTGCATTCACTGTTTACCAAACCGTTAACTGCACTTAACTTCAGTATTAGCAAACACAGAACAATGAAATTAGGTGTTCTAGCCACGTTTTTAATTTCCTCAAATGTTTTAGCTAAGTTAAGATATCCTAGCGGTAGACCGTACGATGCTTTAAGTGATCATACGATAGTGACTGAAACTAATGTGTTTCCATTTGTGGTAGCTGTGCTGAAGAAGTTCTCTTATCTGAGTGCTGGAGCTCTGTTGAATGATAAGTGGGTTCTGAGTGCCGCTGATGCTTTGTTTTTGTAAGTTTTTTTGTTAAGTTTATTCTATTTTTTAAGAAAGAAAGAAAGAAAGAAAGAAAGAAAAGCTTTTATTGATTAAGGACATCACAAACACACACATACACAAACAGACAAACTATACATAAAAATGCAACAGAAAAACAAAAAGACAAATTTTACTACTGTTCAATCGGAATGACTCTACAACAATTACGCTGTCCCATCCCACTAGTAAATCAACATATCAAAGTCTATTTTTCTTTGCTTGTCGAATATTGTAAACAATCTTTTTATAATTTTTCAAAAATATCTGTGAATAAAATTAATAAACTATTCGGTTTTAATAAGATCTCAGTGTTCGATGATGATTGCTAATGTAGGTTTTTGTGTATGTGCAAAAAAAAAATTCATTAAAAAGAAATGTCCATTTTTTTACAATATTGCCAAGCAAGGAATATCAGACTTTAGTACATGACACCTTCTTTCCAGGGTCAGAGAATCGACCAGGATAATAAAAGTTAGACTCGGCAGCATCAACTACAAGAAAGGCGGGGTTATTCTGCCAGTAAAGACTATCGATGTGCATCCAAACTTCGTGGACAGCAGGCCTTCGTATGACGTTGCTTTAGTGCAGCTGGGCGAACGCGTCAAGATGACCCCGACCTTGCGGCCCGTGAGGTTGCAGACCCAGTTGCAGGAGGTCACCACTACACACTTCATTGTTACCGCATGGACACCATTGCTGGTGAGATAAGTAACATATGGTACAAGGAGTCTTTAAAAAAAAATACATAGCCAGACATTGGGCTACGATTGCACCTGATGTTCAGTGACAATGTAGCCTAAGATGGACCATGTCTGCCTTGTAACAGCCTATTCACTCTCTTCTTGAAAACGTCCAAATTGTAGTTGCCAGGGAACACTTTAGCAAGTTTATTAGAAAGGTGGCAAACCAAACCAAAAAAGATGCCACTAACTTAGGGCCGGTTTCGTGATTGATAGTTGACTTAACTAATAGTTAAACACTATAATACATATGTCTCGCGCAGTCGGTTAGTCGTTGTGACTGGCCACCGTAGTCAAACTCGTTTAGGGCGACTATTATTATTATAACACTATAAAACCATTGCAACAATAGCCATTCGGTTAGTTTTCTATGTCATCATGATTTCTGATTACCCATCTTTGTTATATTATGTTAAATTTGACACTTGTAAAATACTGTATTATGTCTCTAGTTTAAGCGTTTGCATTTAAAAATGTAAGTCGAGTCTTAAAACTGCAGACTAACATTTATCGTCCGATACTGCCACCGAGTTTTACGGCCTCACGTAATCCCAGCTTACCACGAATGCGCTCGGTCCGTATGCAATATACGAGTATAGATGACCACAAAGCATGATACACTTAACAATGAAAAGTTGTGGATAGTTTGCACAACTTCTGCCTTTAAAATACGCACCTTGGGATTCCAAGTCAAAAAGTACTCTATATACTCTACTATACTCTATTTACTATAAAATATAATATCATGGCTTGATAGATATATATCTTAGATATAATTTTCTGATGTTGGTAACGCAATTAATACAACATGCTTAGTTCCCAGAATATTTGAGAATGGCTAAGCACAGGACAAGTAATATGTTTATGAACCTGATGTTAGTACCTACATTTAGTAAAGAGAACTGACATAGATGTAGCATCAGTTCAAACCACGAAAACCCTAGATGTGGTCCACAACAATCCTCCGTCGCGTTCGGTCCTGTGCTTCACATTTGATCTCGCTCCAAGTCCTGCCATTTTTCTTCACCTCGTAATTCAGACTTCACACAGACAGTATTCTCTTGTGTAATTCTGTCAAGCGTCCTCGACTGTTAACATATGTTATCGCTACCTGCATTAAGTAAGTAATACTACCTACGTAGCGAGCGTACTGAATTTTGATAAGAATATGCCTGCCGCCCGCACCTCTCACAAACCCCGCTCTCGCCTCCCCCCGCGCCTCTGAGCTCAGACAAGCATATCGATTCACTAAGCAAATGACAATACTATATGCAATCGAGAACGATAAGATAGTTTGACGATTTTCTTTTACTTCAACATTGAGCAGCGCATTTAGAACCGTCAAGCTGTTTTGAAATTCAAGCTTGACGTCACAATGGTGATGTTGCCGTTAGAGAATTGCCCCCGGTCTCAATTTCGCGGTCTACCTATATACCAATACTTCGACGTTCAATTGTTCCACAGCGTATAACGTCAGACAAGAAGCATCATCTCGTCTCGATGCACACGATCAAGCAGCGGCGCATGCTGTCGGTGTCGCACCTGCACCCCTCAAGCGCACACTCCTGCGCAGCGGCGCTGACGGCGTTGGCGGTCACCGACGTGCGCGCCCTCATGTGCCTGGAGCCCGACATGAAGACTGACCCGTGCTGGGTGAGCGATAACCTAGTGTTTTGTTTATAAATAGCTAGACAAACAAATAAGGTGCTTAGTAAGCTTATAGCATTGCTCATAAATTGGTGACAGTCTTATGTAATTAGTTCCGCTATTTTGTTTTATTTAACCGGGATTCAGCTCGGAATCGGAAACTGGGACGTCGTTAGACCTAATGACCTGGTGATGATGTGGCCCAGGATGGATCACCATGTCAGATTCATGACTGCCTTCCCCTATTTTCTAGGAAATGACCAAATCGTATTGCTTAAAAAAGACTTCATTTGGCAGCGTTCTTTTGCTGTACGCAACGCAGTAGAAATGTAGAGCAAAAGTTGGTTGCGTATCTATTGGTGGTACCTATGCTTACGACATCAGCAGTGGTCATTGAGTTATTATTAATACGTATAGAGAAGCTATGGCAAGCAAAAATGTGTCGCAACACGATGGCAAGATTGTCACGTATTCTTTGTTTGACTGTCGAATTTAAATCGTTTGTATCCTTAGAAGTCAAGTGGCGTCAAATCATGGGGCAAGAAATTTTTTCGCGGTTTCTGTTCCATATGCTAGTAATAGTAGTTCAATGACAGTGGTACTTATCGGTCAAAAAGTTTTGCTTTTTAATCTCGAACCATCTGTCACCATCACAGCGCGACACCGGTGCCCCTGTAATCCTCAACGGCGTTCTATGGGGTGTGGTCTCCTCGTGGCGGCCCGATGACTGCTACGCCAAGCCAAGCGCCAGCTACGTGACACTCGTCGCCGCGCCAGCCGTCAGCAGCTGGCTGAGCGGCACCATCGCCAATAGCACCAGGGACACCGAGGCAGCGCTCCAGCTCGATTATGATGATAAAGACAGTGCTAGCGATTGAGCTGGTAACGATTCTGTACTAGAAACCTAGTTTGTAAGATGTAAAATAAAAAGTTATAAATCTAATAGAATTTTAAGTATATTGAATTGTATGATTATGAGATGCTGTTAATCCATTGAATCAAATAATAAAATGCTTGTTTTTCTCATGTCAATAAAAACAATTTAACTTTTGGTTTTATCAGATTAGTATCTTCACATAGTGTGATAGTTTGATGCTACTCAAAAATATCCAAGATACTGAAATCTTTTCTTTTTTTACCCTTCATAAAGCTTCGTTCCAATATATACTTGAGGAGTCTGATCAAGCATAGTACCATTACGTGGTTGGGGTAAAACTCAATCACACGGTGGTAGAATATTTAATAAGTAACATAGAATATCGCTTGATTTCGCTTCAGTTTCATAATTTCTTAAGATCTACAGCTTAAGCAATCAATCTAGATGTACGATCTACCTATACCCAAAAAGAAAATATCGCTGTCAAATAAAAAGCAATCACCTTTTCACCGTTCGGACAATATCGTCACCGTGCAGTCCGAATTGGAAATACCCTCGCGTTTTTCTTTTAAATTGGATTGAAACCCGGGAGCGATAAAAAGTAGCGGTAGTTTAATAGTTATTATTGGGATTTAAACGAACGTTAGATCCTCGCTGGGATACCCAGGTGTTAGCGCTGTTCTCTTATTTTAATACTGATGGCCAGACATTAAATATTTCTCTCACTAGCTATCACTCTGATTCTAAATGGCTTACATTATTATACATTTTTAGATGACCTCTAGGTACATCTGACCCGGCATCAAACCCGGTACCTCAAAGATGGTGACATCACAAAAACTGGCATCCAAGTCGTCATGCATGGGCGTTGTCAAATTAAGTTACAATAAACAACTAAACGGTCATTGCCTTTTATATGCGCACAGAAAATGTGGAAATCTACCCGCATGAGTGTTTTAATGAATTTCAATCCTGAAATATTCAAAGTCAGATTGAACAGGCTTTTTCTAAGTTAGCTCGCTCCATCGTCATCTCTGTCTATGCCGCGTCTGGTCTAGTCTGGAGACAAGAACGAACCCATGTCATTTAAAAAAAAAAGTTGCTGAAAATAAACACTTTTAACTACACGTGAAGCTGAGGCACTATATACGTATTACGTTGGCTGCAACTTAGGCCCAGTTGAGTAATCGATAGTTAACTGAGCTATACAAATACAATTGTTTATTTGCCAGAATACATCATATAAAATTTAAAGAACAGGTCAAAAATCCGCTTCGTAGTTGTATCCAGCCTGCATGCAGGCATGCAAATATTGACAAATTAAAATTAAAATCCAATACAATTCAACTAAATAAAATAAACATAGTTTTTTTTTGTTTTTATGGTGTTTTGTCACCATACAAACTTAACAATATAAATTGCACTTGTAAAAAGCAACTGTGAACCTGTGACAGACGAGGAATTGAACCCCGTGTTCAACAGGCTTGTTAATGTGACCGTGGCCGAGTGGTATAGGCATACGCCCGAATAGCGTAAGACACGGGGTTCAATTCCTCGTCTGTCACAGGTTCACAGTTGCTTTTTACAAGTGCAATTTATATAAAATAAACATGTCATTATTAAATAAATTGATTGCTAAAGAAAATATTAAATAAATTGCTTAAAAAAAAACCTAACCAATGGTCCATTAAAGTAGCCATTCTGTATTCTTCACAACACGCACAATCGTAAATATTCAATCGCTGGTAACGACATTAAACCATAAAGTTGAGTTAACTGTCGATCACGCACCGATATTACTAGATTCTAGATTCACTAAGTCTAGGGAACCAAAAGTCTATTAACACAAGACAGTCATTTCTCCTTGTTTTTATCTAACTAGACGTCTCATATCTTCGACTCATCATCTAATTTAAGAGCCAAGCTCTTGTCGGTGGAGTTTTTTCCATTCTTTACGCTCTTCCGCCATTCTCTTGACTTCTTGATACGACGCAACATTCAACTTTTGCTTTATTTGATGCATTAGCTTATTCTTGGTCTTCCTCTCTTCCTTTTTCCTTCTATTCTTCCCTCTATTATCGTTCTGATGAAACTGTCGTGTCGTATCAAGTGTCCCAGCATTCTCCCTCTTCTACTCTCAATTGTTTCTATTAGTTTTCTCTTTTCCTTTACCAAGTTCAAGACTTCTTCATTAGTTTTTTTCTCCGTCCAGCTTATTCTCTCCATCCTCCTCCAGCACCACATCTCAA
Source organism: Pyrausta aurata (assembly GCA_963584085.1). Classification (NCBI taxonomy): domain Eukaryota; kingdom Metazoa; phylum Arthropoda; class Insecta; order Lepidoptera; family Crambidae; genus Pyrausta; species Pyrausta aurata. The sequence continues at coordinate 8,950,483 of OY757274.1, forward strand.
ATGCTTCCAGTCTCTCCCTATCTTTCTTTGTCATGGTCCACGTTTCACACCCATATAGTGCTATACTCCAAATGTACACTTTCACGAGATTTTTGCGAACATTGCTGGATATTCTGGCCTTTATTAAGTTCTTTTTTAAGTTAAAAGCTTGCCTTGCCATCGCAATCCTCGCTTTTATGTCTGGTGTACACCTGGAGTCGTCGGTAGTTAGGCTGCCTAGGTATTTAAAGTTTTTAACCTGTTCTACTAGTCTATTGTCAATGGTGATAGGGCTATATTTTTCTTTTTTTGATGCAATAAGTGTTTTAGTTATTTATATTAATTTTAAGTCCGAATTCTTTGAATATGATGTCCATTTCTTTAACCAATTCTTCCAATTCTGTCTTATCTTCTGCTATGGCTGCGATATCATCAGCGAAGCGAATAAATTTAAATATTTTCCCGTTAATTTTGACACCCCCCTTTTCTGATTCCAACATTTTGCGTATTGCACACTCTATAAATATGTTAAAAATAAGTGGCGAGAGAGGACAACCTTGTCTTACTCCCTGTCTTATCCTTGCCTTTCCCTGTTCATCTCCCACTTCTACTATCATTTCTTGGTTTTTATACAGTTCAAAGATGATCCTTCTGTCTCTATAATCCAGTCCAGCCTCCCTGAGAATTTCCATCATTTTCCTCCAATTAACTTTATCAAACGCCTTTTCCAGATCAATAAAAGCTATATGTGTGTCCATATCAAAATCAAGTCTTCTATCTATTATTAATCTCAGAGCTAAAATAGCTTCTCTAGTTCCTTTCTCCTTCCGGAACCCATACTGATCTGGGCCCAAATAGCATTCACTATCGTTACAAATATGACAAACACTGGAATCTGTATCGAAAAGTAAAAACATACCTACAGTTTACATTTTTATGATTTTATTACATACTAGCGGTCCCAGCGAACTTCGTTTCGCCCCCAGCCCTGTCCCGCCCCGGCCCAGTTTTATGGAGCCCGAGACCTTTTCAACGAATGCAAAACCGTGGAAATCTGTTCGTGCGTTCTGGAGTTAAAGCGTCAGGAAGGAAATCCCGACTTATTTTTATATAGAAGATTAAACCACTAACATAATCCTGGTATAATTATGTATAAAGACGCTGAAAACTGAAGCCTATAAACTTATATAGGTGGCATCTCGCTTGAAATGAAAGTGTTGGCACGTTAGCGGAAAATTAGCCGTCTAGACCGGTTCTCGTTCATTGAGCAAGCAGTGTAATGGGAGTTGACTGCAAGAAAATAATCATACTATAAACTAAGACGCCATTGCTGTCTAGGGATTAAAAACAGGTATTGATGATAATATTGGACACCAATCACATACATTGCTTTTATCCTAAAGTAAGTAGCTAATGCAATTGTGCTATGGAAAATCAGAATAAACAACACCCTGACCCGAGACAATATTGAAAATTAGTAAAAAAAGTAAAAAGGAAAGTAAAGTTAACCTGTAACGTCCCACTGCTGGGCAAAGGCCTTACCTCAACAAGAGGCCACGCGGGCTCAGGCCTTACGGGCTTGATAACACGGGAGTCAAACCCGGGACCTCGGAGCGGCGATGCCTCGAAACCCAGCGCTCTCAGCCACTGCACCTTGGATGTCATCAAGATCGATGATGATGATGTTATTGGTTGTCCTCTGGCGTAGTAGGCTCTCCAATATCATCATCATAATCGTAGTTAGCCGCAAAATTCCACTATAGACCCAACCTTCAAAATTACCAGCCGTAAGTCAAGCAAGGTGCTTGAATCGTCCTGAAGACAGTAAAAGTGAATAAAGCCGTTTTTATGAATACCTAAACCATTTTTCTGTTTCATTCTGTTCAATCAGAATGTCTTACGAAGCACCTTTTGCTGCTTTCTGCCATAAAGAATAGCAACTATTATAATTGAAAGGACTTGTGAAATTCAACAGGCTTGCCAATGTGTCAGTGGCCGAGTGGTATAGGCATGCGCCCGGATAGCGTAAGATACAGGGTTCGATTCCTTGTTTGACAAAGTTGCTTTTTACAAGTGCAATTTATAGTAGGTAAACTAGTTATTTGACTCATAAATTCCAAGTAATGTAGAATGCGTCATGTCGCATGTGCAGTGATTACAAACTCTACACACGTTTTAAACTAAAACCGAAGCGCAGACATGACAAATGCATTGTTGTGTAGTTATAGGGTTGAACATATTTTTTTTTTATATTTGGACATTTCACACAGCGCCATCTGGTCCCAAACTAAGCAAAGCTTGTACTATGGCAGGGATGGCGAACCTTTTTAGATATGCGTGCCAAAAAATATCTCGAAATTTTTTTTTGGGCGTAACGTGCCAAGGGTTTTTTTTAAATAACAGTGGCGCAATAAAAAATAAGAGTGGCGCGCGCCTTCGTGAATGACACTACCTATTATTTACGTTTTATGGTCCTGGGCCCTTATTTTTGAATCACTCGCTTGGATATGGCGTGTGATTTTCGTTCGAAAACACATTAAAAACCAACGGAAATCACTCAAAATCTAGACGTGAGTACTCACAAAATTGAGCAGTGATTTTTCAAATCCTTTTTGTGTAGATTACAACTGGTTTTCATTCCAAAATCCGACTTTAAACATTGAATATTACACGCTATCTTGCCGCGAGTGATTCAAAAATAGAGCTCCTGTTTTCAAACAACTGCATGTGTAAGGAAAATGTTCGAATGACAATAGTGTAGCTTAGTATTTACTTTAAATTATAAAATAAGATAAAAATTTCTTTTCCTTGCGTGCCAAAAGAACTTTCAAACGTGCCACTCATGGCACGCGTGCCATAGGTTCGCCATCCCTCTATGGTAACCAGACAACGGATATAAACATACTTAAGTACTTTTTTTTTTGTAAATACATACATAATATACATAGAAAACAACCAGACCACTACAAACAGACATGTTCATGCACACAAATGTTTGTAATGTGCGGGGATCGAACCCGCGACCTCTGGCGCAGTAGCCAATTTCTTAACCACTGCGCCAAATGGTCGTTACATTGGGTTACGTGCGTTAGTCAAAATGACTATACGCTGAATCTAGACACACGGCTGTGTGTTAGCCAAGTTCACGGAGCAGCAAAGGAACGCCTATATTACCACTTTGGAAGCCTTTGAAGATCTTTTAAATATTTGACATTTAGTAAACAATATTTTAGGAACTTCAATTTTATTTTAAAAGACCTATTCTTTTAATAGACACCTCATACGCATAGTTTTAAGAAAAATAATTTTGTTTATAGTTCCATGCATGGGAGCCCCCTCTTAAATGTCTTTTTATTTATAAATCGTTAAGCGGCTAACAGGATACATTTACCTACTAAGATTCAACTGTGTAGTGCTAATAGTTTCAGAATAAAGTGTCTGTGACATACGGACTGGCAGACAGTCTTGATAAAACTATACGGTTTTCGTTTTTTTACCATTCGGCTACGGAACCCTAAAAAGAGTGGTGTTAGACTATTTTCTCAATTCTCTTTGACTCTGTAAACTATACAGGTAGCCCTGCTCCTGTGGTAAGGATATGAAAATTAGAACAAACGCAGGGAAGCCTTGTGGTCTACACTCACTGGAATGCTAATAATGTTTTGCGAGGTTTACATAGTTCAATGTTCAGCAGTAGACGTCCTGATAGATAATGATGATGATAATGATGACATAGTTCGAACCTTATGATTTTGTCAAATAGAAACAGTGTTTGTAAGATGTATTAATTTGGTTTTGAAAACAGTTTGATAGCTCCGAATCAATTGCCAAGGAACACCATCCATCATATTTGAATATTTATGATTATAGTCGACAGTGTATTTGCTTTTTCACATGCTTTACATCGCTTAATTTCATCATCATGACGTGATCTATAAATTTTTGTAGTTTTCAGTCGTGGTCATCATTTTGTAAAAAAAATAAATAAGTGAGCCACGCTCTGCCTAAAAGTATAAGAACTTTTCGAATTATTTAATCACCTTTCTGCCTGTATCTACAATAAATTAAATGCTAAAATCAACCTAACTGAATTTAATAACCGAGAATGCAGAGCTAAAGTTATAGATATCTTAAAGCACTATGATTATGATGGCATAGAGGTAGAACTTCTTACAAGCAACAATCATAGTGTATAATCATACATATTTTTGCACAAATGCAATCATCCATACACGCACACACACATACACACGCACACACACACACACACACACACACACACACACACACACACACACACACACACACACACACACACACACACACACACACACACACACACACACACACACACATACGAACACCTTCATGTTTTTACTTTATATTTTTAATTTAGTTTGAATATTTTTCATGTTTAGTTATAAGACTTTTATGTCTTTTCACAAAACTTAAGCTATAGAAGAGCGGGATCTCCTGACACAGGACGTATACTCCTAGGTAGATCCCAACCACTAACATGTAATTTTGTGATAGACTGAAATAAATACTTTTTGATTTTTGATTTTTTTATTTTTTTTTTGACCATCAACGTTTATTGCTTCGCAGGAGCATTTCCCACATCTGTCGTTGAACCACGGTTTATCAAAAGTTACCAGAAAATAAAACGTGTTGTGTAAATACCACTTTGCTGCATTAAATACCATTCAGCTTGTTAAAACTTTACAGAGGTTTAGCCGAGACGCATGGAACAGACGAAATAAGTTTTTGAGCGCTCAACACTGGGACGGCTTTGCATTGCAAGCGGTTAAACTTTTAAATACTTCGTGGTGCTCGTAGCGCAATGGTGGCAGCGCTTTGGTAGTCATACCGAAGTTAGGCAACTTACGGCGCGGTCGGTGTTTAGATAGGTGACCATTCCGTCTATATAAGTGGAGTATATCACGAACATCTCCGTGCTTCGGAAGGCACGTTAAGCAGTTGATCCCGGCTAATATCAGTTGATATTAGTCGTTAAGCCTAGTCAGAGGCCCTATGGGCGGCTTGATAAAATCTGACAGCAAGGTTGGTCGCTTGCCTTGCAAACACCCCTCCGCCAATCCGCACTAAGCCTGCGTGGTGGAGTATGGCTTATACTATCTCATATTTGAGGTAAGGCCTATGCCCAGCAGTGGGATGTTTACAGGCTAACTTTACTTTTTACTTCGTGACTCCTTTTTTTGGGCAGGAATAAACAAGCAAATCAAAATATGACTAAATTATAAATCTGAGAAAGTCGCTTTGTCACTGTTTGAAAGTCACTTGCACCATATTAAACCAAACTACAGCACTTTTTTTATAAAGATAAATTAATTATTATTAAAATTAAACTCCCTCATTACATAAAGATACCACCTGGTTCATACCAAGGCTACGGTTATCCGACCAATCAAAAAAGTATACCTCCATTACTGAACGCTGTCATTATTAAATTCTTATGAATGGGTCTGTTGATTCCATAGTACTGTAGTACATAGTACTTTTGGCCCGGGGTACACATACCCAATGGTATGAAAGCTGAAGGCGACACTGAAGCCGAGATAAAGCAATTAAGTCAAGGCAACATTTTCATCAGATCTGAACAAGTTATGGAAATTCGTTCCACTCTTAAAATCCAAAGTAGTATGGAAAATTTGACTTTTTATCCATTTATCCACACTGGCGGGCTTAGTGTGGAAACATTTACAAATGTTTTACTAACGGGCGGATCCATTTATTAGGGTTAGCACGTGTACTGTTCGATTTCCCCAACCTGTAATAACGCTTTAGTTCGTATTCCAAAATGTATTTATTACATAGGCCTCAAAGAACTCTTCTTCCTGGAAAATCAGATCATTTGAAGGGAATATTAAAGATGTTGTTAAATAACGAAGCTTAAAAACAGCTTGAAGGTAAATACATTCGGAGAGTGTTCATTTTATTATTTGAAGAAAGTATCTGTAACCACTTCATGCTCAAACCACAGAACTATTAAAATAGTTCGTTTACATATAAATTATCTTTACTTACCTACATTTAAAGGTAGAAACCTCTTCTACCTTATAACAGTTGATAGTGAAGAAAATTAACAAGCTACTAACATTTATTACATTTCTGTACAAGTTTTCGCAGGATTGTAATTTGCAGATGTATACAATGCGTAACCTCTAAAATATTTACATTGCAATGCATAGTAAAAGCAGCGAGAATGTTTATCTAAGAACTATTACTTGACGTTCCATTCTCGTATCCGGGATGCCCTCTGGCGGGAACTCATACAAAGTACTAGGTGAGTAAGACTGTTGAGTATTACTATGATTTCTCGAAAGCACGAGGCACTTTGTAGAATTACGGCGATCAATGAGTTTATTTGAAGGAGACTCCGTATTGAATGTAATGAAACAACGCCTTCAAAAAACATAGAATAAATGTATTTCTATAGGAAAATGATAACTTTACATAAGAATAGCTAACGATACGAAATAAATTGTGTTAGGTCAATGGCGCCATAACCGGAAGTCCTAACACCGACATAAAGGCATAAACTAAAGACTATTAATTATTGACACAGATAAAAAATATGTCTCCTCATACTCACAGTTTATATAAATCAATGGTTAAATGACATTGGGATTTGAACATATTCTACTTAGATTTGACACGGCCATCGCTTTATATGCTTTGAAAACTTGACTGACACACTACCATGTGCCCTAAAATCTTAATAATACAACCTACTGTGTTTTTCTTATTTTCGACGTATGTATTACAGAATGTTGTGTTGCGGATCCAATCCGTTTTTCTGATTCCCAAAACGCTACACAGCTCTGGCATTCTTCTATAAGTGTATAATTCATTAAATTCATCTATATTATAATATTATCTATATTAAATTCATCTATAAGTGTAGAGCCATTTTCATAGGCACTGAAAATTCACGTCATTTTCAGTATACATATGTCATAGACAAGTGATACCGAGAACTTTGATTAATGTAAAATAGCGGAAGATAGGTGACGCACCACTCGAAAGTGGACCGCTAAAATCAGGCCCCCGTCGCCTAATTGCTATTGGATTATGTGCGCGGGTGACATTTTTAAGACGTGTGACGTAAGGCATGTGTAGTGTCATTTTTTAGCTGATAATTTGTATGACATGCCGTATCTTCCGCTATTTTACTTTAATCAAAGACCGAGAAGCAGTTAACAGCACAATACGGTAAAAAGTAAAACCAATTAAAAAGTTGGCTATGGAATATAATATCTTCAAATATTACAAACTTATAACAAGTGTCGTGTACAATTTCTCACGACACACACAATCTTTAGTAAGAGTCTTGAATAGGAACTTTTTCAATTAAAACTGTCTTAGGGTAATGATTTAGGTGAAGAACGTTTTTCTTCTGATAGCTTTTTCGTGTTTTTTTTATGGTAGGTAATTGAGGATAATTTAGAAAAGGTCTTAAAATGTATATTTATAAGCATGGGAACAGAATTTCGTTTCTTGTGTGTAATTTGAAACATAATAAGACCTATATGAGATACCACAAAACCTTTTGTATGGTCAATAAAAAAGTACCAATGGTGAAAAATTTTCATGGTGTTCAAAATGGTGTAGGGATACAGATAGAGGACAGGTGTCTAAATTGACCACTGAAGGTGTTCGACTGAATGACGTCCACAACAGACACACCTTCAAAATCGATTGCTTACACTAACATTCGGAAATATACCATTGTGAAATATTCTCTTTCTCAATTCTCGAATTAAAAGCTGTTAAAATTTATAAAACTAAAATTCGAGCGGCCTTTACAGCCTGTATTTATCATAAAATTAATATTCCTATCGGAATAATAATTCTATGGTATTTATCATCGAATATTTTATTTGTAAAATAATGCAAGGAATTGATTTTTAAGGTTTTATTAATGGCCGCTGTTTTTGAATTAAATTAAAAATGGCGGAATGAAAAGTGAGCTAAAAGTCCATGCCTTTGGATCGAATAGTTTATGTAACTTGAGTTAGTACCTTATGGTCCTACAAACCTTTTCAATATAGAAGAAAAAAATGTTCTCAAGTCATTTATAGAAAAGTTTTCGTCTAAAAATAAAATGGAGGGAAGTTTTGATTGAAAAGTTTTGTTTCCTTAAGGTGAAATTCCCAGTTTGAAAAAGTTTGCGATATTTTTGGGACTTGGGCAATTATGAAGTCGGTGTGTGGTACAGCCCCCTTACTCTGGACACAAAACCCGATCCAATGAATATAGCCACCCCTGTCACGCGCATACATGGCCTGGTATGAGTGACAGGGATGGCTATAACCATTGGATTGGATTTTGTGTCCAGAGTAAGGCCTCAGACCAGTCTTAATAGATGCTGCTTTTTTATTTGACTTTCTTTCATTCTTTCTTGCTTTCTTCGCTGACGTTTTTTTTACTGAAAAATATTTTATACAAGAGTGGCTAAATATGAGGTCGTGAGCTATCTTATTTATTTGTTTTTAATTGAATAATATTGCACAATTAATTTTCTACAAAGTTAATGCTGAAAGCTATCTCGCGAACGCTATTATTTTCTTCATAGAAAACCAGTTCTAGCGAATTCGCATAACCTCTTAAATCTATACTAATATTATAAAGCTGAAGAGTTTGTTTGTTTGTTTGTTTGAACGCGCTAATCTCCGAAACTACTGGTTCGAATTGAATAATTCTTTTTGTGTTGGATAGTCCAGTTATCGAGGAAGGCTATAGGCTATATAACATCACGCTACGACCAATAGGAGCAAAGATATTGTGGTAAATGTGTAAAAAACGGGAGAAAGAAGTCACTATTCCACGCGGACGAAGTCGCGGGCAAAAGCTAGTAACTCAAATAAAAAAAAACATACAGCAAAGTATTTGAAAACCGTGTAATTAATGAAATTTTATACGCATCCGAAGAAGACAAAGTGCGCACAAAACGGTTCTGATTCAATTAGTGTGGCGATTGAAATCAATTTTCGTCAATTGCTAGCAACAGAAGTTATTATGAAGACGCCGTTACTAGCTTCCTTGGATTTACACGGGTCGATTTTATGTAACTAGGTAGTGTGCAATAAATAAAAGATGATAAGAGACGTTACAAAATTGAGAATACTTTTTAAACACTTTTAAACTTGCGCGTTGCATCATAACTACACAAACGCACGGGGATTGACGCGATTGCGATAAATATTAACATGTGCTTTTTATTTGCAGTGTTAATGTTAATTTCAGATAGAGACAAAGAGGCAACAGTACTTTATACATTTTATTATGCAGTCAAATATTGTTTTTTTAAATAATTTTAAACATTCCCATCATTTGTAAGGATTCTAAAATTCATAGTGCTCATGCTCTGTACTCGCTTCTTATTCATCAAAAGACATGTAACCAAGAATATAAAAAATATAGTCATCTAAACCCAGACAAAATATGACATGTCGTACCATATGAACCTCACCATGACCACAGCGAGATCATAAACACAACAAACACATCCAAACGCATCAGTCGGCACGTCTCTCTATTGACAAGAGCTATCTCGCTACCTTCTTTGTATAATTATAAAACAAAACTAGCTGAACCAACAAAACGTCGAATCCTTTATTCACCAAGATTACTTATCATTGTTTACCGTACGTCTTATTCCCAAGATAAAATGGAGTCTAGTACTGTTGATATATAAGATTTAGTCTAGCAGCAGCAGAGGTATTGATATGTTTTGTCAAAATGGTGTATTCGAAAGAGGAAGATAGAGTTACAGAAAAAGGGAGTGTGTGGAAGGAGGTGGTTTTGTCTATTTTAGGTAAGTTTTTACAATTTACTTCTATTTTTTCGCAATTTGTAAAACTCTGTTAAGGGTTAAAGGGCGCTGGTTCTGATCCGTATGGTGAAAACATACATTGTGGCGGTAAAATGTTTACTGCAGACATAACAGGCTTATAGCCCACGTACAAAAATGGTATAAAAGCAGCCTTAGTCATTGTCTTCTCGATGATGAGACGGGGGACTTTGTGTAAAAGGCTTTTCGAAATCAGATGATCAGGAAGTACTAGAAGTGCTAGGTGGAGCTAGTATTCATGTTGCTACCTTGGCTCTGTGCTTACAATAACAATGTTAGAGACGGAAGGTCATTATACTCTTACAAAAAATCACAGTAGTAGCTGTCGTAGTACAACATTATTAATAGTTTGTTACTGCTATTGAGTTATTTCATTCATTATCGTTCAATATTTAACATAGGCCACATGTATCATACCAATAATAATTTCCGTCATTGGCTGTAAGTTTTACATGAGCTGTGGATTTTGTAATACAAATAAGAAAAAATAATAATAATGTAGAGACGACGTAAATATACACCTCCTGAATTACTTTGCAGTACTTATTTAATTATACTCGTGTGTCATTATAAGATTTTTTTTTATTGTAATGTTAAATAAATGATTCATATTGGGACATATTTACTGACATGATGTGTACAAAATACTATGAAGTTGCAATATGAAGAAATAATAACGATAGCGAACATACATATAGATAGTGCCATCCACGAAGGCGCGCGGCACCTATCGTCCTAATCGTTTATAATACATTTGTGAAAGATTTTGCCAATATTTAATGATATAGTATTTATTATAGTTATTCAATGTTTATTATTTCATATTTTAATATTTGCCACCCACCCCGCACGCCGCGCTTTCCTCAATCAAAAATGAACGTCGCGCTCCTTCGTGGATGGCACTATCTATACATACATGAACAGTTAATATATGTACATACCACTCCGTTTTTTGTTTTTTTTAGCTTGGCAGTAGTGGAAAATCATTCAAAATAAGATACCTACAGGATTACTGCATTAGTTCTGAATGACCATCAAAAAGTCATTGCCCTGCATAAGTGTACTTTATCGGACAATGGTTTTGTAAATATTGTTAGTAATAGAAATGGCTTATCATAGCGAGATGACCACACATTATTCATTTAATTTCACGCAACATTAGAAATTTTATTTTACACTAAATTAATTTCGAATCCCTTTTGTTCTGAAATAGCGTCCACTATGTAGAAATAAGTGATACTTAGTATAATTTATGGACCATTTCATAAAGTCTTGAGTTTCATAACATGCGCGCAAAGGTCCAATTTAACCCATTTACACCAGTCGTAATGGTAGATCTCTGCTTTGTTATTATTCTGTCCTGTTAGCCGTGTATGTGTATGGCCCACGCACTATCGCTAAGGTATAGTAGGCTTACTCACTCTTTAAATTGTGTTGATTGCAATCCTCTATCAGTGAATTCGTCTAATGTCTTTTTGTCTAACCTTCTGGTATGGACTCCAGTATTCAAAATTCAATATAGAAAGTTTTCAAATTCGTTTATTACCATTAAGTGTACAATAGGTCTTAAAAATTAGTTTAGAACTTAATACTTAATGACCCTGTTATGTAATGTAATGTTTTTGATTTCGATCCTTATTAATGAGAAAATATGACATTTAATAGTAAAGGTATTTCATCTTTAAATATCGCGTAATTGGCAGTATTCAACTGCTGGTATCGGCATTTAACCATTAGTTGAGACTAGCTTTTGCCCGCGACTTCGTCCGCGTGGAATAGTGACTTCTTTCTCCCGTTTTTTACACATTTACCACTATATCTTTGCTCCTATTGATCGTAGCGTGATGTAATATAGCCTATAGCCTTCCTCGATAACTGGACTATCCAACACAAAAAGAATTATTCAATTCGAACCAGTAGTTTCGGAGATTAGCGCGATCAAACAAACAAACAAACAAACAAACTCTTCAGCTTTATAATATTATTAGTATTAGTATAGATAACTATCGATCACGCAACCGGGCTTAAGCCATTCACATTTAACTTCAGTTACGCCGTGAACATGGCACTCGCAACAGTGTTGAAATATCGGAAACTCATAAAAACTAAGGTACATGACAGCAATATTGAAACCTCTAAACTATAATTATAGTACTGGCTATTGTATCCTATACTTTTACATACTTATTTTGTTTATTTACTTGTTACTCTTCCTTATTCTTCTTGTACTCTTTAGTAAGTAATTATAATGTTTTAATTTTTATGTTTGTTTTTGTTCTTTTGTACTGTACCAAATAAATTACTTTTCTTTCTTTGTTCCCGTTTTTACCTTATTGAATACACATCTTCTTTTTAAACTCTATTGTTTTCTCCTAAAACTTAGCTAGTTTTTACTAATATCGTAACAAAAAAAAACTCAATCTACAGGGCCTACTGAATGACCCTATATTTTGCCGCACGTCTCTGGGCCATAAGTCATAGTTGATACAGAAAAAGGTCACGCTATTCTTGGCCCATTAGGTTAGTGGGGCTGCTATTGTAACCCGACAGACCCGACACGGTCTAAGGTTCGGCATTTGTCTAATCCTTTGTCATTCTGCTCTATGTCATGTTAGAATGCTCGTTGGAAATGGGTGTCCATTTTTGAGGACCTTTCTTACTAACGAATTTATAAGTAGCAGTTGTGATCATTGTTTACATGCTATGCTAAATCTATCGAACTCGTATATGGCCTTGAAAAATTAATAATAATTTAATAGTATATTATAAATTTTTCATCAGGATTATGAATATTTTATTTTCACATGCACTGAAACCTTCAGAAATGAAGATGCGACTGAGGGAATACACTGCTACTAATATATTTTATTATTAATGATACCGTCACAAAGTCTATCATAATTTGGGTTCAGAACGGTAAAATGAGTCATACAAAATTAGTAATGGCAAACATGCCACCTCATAATAGGCTCACTTTGGGATTTGAAAAGCATTTGAAGGAGAAAAGATTAAGATGATTCATAACAGAACGTTCTTTAAACACGAGATGAATAAGTACTAGTGAATGAGTAAGGCTCACTTGCGTAGACTTTAACCAGAGTTAACAAATCGGCTCTGGGTGCGTATTGCAATGTTGCTATGACAGTTAGGCAGCTCTGCGTTTGAACAGATTAGCAAATTCGTATTGTGATTTATTAGCGTGGGACAACACTACACGTGTGAGTGAAATATAAATACTTTCAATTTTTCCCTTGTAAAGATCGCAGGGTCACACTGGATGCAGACTGATAACCAGTCACCGTGGAAGACCTTGGAGGTCTATGTTCAGCAATACACGTATTTTTATTTCTTCATGTAATAAAATCTTGAACATTGTTTCTGTAAACATTTATTTCCTAAATAGTATGTAGTTTGCATTGCAATGCCAATTTTGCGACTTAACTAGTTGAGTGGGAATTGAGATGCCTGGAACTTGAACGGCTTAAAGCAAGATTGCAGTACACCCCCTGTACCAGTAATAACGAAAAGTATAATAATAAAGTATAATCAAAAGCTAGTTAAATCAGTATCACTCGCTGTTTCGGTTCAAATTATAATTTTAAATGAATTTTGCTGAAACTGCAATTCAATTTAATTCAATTTCTTTATTTACATGGAAACACGGTACCATCAGATTAAAGAGACAATGTAGTTTCACAAAAATCTGCTTAACCCTTTCCAAAAATGACACTTCACATAAATTCAAAATCGTCGAAATGGAGCCATAGTCAACTAAATGTAGCATTGTTATTTACATGTGTTAATTAAACGAGTAATTCGATTGTTCCATCTTGTTTTCCAATTAGCGTACGCTGCGTAACAGTTAAAATTACCGAGTAATTAATTAACTACATCATGTTGATCAGCAGATATATTACGAATCTTGTTGTAGCAACAATAATTGTATAATAATAATAGAATATGTAGCCACGGGGCTTCTTATTCAACCATCCGAACACACACAAGACGCGGTTCCTACACCCTACTGTGGTTGACATAATACCATCACTAATTCAGTTCGCATCAAAAGTTTTAGATCTACATTTCTATTGAGTACGACTACGGAAAAGAATTCGCTGCCGGGTGATGTGTTTTCTTGATACTGCCACATCCATAGACGCAACGATTCTTAAAAACTTTGACGACGCGTTTGGTGTAGTGGTTAGTGCTCCTGGCTACTATGCCGGCGTCGCGGGTTCGAATCCCGCAAGGGGCAAATGTTTGTGTGATGAGCACGAACTTTTGTATCTAAGTCATGGATGTTTATATGTATTTAAGTATTTATGGGAGACGCCCCCGTAATATCGTTGTCTGGTATTCGTAGCACAAGGAAGAAAATTCCTTAGTTCGAAACCAAGACAATTGGTGTGTTGTCTGGCACATATTTATTTATTTATTTATTTAAACTCTCACACGTGGTCTCCAAAGAGGCCACACTTAACAGTTTTAACAGACTCCTCCAATTCATAGTCACCGAATTAAAGAATTTCAATAAACAAACCCATTCTAAACCATGTTGGCCTTACAGTGTAATCCGAAAGCACTGTTAACTCAATTAGACACATTATGAGTTTAACGAAAAATAAATTATTGTAGTAGTGTTTATAAAAGAGGGTTTTAACTTTTATTAGTCGGACAAGATCCATTCAAGGCCGCATCATTATTTACTATTTGATAAGATCATGATCTTTATGGCAAAAATATATATATATTAGATAGGTACCTAATGTCGGCCAAAAACGAAACCAACGACAGATTGACTCTACCAAACAACAGACGGACTATTATTGTATTAGATTATATTTCTTTGATTTTGTAATGAACTTTTATTCTGTTTTATTTTGCAATTTCGAACTATGTGTGCTATCGCAACATACACAATAGCCCCGATCAAGTGTCATGCGGGCGATACTGATTGAACGACTACTCGTAACTATCAAGGGAATGTACAGGCTGACCAGTAATTAGAAACTGATATCTTCATGAAGGTGTCAGGATATCACTAAATATTATACCTTCACTATATGTCCATACTGCATATCAGTTAATAAGGTCAGTTTTTATCTGCCTCGTTGGTGTAGCAGTTAGTTCGCTGGTCACTACCCAAGGGGTTTCGGGTTCGAATTCCGGGTCGAGCTGAAATTTGGATCTGGGTTTTTCTGTCTTGAAAGTACTTGGAAATAGCTCGGAGTCAGGTTTTTTTTTTAATTTGAAATGGGTTCGCTCTTGTCTCCAGGCTTGACCAGTGGCATAGACAGAGACGACGATGGAGCAAGCTTACCCAAAAAAAGCCTGTTCACTCTAACTTTGAAAATTTTAGGGTTATAATCCATTGGAAACACTGATGCGGGTAGAGAATTCCACATTTTTGCTGTGCGCATTATAAAAGTTGACGAAAAGCGCTTAGTTCTAATCAGTGGAATATCAACTAGGTAAGGGTGGTATCCCGCAGTGCGTCTAGATGAAATTGGTGGTGATGACACCCTCATGGCTCGGAAAGCTCGCCAAGCCGTTGGTCCTGCGCCTGATCTCTCATACACATATAGGCACTCTAATATCTCCTACGTACCTGGTTATCTCTGTTGAGAAGGGCCGCCATTACCGAAAATGTGTAGGAAAATATTACTATTTTTTTTTTATTATTATTATTTTATTTTTTTATTTTTTAAATACAGTTTATACGGTGTTGTTCCATTTAAGGATGGTTAGATCGGCTACCTTTAAAATGTATGTATGCGTTCTTAATTGAGCTCTTGTTCCAGCCAGCTTGCCTTTCTTCACTCACGGCCTCGAGACGACAGAGCTCGCCTCATCATCACACTCTGGCCACTTCATCAGCTACCAAGATGGCGTGCCCTGGAACGCGACGGCTTATATCTTGGCTGCTATTGTCAGTGCACCAGTGTGCTGTTACGTGGTGGACAAGTATGGCAGGAAGGTTGGCATCTTTGTGGTGAATTTGGCTCAAGGGGTGAGTTGATGGCAATGTAGTGCCTCCAAGTAACTAATAAAATCTAGTACTTTTTTGACCACTAAATATACTTTGTGACATAGACACTGTTCTGCTAGTGTTAAACTCTATAAGCCGTTAGAAGCCAAAGACAGATTGATCAAAGTAAAGATGGAAATAAACTGTAGTGGATAATCAGGATCCGGGTAAATTACAGTAAAAAAAAAGTAGATCATATCACTAGCACCAAAACAATGTATTACACTACTTATGTAGGAAAAGACGCAGATACATTTAGATACTGACCAAAATACGATCAAAGTTTCTAAGCCACTTTAATGATGGTTCATCAAATCGTTAGCCGTAAAACGCATAAACGAAATTAGAACCTGGTCATAAAGTTTTAATTATGAGTTATCTTTATGAGTGCAAAAGCAGGAAAAGGGCTTAAATAAAAAATAAAACAAGAGGCTATGATTGCAATTATCAATAAAAAAAACGTGTTTTTCCCTACAGGCATCATGCATTCCCTTATTCTTACCACGAGACTTCCCAACCGTGATCGCACTGCACATTGTAGCTGGAATATCCACCGGTGGTCTCTTCACCATCGTCCCTATTTACATCAGAGAGATCAACTCCCTCAGCACCAAGGGTTTCTCGCTGTCTCTGATGATGGTGATGACGACAGCCGGGTATATGATGGAGCTGGTGGCGAGTTTGGAGTGGCTGATGTATGTGCTGGCTGGGATGGTGGTGGTACAGTTTTTATCGATGGTGGTGATGGTAGAGTCGCCTTGCTATTACCTGAAGAAGGGAAAGATGGAGGTGAGTGAGAGGTTGTGAGTAATAACTTTATACAAGGTGTGACCCGTAATAGGAGACCACACGCTGTATAGTGGGAGCGTACTACCCTTCTCGCGATATGAGTAGATATAGGAGTAGCTTAATTATTTGACATACCTAGAAGGTAATATACGAAGATTTACTATGAGCTGTTTTTTTCATAGGCCAGACTTCTAATAGAGTTTATCGATGATAAATTTTTGATAAACCTACATATCATTTATTTACTCTAATTGGGTGTTATTAATGGAAATTTTCTATAAGCTAAGCTAAGTTTGCTCAACAGTGTGGTCGTAGGGAGCTCAAAACATAACAAATATGATTTATGCAGTTCGTTACAACTAGTACCTAGTTTTTTTTGTTTACCTATTAATTCGAGTTTTTTTTTTACCTAACTGCAAAGTACCTATGTGGGGACACAGTTAACACTGTTTTTTTTTCTCATTAAAAATCTGTTACGCTCTCATGGCAAAAGTATTGTAAGTATTGTATTTATCTTATTTCAGGCTGCCAAAGAAAGCATATCGAAGCTGAAATGCTTAGAAAGCAGTAGTACAGTTGTGACACACGAACTACAAAATCTCAAGGAAGAGAGTGAAAGAGCTAAATCTAAAGGAAACCTTAATTTAATTGGGATTTGTAAGTATAACCACACTAACATGTGTCAAGAACCAAGCTGAAAGGGAATCACTGTTTCAAGATCTGAAATTAAATATTCGAGATGTAGGACTAGTTCAAAACATTCTAGCAGAACCAAAGTCAGAAGCAGCTAAAAATTATGTAAATTAGTAAAACTGACAGAACAATGATCCCCTCTCTTTGATACCTAAGCTAAGAGTTTCTAAGCAACAAATTTTTATCCATTGTAATTTTTTACTTACTCTTTCATATTATTTTGTTAATCCTAACCAAATTTGTAATAGAGAAGATACAATGGGACTGGCGTATCCATGTGGATAAAAGCCCCAAATTAAAATAAAGAATTAAAAAAAACACACTAACAAGATTTTGTTGACTAGATTACTATATTTACGGCTTATTTCACAATGTACTAAAAGATCTGGTTAGCGTTATCTGTCCTCTACTTTTTATTTTTCGCTGGTTATTTGTCTGAAACAGGTTGAAACAGGCCCTTAGTGGATTTGTACTAAAAATTAGGTAAGGCAAAAACAAGCTTTTGAACAAAATAAAAAAGATATGAGCGTTATACTGAATGCAAACTAATCGTTTAAGATACTATTGTTTGTTTACTGATATCATTAAAATTGATTGCGCAAACTTAAAATGTTAGTTTGCTATGGAAACAATCCATCGCTATAAATCTTGTGCTTGCTTCATTCGCGTAAAAAAAGAGCACGTTAAGAGCTAAAACCCATTTTTTACCATGTCTCAAGCCGATCATGACTCAACTTAAAAAAATAAATAATATTTATTTACACTAGCTTATAGAACAATCAGTTTAACAGCCTTCTAAACAGACAGACAATCTATCAAAACGTAGACGGATGATGTGGCAAATTCTGATGTTATTTCGAGAAATTCGAGACTAAATACTGCATCTGGTGCCGATAAATTACACCTGTGGTTAGTACAATTGCCAGCACATCAGAAAATACATCTTTATTGAAATATGACCCTTATAACTATAGCTCTATGTACCGAAATGTAGAGTTTGTTGTGCGTACTAACTGTAAAGGGTCTTCACCCTCCATTGAATGTTATATTCATGAACCAGTCTAGAGCGATTTGAATTATTGTATTTTGGCTATAATTTGTAACTTGTCTGACATTGATTGTTACACGCTTGAGCGGTTGAATTGTTATCGTTATACCAATTTGGTGATGGAGAAAATATCAATTAGCAACTAGTAAGCACTTGTAATATTCATCTATGTTGTTTACCTAGTCAATGGTACGGAACCCTTAGCGCGAGTCCGACTTGCACATGGCCGAAATGGATGAACCTAGAGATCGTGATCGTAATAAATAAACTAAGGTACTATTTATTGTTTGAGCGATGAGCTCAATCATATGTACCTTGTGTCATGATGATGAGCACAAATTATTTGTCCTACCTAAGTGTAAATCTGTTTTTATCTAACACTTGTATTTAAAGCTGAGTCTAAGCAATAATTTGATCTTATACTGGTCTTTGACAATGTTCACGTCAATTAAATCCCTGATTTTGCGTAAAATTGATTGATTCAGACACGTAATGTGATTGCTTAGAATGGTCTATTATTAATTTTAAGGCTAAGTTGCACCATCTAACTTTAACCTAACTATAACCGTCAGCTATGTTTTTTGGTATGGGCTTTGATGGCTAAATTAAATATTTTTTAAGATGTCTAAGGCCCTGTTTTACCATAATTTCAAATAACTAACCAACGAATAATTCAAATTTGGAACGTCATTTCGTAGAAGGTAGTGCCAAATAATGATAACTTATTCAGACATTGTGAAACAGGCCGTAAGTAATCATAATAGTACCTTGTTCACGTTTAATTAAAAAAAAATATTTCAAAAACTCTAAATAAACTTTTTACTAACTTAATTGTTGCCCAAAACAGTTAATTATGTCGTCATAATTTAATTAAAAACTCCCGCGATATGAATTAAGGCTGTAAAGGTTCACACACACGTCATTAAAATGCGTAGTCACCTTCCAATGTATTACGTGCAGAGAAACCCTTTTTCTTTGCGTTCACACGTAGTTTCTTCACGATTTATTTTCATTTTTTATTATGAAATGCTACCTTCCAACTTTAAGACTGTTTTTTGTTGCCTTCATATTCATAGTTGAGGCTTTATATTTATATATAGTTTATTTTAAAATCATGTCGGTCATACGCAAGTTTATGCTTTATTTTATTTCAGAAACAAATCAGATGCTTAATTAGGTACTTGTCTATCAATACTTTGACTGTTACTCGTGATTTGTGTTAAAAGTCTTGACAAGAATATAATTTATTTATTTATTGGTATGTTGGCTGGCGCATATTTATTTTATTTTATTTATATAAACCATCTTTAAAACGCCAGCTTTGTAAAGACGTCACAAATGACATCACCATACTCACAAGAGGAATTAAAATTGCCTCCGAGAAAATTCGTTAGCATGCTAATATTGAGTTGCTTTGATCGAGGCGGGTGAAAATAGTGTTTTGGTTTTGACGTGAGAGATTTAATGATTTGAATTGAAATTAAACTAAGATCCCTCGTGGCTGGTGTTGGGTAGCAGCAACATCAGTACCGGCAGAAGGCTGGAGATATAGTATATCATAAAAGGCTTTTGACTGGGTATAAAGAGATGGAGAGGTGCTCGTAGCGCAGTGGTGGCAGCGCTTTGGTAGTAGATACCGAAGTTAAGCAACTTACGGCGCGGTCGGTTTTTGGATGGGTGACCATTCCGACCATATAAGTGACGTATATCACGAGCATCTCCGTGCTTCGGAAGGCACGTTAAGCCGTTGGTCCCGGCTAATATCGTTTGGTATTAGCCGTTAAGCCTAGTCAGAGGCCCTATGGGCGGCTTGATAAAATCTGACAACAAGGTTGGTCGCTTGCCTTGCAAACACCCCTCCGCCCCCTCCGTGGAGTATGGCTCATACTGCCTCACATTTGAGGTAAGGCCTTTGCCCAGCAGTGGGATGCTTACAGAGTACTATTATATATTCTGTGATTACAGGCTAAACTTAACTTAAAGAGATGGAAAACCAACGGTTCTTAAAATAACGTGAAAGGTAAGAGTGAAACCACCACACCCTAATTTGGAGTTTTAGAATAAACTCCACCAACAATTCAACTTTGCTTTGTCAAATATTGTAAATAATCTTGACATTCCTTTTTAACTAAAAAAAACATTTAAACATAATAAGATAAACACAAAAATCACAACCTACATCAGTAATTAATCGTGACACTGAGATCTTTTTGAATCAAATAGTTAATTAAGTATATTCACTGATATTATTTTTAAAAGTTCTCAATATGTCCCGCGCAGTCGGTTAGTCTTTGTGACTGGCCACCGTAGTCGAAATTGACTAGAGGGACTATTATAATTATTATTATCAGCATTTTTCTCAAAATATATCATAATCAGGAAATTTCATAAAAGATGTTTGTGTACACAACAACACAGTAATGTTGAAATATTAGGCAACTAACATCCGACGAGACTGACTGGAAATACGTCAGTGCAGTCAGTACAGTGTGTATCCTGTGTCCATTCTTTTTAATGAAATTGTATTTGTTGTTTACTGTATAAGAGAAACTTTCATAATGCTTTGTAACTTGTTGCATGCATTGCATGTAACTTTCTTCTTTTTTTCATCTCGCTAATAACCGTATAAAGGCTTGTCACGTGACATTTTGGCGGAACAAAGTGTAAAAAACCTTAAGTTCGGACGCCATAACAAAGAAGAAGAATACCTACTAAAGCCAATACACAAAATATACATAGTTCATTACGAAACATAAAAAAAATTGATGCATGACTATAATTTTCTTGATTCCATACTCAATTTTTTAAATAAAAAAATAATACCAATATATTTTATTGGTGTTAGGTTACAACCAAATACAGTCATATAATCGTATCTTTATTATCTTTAACCATATAATTTCAGTGCGAAGCGAAGTATACCGTGACCAGACAAAAATTGGCCTTATTCTGTACACCACAACGATGCTGTGTGGCAGCATTGTGTTTTTGGACAAGGAGAAGGCTCTACTCCAGCTGAGGATGGCAGACCCTGATAAACTGCTGGTGCTGTCCTGTCTTTGCGCTGGCAGTCTGCTTACTGTGATACTCATTAGTTTCTTGGAGAGGAAGGTATGAGAACAAACATTATTTTGTTATTCGAAAATAACTCTAATTTAGAGAGTCCATTTTATCTAGAGGTGGGTTCCGAGTCTGTAAACTTGTATTAGCTGGGTCTGAGCCAAGACAACATTGGGAACCACTGGCCTAGTATTTTAAATCAAGTGCGGTAGTCTACCAGTCTTACCCGTCGAATTGTAATTACTTATATCTTCTAAAAATCTGAAAGGTCTTGAGAATTGAAAGAATTAAATTGTGTTCCAAAACTCTTCTGAATAATTAAAATCACGAAAACACAGTGATTTTCGAGCGACTCTGACTAGATGTGGTCGAGATTTTCACCGCAGGTCAAACTGATGCATATCGTCAAGTATGTGTAAACGAGACACAATAAAAATTCCATTGTTATGCGACTCTCGGCATTCGTTTGATACCTGACTGATTAACTCGTCAAGTATGTGTGAATGAGATACAATAGAAATTCCATTATTATGCGACTCCCGGGAGTCGTTTGATACCTGACTGATAGTCAGACTAAACAGGCTTTTTTGAGTGAGCTTGCTTGATCATCTCTTGTCTCTGCCATGTTCAGCTTAGCTAGTCTAGATAGATAGTAGAGCCATAAGCAAACTATAGGTAAACCGCTTCATTGATAATTCGCCTGCGGAGTACAGGAGCGTGGGGGGAGGCGATAGCGGGTCGCGCAAGAGGTGCGGGCGGCGCGGAAACACCCGCCCGCGCCGCTCACTAATCACGCTCTCGTCTCCCCCCGCACCCCTTTGCCCCGCAGGCGAGGTCTCAATTTCGCGGTCTACCTATAATTTGGAGTAGTTTAGCGCGTTAAAGAACTGTTGCCCAAAGCATAAAAATACAATACTATCTTTGCCCTGTTTCCCAAAGTTTACAATACTATGTTTGATATAGTTGAAGAGGTGTCAGACATGCAGAACAATCGTGGTCTATCGCGCAGTGTTCCTAATGGGGATAGTAAGGTCGGTCAGGGCAACTGAAAAGGCCAAAATCTCTTGCACCTCGCGCCGTCTTTTGTTTGCAGGGCTACCGTTTTGTGTCGTGTGTGCAGGCAATTTTTATTAAAAAGTGGTTAGGTGCGAGATAACTCGACTGTACATAGTAATGAGGTTATGGTGTTATTGTTATTGCTTTTCTAGAAACTACTGGTTATTTTAAATTTACTGAAATTATTTTCAATCATATCTTCTGATCCTATGGGCTCCAAACATCACAAGCATTTCTATATTTTTTTCAGTACCTCCTAACCCTGGGCTATTTGGTCATGGTGTTATCCATGGGTGTGCTCGCCGTTTTCACCCAAATGGACCTGACTGTGACCTCTCTACGATGGCTGCCCGTAGCCTCCTTGGGGGTGCTGGTGTTTGGCTATGGCATGGTGTGGGTGCTGCCGAATCTGGTCATAGTTGAACTTTACAATTTTGAGGTAAGTGATCTTTACCCATTAAGGCGCACTTCTGCTGTTTGCTTTAGATTTCACTTATATGAAACAACACAAAAGTTACCTTGCAGTTCTAAAGTTCATATACTAGCGGCTCCTCCCGTTGCAACGTAATGCTTTATGCGCGTAATGTTTTATGTTTTTGTTATTGAGATTAGCAAGTTCAAACAAAAAAACTTCAGCTTTTAACACGTTCCGGGACACTACTCCAGACACAATAGATGTTTTATTGTTTTCACGCCTGTAGGCGGGCACTGTCCCGGAACGTGTTAAATATTAGTATAGATTTGAAAATATTATTTTGCGGATAGAAAAAGCCAAAACAGGATTGCTAATACTTCACTCAATAGAAACAAAACAAAGATAGCTCTGAATTCATATTAGTCGTTTATAAGTCAGAAACACTTCATTGAATAATGTAGAGAACAACCAGATAAATGTATCATAAGGTTGTTAACAATATTCGCCAAACAAAGAAAAACTGATTATTTTGACGTAATTAATGCTTCCTCTTTTCGTCTATCACAACAATAATACTTTTCCAATGCAATACAGCATCCGATGAAATACTAAAACGTTCGCGGAAGTGCACAGAAGTAGTATCAGCAAAACCACCCCTTTTTACGAAGGCTGCATACAAATGAACTTCTGCTATTAGTTTATTTGGTACTGAAATAGCTCTACATTTTTCTTGTAAAGAATAGGGTATTGTTGAATAGAATAATATATAGGTTGCTACGACGACGTATTGCAGATTTTCCTTTTATAAAAGTTTATGGACATTTTAATTTCAACAATCTCGATAAGGTTTTACCTATTGAACACTAGTTGGCGCTTGAAAAACTTCGACAAAAAAATGTGTTTTTCCATATTTTTTTATTTAGGCTTGTGAAATGGTTTACTGGAAAACTACCTTATCATCCTTTTTCTCTAGGCTTGCCCTTCCAATTGACATAAAAAAAAATCAAAAACCAACATTTAGAATATCTTAAGTACTTGTTATTTATGTCTACTAAGGGCCGATTATTCAATGGTCAGATTAAACATAACAGACTGATAAATTAGATAAAGATAAAGCGACAGATTTAAAAAAAATGTCACCTACGTATGATTGCTGACAATTGGTGACGATTACAAATTAGTAATATTGTATTTTGTTATATGAATATCTTTATTACATAATATCTTGTACATTTACTTTGAGGTTAAAAACTGTAATTTACTTTATGTTGTACAATAAAGAGTTATATTATTATTATTATTATCTTTATACATATAATAATATCTAAACAGGTGCAATGAGCTACTATGAATCTTGTAAAGAAATAAAAGTGACCACAGTTTTACAAACACTTTTATTATTTTTTTCAGATCCGTGCATCCATGGTCGGCACTCTATTCTCTTACGGACAGATAATAAAACTCATACACATCCACACCTACCAATACATAGAAGACTATATGGGCTTATACACAGTATTCTATATATTCACTATAATCAACATGTATGGTTGTGTATACGCACTGTTCGCTGTACCAGATTTGAAGAATAAGAACAACAAACAAATTGAGAAACAAATGAAACGAATACCACTGTTAAGTTTTAGTACTGTAGCTGTTAAAGTCTAGGATAATAAAATAGTATAATTTTGACTTTTATAATTTATTGACAAATAAACTTGTTCGTTAGTCCTTTGAAACCTCATCTGGGCCCCGATTCTCATGCCTATCGACCTTTTTCCGTGTGGTAATTCGATGACGAGTTTTACCGTCCTATGATAAAAATAATGTAATACACGTAAAAAACTATCGCACCCGAAAAGGTCGATTAAATACAAATTGTGACACTAAGAAAACAGTATCAATCTCTTAAAAGTCCACATAAAAGCTACGTAAATTTACGTAACTTTTATGTGGATTGCATGAGAATCGGGCGGGTCCTTGAATCCTTATTTGTAGAAATCGTTTTAAACTCTTGAGGTACCAGATGATAACTTTTTTCATGGTTAATCAGATCAAAGCGAAGCAAATGTAACCTTTATTTTCAAAATGATATTTCCTTGCGCTCCCATCATATCAATCAATCAAATTGTCATTTAACTCGTCAAGATGTGTGAACGAGACACAATAGAAATTCTATTATTATGCGACTCCCGGCAGTCGTTTGATACCCGACTGATTAAGTAATATAAATAAAATAAATAAATAAATCAAACACTTTCAGAGCAGGTTTATTATGCTTTGCTGAGTCAATATTATAAGACCATAGCCAATGTGTAAACCTTATGAAACAACAGCCTTATACGATTGAACATAGAAACTTTATGAAAAACATTCTTTGTGGAATACCTACATTCTTAAGTTTTCTATTCCGCTCTGTCACGGAAAGCTAATGCGCACCGGAAGTGAGCTTTCCGGTGCTGAAAGCTTACAGACTGGACTATTGTCAAGCTTCATAGGCGCTTATTGATGGACAGTCACGAAGGTTCAAGAACGCTTTTATGTTTCTATGATTTGTCAACGTGCATGAATGCCAGAGTGTAAGTGCCAGCCACTGCTTGGAGCTCTATTTTTTTATCACTCGCTTGGATATGGCGTGTGATTTTCGTTCAACGATGAATTAAAAATCAACGAAAATAACTCGTTTCCGAACGAAAATCACTCGCTATCTTGAGAGCTATCTCTAGAGCTCCTGGAGCTTTATTTTTGAATCATTCGCTGAAGCGAATGAAATATCGCCATCTTGAAAGATGGCGAGTGATTTTCGTTCGAATATGAATTAAAAGTCAACGAAAATAACTCATTTTAACTCACTCTCGTAATATTGACGCGAGGGGTTCAAAAATAGGGCCGCTGATTGTAAATAAGCAATGACTACAACTAAAATAAATGAAAAGCAGACAGACAGACTACAATAATTTAAAGACGTCAAACCAAACAGCTAACAGTTGCTAAAAAAAATAGGATTTCATAATCTAAAGCTACATACTAAACTAACAGCAAATAATTTATTAATTATAATATAAAATTAATTATTTTTTTATAAACAGAGCAAGTAAATCAAAGTTAAATGGGCAATCAATTTCAAGTTACATAAAGTGCATGTGTATACTGATTAAGAAAACTATAACATTTAATAAACCTTTTTAAATTAAATGTTCATATTACCCATTAATATTTAAGCTAACGGCGACTATAGTCCCCAGCAAACATAAGATATCGTTTCCAAATTCGTCTTCACGCGAAAATAAACACCAATGATTTATGGATAGTTTCACTCGGAAATAACAATGCCTATCCGGCCTCAGCTGTGTTCATGGCACTTACCCTTTTAGACTGTTCACGACTTTGCCCAAATATTCGAATCTAGCCGTCTTTGTTGCTCAAAGCATTAGTTAACTTACGAGTGAAAGAAATGGCTTCAGTATCGCTAAGATAGTCTTTATAAGTTGTTACTAATATAAACGATAGTATCGATTGTTAAAATCCATAGTTAATAATGTTGTTATTAAAGTATCGATAAACTTTTGTTGGTGTAACAGAGTTTAATGTTTGTTCGCGGTGCAGTTTTATCGATAGTGTAGCTACATATCAATAGTATTGCCATATTTTAATCCATTAGAATACATTAACATAATTTTCAAAATAATACATATTAATCAATTAGTGAAAATATACAAGTATATCTACAAACAGACAAATATGTTTTATCATGAACCTTCAATAGTCTGTCTACAACACAGATGGCTATATTTCAAAAAAACTTTCAAAGTAGGATCTTAACAATCTCGAAGTAAGATCGTATTTCTTCATGATACATTTTGTTTTAAAGTACAAGCGAAGTGTACGATCGCTTGGAGACGGATATAACTCAGTTTTTTATAAGATTGATGATACTGCTCTTTCCCTGTAGGTTGTATTGAATTTTTAGCTTTGAACGATATACTTTGTTCAGTTTTCCAATGCTGCAAGCAAACGAAATAATGATGGTTTTCTCGTTTTAATTTAAGTAGTTAGTAAACTCATGATCATCATCTCTTTTTTAATGAGAGTAAAGGAACAGGGAGTGCACTTGTGCAATGCGCGCACATTAGGGCACTATAATATCCCCTGCGCTGGCCTATCTGTGTTGAGAGGTGCTGCCATTACCGAAAATCGGTAAATTATTATTAATTATTAGAATTCAATTATCGACCCGTCAAATAATGGTAGTAACTTCCTCTTTGTATCTATAAAGAGAGTCAACACTGACAACGAAACTCCATTATTCATTATTTTGTCAAATCGTTAGCCCAACATAAACTTTGCATAAAAAACTTGTTATATTTACTGTGCGTGATACCGTGTGGCATTTACGTAAAATAAATCGAAATCTAAAATCTCACAGAGACGTCTATTATAAGCTTTTATAGATTACTTCCGGTGTAGTTCCGCGAAATTGTTCGTCACTTCCTGGCAAGGCTGTATTCAGTCAATCAATATTAGCCTAAAAGGTTAAGGCTGTTGTGGTTCCCATTAGGGTTAACTACAGTTTATCTTTCAGTTACTAAAGCTAATAAGAAACTCGGCCCGAATAAGGACACTAATTAAACAAAAGTTAGTATTAGTAAGTAAATTCTTGATACAAGTTTTCTTAGGCTGGTAAATGTTATATCAAGTTTGCTATGACTGCGAACTATGTGACTTGTATTTAAAGGGTAAAACTTGGTAAAATTATCGTTGGTAACAAAGTCAAATATTCCGTGTGGCCCATAATAGTAGCAAATATTTTAAATAAACAGGGTGTGGCCTATAATAGGAGCAAAATTTAGGTAACCAGTAAACAATTTTGAATTGTTTAAATTTATCATATAAAAAATAAATTTATTGATATTTTCTAACAAAAGAAATCGAACCAACAAGTATTGCAAACAAATGAGTCCAGATTCACCTTGACATTGTCATATATTATATATCATACTAGCGGCCCGCCAGCGACTTCGTACGCGGTAATAGTTTCACTCCGTTCCCATAGATGGTAGCAAAGATATTTAAAGCCTATAAGCATTAAACTACTTCTATAGCCTTCCTCGATAAATTAGCCATCTAACAATGTATCTAACATATTTAATAACCGGACCAATAGTTCCTGTGATTAGCGCGTTCAAACAAACAAACAAAAACATCCAGTTTTTAAATATATACGTAGAAATGCATTTATCTATATAGATAAATGATATATTTTATGTACACACAACACAACACGAAGCGGTCTTTAATCTGGTCAAACTTACACGGGGATAAAATCTTTTTATTTTACAATGAATGGAAATACTTACTACGCCTATCGTCAATCGTATATTTCTTTCGGGTGCTAATAAAAAGACCAGGCTGCTCTGTGCGCTTACACAGCATTATGCTACATAGGTACAGGCTGTGCGAGAAGCAATTCCATTAAGTCTTCTCCCGCTACCTAAGAGTTTGAATTAGAGCTTTGTTTATGGTCATAGCAAATACTCTACTTTCTTGAATTCAAATCGTAAATTGAAGGGACAATCCTATGTAAAGATCTACGCCACCATCATCATCAACATCCAAAAGCCGTCCACTGCTAAACATAGGTCCCCCACGAAAAGTTTGCAGAAAAGTTACAGTTACCTTACCCTTTTGACCACAGGAGCAGCGTAGAATGTCCACCGACAATTTGAACATACGATCTGCAATCTACACTGGACACAGACCGATTGATACCTACGCTGTTTAAACACAAAAAATATGATTTACTGTTCTAAGGAATAAAATCTCCTCTCGAGAGCAACATCAATAACAAACATGTGTCAAATATTCTGTCTCAGATTATGTCAAATGACTGTCAAAAATGAAACAAAAAATATTTTAATCGTAAGCACTAAAGAGTATTGACATCTAATTCGAAGCAAATCACCCCCATAATAACTTTGCACCCCTTTTTAACCCCCCTTAGGAGATGAATTTCAATAAAATACAAAACAAGTCTTCCGTCAATTTTGTAAAAGAATGTTTATGCAAAATTTGAAGTAGATTGGACCAAGGGATCTGGTTGTCCCATACAAACTTTGCACCCCTTTTTGACCCCCTTAGGGGTGGAATTTCTGAAAATCCTTTCTTATCGGATCCCTTCGTCACACAAAGAACACACCCTCCCAGTTTCAGGTCTCTACAATCGGCGGTTTAGGCTGTGCATTGATCCATCAGTCAGTCAGTCAGTCAGTAAGTCAATCAATAAGTCAGTCATTCAGGACAAAGCATTTTATTGGTATAGACTACAACGAGTTAGCGATTTTGATATTATTGATTAGGGCCTATTACTTTGGACACTGTATCTCTGAGTTAAAGCATTTTAGAGCACTATGCTCAACGTGCATTTTCTTTATTTAGTTCTTAAAATAATATAGTGCAACCGACCATTATTACTATTACATTTTCAATCCCATGCGATATTTTATATCTTGAAAATCAAACAGATACAGACTTCAAGAAATCAATTTGTAACCGATCAAATTCCACACTACCGTCCTATTTAGTATGTTTACGTGTATGAAACGTAATATCATGAGGGTTCCTATTGTAGAGGCTCCCTTGCCGGTTATATCTGTTCAACACAGCTCAGTACGAACACTCAGTCATAGTATTATGTCAACCATCTATTTGATGGCTCAGCGAGATTTTCGAGGACGTACCTAGGTTCGGTTTTACTAAAGTGATTATTTTATCTGCTAACGCAGGGTTAGAAGAGAGTTTTATGCTCGACCAAGATGCACTTTAACTCGTCAAGTATGTGTAAACGAGACACAATAAAAATTCCATTGTTATGCGACTCTCGGCATTCGTTTGATACCTGACTGATTAACTAAATGGCAAAATGTTACATAGTTTTTAACACTATATTTTTGCTTCTGCAAAAAAGGGGGTAGGTATAACCTACTTTCAAGGTGGCTTGCCAGTGGGGTTAATAATTTTTGCTCAATCTTTGGTCTATGGGTCATTGAATTATTAGAACAAGATGTCAAAACGTCGGTCCAGTTTGGCTCCATATTTTATAGCTGGCACAGGATGCACATATGAATAATATATGTATCAGAATGTGGAATAGCGGGCCAAAGAAATCACAATGTCGCACACCAGTTGAAAGGTTATTGTAAGTATACGAAAAGAGTTGGAGTCGAAAATAAAAATAATAGAAAAATTACGCAGCTGAACGTAGCCAATGTACGTACTTAATGTTCTTGAAATTAGTATACGTACAATAAAAATAGGTATGATTTTAATAACTTTCCATCTTAGTTAAGATTTCTCGGTTTTAACACCAATATTTTCGTGCTGCAAAAATACACGCCAAAAGAAACATCTCCGTGAAATACCACACAAATTAAATCATGAGATCCTATCGACACCTTTTATCTATCGACCCGTAAAATGACCGGGCGCCTATAAAATTTAACAACTTTATAGGGCATTCTCCCCTTAAAATACCTCCCTGGCCAAAGCCAAAATCCGATCATACCGACACAGGGCCGGAATCAAATCAATTATTGTAAAATGGCCCGTAAAAGGTTCTTACGGAGTTGCAGTATAAACATTGTTAGCGGGTGGTTTTAGAGGTTACGCCTATAAATAGAATTGGTATGATAGGGTAAAAGGTGCTCGTAGCGCAGTGGTGGCAGCGCTTGGGAAGTAATTACCGAAGTTAAGCAACCAACGGCGGGGTCGTGTTTGGATGGGTGACCCTTCCGACCATTTTAGTGACGTATATCACGAGTATCTCGATCGAATGAGTGCTGAAGCGCCCTTGAAGTAAATGTACAAATACCTTGGGAAGAAAAAGAGTTAAAGCTACGACAATACTATTTTTAGATAGCTAGGTGAATAACCCTTTAAAATGGCAATAATTAGGTGGGAAAAATGCGTATTAAATAAAAACCTGTGCTGTTCCCTTTACGAGTAGTTAGGTCTGCTTCAACCTTCAAACTTAACATTGCCCTAAATCCAATTCGCTTACTGCAATCATTCTGAGCGATGGAGCGAAGTTTGTAGCCGTTCTGTCCGCGCTCATTCGGGTAACGGCGGTGTAAAAAGTGGCCAAGTTCGAGACGAATTTATCATTAAAGGTTCTTCTTCTGCAAGCGCGCCATTAGTTTTTAAAGACTTCAATTCGACCTGTCCTCCAATTTGCGTATTTTGGTATCTACTGTTGGACTGCATAGTCATTCAGTAGTGCTATTGTAACACATCAAGTCAGCAGCATTGAAAGGTGACACGCCGCTGTCGAGAAAAGAGGGGTATAGCAATTGGACTCTCGTAGTACAACTGATGCACAACTCAGTGACGACTCAATTAGCGGAATTAAGGCTCTGTATGTGATATCCTTGGATTTGATAATATTTTTAGTGGGGACTATATTAAGGATTCAAGCACGTGTTAGTTGACATTCCACTGATTAGAACTAAGCGCTTTTCGCCAACTTTTGTAATGCGCACAGCAAAAATGTGGAACTCTCTACCCGCATCAGTGTTTCCAATGGATTATAGTACTTAAAATTTTCAAAGTTAGAGTGAACAGGTTTTTTCTGGGTGAGCTTGCTCCATTGTCGTCTCTGTCTATGCCACTAGTCTAGCCTGGAGACAAGAGCGAACCCATTTCAAATAAAAAAGAAACGTGTATGTTAAGTGAGTGTATCATGTTTTTATAGATAACGTTTATCTATTGAAAACAATACGTGGCAGCTGGTTAAATGAGCCAGTCAATTGGACGTCTAGGCAGTTAATAAAACGCTGACATCCCTGTTTCGTATGGTTTCAGAAGACTGACATACGTCACGAGCATGAACGACATGTTTCAGGTGCGTATATACATATGAACCCTAAAGCAAGGAAATAGAGAAGTCTTTGATACGTTTGCATGTAAATTCTTTTCATTGCTTTTAACAAGAACATGACGGGGTTTCTTCAGCAAGAGTTGGAAATGAAATTACCAAGGTTCATTTTAATATAGGGAACCCTAAGAATAGCACTATTTTATTAAACTACCCCTCGTAAAAGTGGAATGACCGGATGTAGGTGGAACGAAATAACAAACGAATTTGAGGTAATTTTGACAGGATGTTGGACGTAGATATTCACTGGTATAATAAAAGTAGTTTATTAAAGGTTGTAACACATCTATCCACCCGTTACGGGAACAACACCGTATCAACTCGAGGCGTTCAGTATTTTTTGTATGAAACTCCATACTTCAACGCACATCTATCAACTTCGTAACGTCACCACGTGGGATCGTGATAAATGTGCTTTAACCATGTATGTTGTTGTTTATATTTTTGTATTACCATGCATTATTATAATGTTCGACCAAAGGCGCAGCATAGGACGTCCACCGACAAGATGGACAAACGACCTTGTAGAGATCACGCTGGATGGAACTTGTAGGGATCACACTGGATGCAGACCGCTCACAACCGGTCGCTGTGGCAATCCATGGGGTAGGCCTAATAATACACGCACTTTCGGTTAACGACTGACGTCTTTTTATTTGACATTATAAAACATTACATGAGTAAACCAAAGATGGCGCTACTAGTCTTACAGAAACATTTTGGTATATAATTATAACACCCCTACTTAACAAAATATTTCTACAAAGTAACTCAAGTAACAATTAAATTATTTAAATTTTAATTAGGAACAAGACCTATCATTTCTAAAAATTTATAATGCTTTGCTGATAACAAACCTTTGGTCAAGAGATCAGCAGGCATATCTAGAGTTGACACATATTTCACATATAGCATCTTTAATATAATGATAGCGCACATCAATGTGCTTAGTTCTATTCAGAGACTGATGATTTGAAGATAATTTCAATGCACTCTGGTTATCACAATGCAACTTAACAATGCTTAATTTACCTGTTATTTCATACATTAAATTTCTCAAATATGTAGCTTCCCTAGCCGCCTCCGACAATGCTACATACTCAGCTTCGGTACTGGATAAGGATACAGTTTTCTGCTTTCTGCTTTGCCATGATATAACAGAACCAGCCATAGCAAAGCAGAAACCAGTGTAGGATTTCCTGTCTAACACATCACTTGCCCAGTCGGCATCTACAAAACCTTCTAATTCTATATTACTATCTTTGCTATATTTTAAACAATAATGTTTAGTTTTCTGTAAATATTTCAACACTCTCTTAGCTTGATTATATTGAGTTTCATTATAGCAATTATTAAATTGACTTAGGTAACTAATGGAATAAGCTATGTCAGGCCTGGACAGAACAGCTAAGTACATTAAACTACCTATCAGTCTTTGATAAGGAACATCTGTTAAACAATTTTCAGCTTTTTCAAGATTCAACTTACATTCTATAGGAGTATCAATAGATCGACAATTGAACATTCCAAATTTATGTAACAACCGTTCTATATATTGTTCTTGATCTATTTTTACAGTATTTAATTTTCTGTCTACCTGTACTCTCATGCCTAAATAGCGTTTTACACAACCTAAATCTTTTATCTTAAATTCCGAGCTTAAAACAGTTTTCAAATTATCAGTTTCGTATTTACAGTTTGAAAATATCAAAAAATCATCGACGTATATGGCTACAATTATTTTAACACTTTCACAAACTTTTGTAAATAAACATGGTTCATTGCTACTTATTTTAAAACCCAATTTACATAAACAATCTTTAACTCTCTTATACCACATTAACGATGATTGTTTAAGTCCATATATTGCTTTCTTAAGTTTTAAAACATTGCCTTTATCTGAACATTCAAAACCTACAGGAAGATACATACAAATATTCTCATTCAAGTGGCCGTTTAAAAAAGCAGTAATTACATCGAGATGAGTAATGTCCATATTCCACTGTGTACTAAGAGCAAATAACATTCTTAGCGTTGAATGTTTCACAACAGGAGCAAATGTGTCCACATAATCAATTCCACTTCGCTGTGAAAAACCTTTAGCCACAAGCCTTGCCCTATATCTCACTTTATCATTTACATCTATTTTTTTATTAAATACCCACTTGCACTGCACTATGGAGGTCTCACTTGACTGCAACTCTTCACGCATGGCCAGCTTCCATTGTTCTGCTTCCGGTCCATTCAGCGCTTCTGAAAGGTCAATCTCCTCCGCACCTGGCAAGTTGTTGGATGTACACATGTTTGAAAAACCAAAACGGTTTGGTGGTCTTCTTTGTCTCTTGTCTCCAGCCACTTCACCAACTCCAAGACTTTGAAGCTCGCCTGATGAAATATCAGTTGATGTGATGGAATCATTTGAAGTATCCACATGAGTCACATCTGGATCCATATAATCTGATGAATCATAACTAGAACTCGACGGAGATTCATTTATGTTAGTATCCTCCACTGAATCTCCGTTCTCTATACTAGACTCTTCTACATTATGTTGTGTTTCAGTCTCTTCTCTTTGCGTTAAGTTCTGTTCATCATTATGTATCCATATAGCATTATCTTCTTGATTTTTAATTTCATGCTTTCCTTCCATCACTACTATGTCTCTTTTTTCAGTAACAACATTTTTCTTTGGATCATAGACTGGATATCCCTTTACTGTATCAGATTATCCAACCAATATAAATTGTTCAGCTTTCTTATCCCATTTCGATCTTTGTTCTTTGGGAACATGTACCATCACCGGGCTTCCAAATAAACGTACATGACTTAAGTCAGGTTTCCTTTGATACAACACTTCATAAGGTGTTTTGTTAACTAAACTAGATGTGACACATCGGTTTTTCTAGTAAACTGCTGTGTGAACGGCTTCTGCCCAAAATTTCTTTTCGAGTTTTGCCTCAAATAGCAAACATCTGCCTTTTTCTATAACAGTTCTGTTGGCTCTCTCGCTGACACCATTTTGCTCAGGAGCATATGCAGTAGTCCTTTGATGAATTATCCCTTCATTTGCCAGAAAAGTGTCCATTACACCATTACAAAATTCACCTCCATTGTCAGTTCGAAGTATCTTGATTTTTTTGTTTTGTTGGTTCTCAACCATAGCTTTAAAATCTTTAAATCGTTGGAAAACTTCATTTTTGTGTTTGAGAAAATAAATGAATGTCATCTTACTGTAGTCATCCACAAGAAGTAAGAAGAATCGTGAACCTCCAATTGACTTTGTCTCCATAGGCCCACACACATCTGCATGGATTAATTGAAGTGTCTCCGTGCTGGTATGTTCACTACGTGAGAATGGCAGTCTTGTTTGTTTGCCTTCACAACAGATTATACAGTTCTCCTTCTTTGTGACGCTAGGAGTAGAAAAATTCACTCCTTCTACGATGCCATTTCTCATTTTGTTTAAATCACCACTATTGATGTGTGCTAGGCGTTTGTGCCATAAATCTGCACTTGCTAATGCCGGTGCTGCTAACATACAATCTGTTGTTTTCAAATTCAACTTGTAAACACCATTTATCAAATTTGCAGTGGCGACTATATCATTCTTCATATTTCGAATATAGCAATTGTTACTTTCAAACACAACTTTGTTGCCATTTTTTATAAGCTCACTCACTGACAACAGGTTTGTTGTCAGTTTTGGAATACACAACACGTTCTTGATAGTAATCTCGTAGTTGTGATCTGAAGTTATTTTCACATCCCCGGAGCACTTTACGGGTACCTTTGTACTATCGGCTACCGTAATTTCTGACATAACTGGCATAAAATTAGCATTTTCTATCCAATTTTCATTCGATGTCATGTGCGCGCTTGCGCCAGAGTCGATATACCACTCGGTTTTATTATACTGTCCACTCAAGAATACCACACTAAACGCATTCGTTTCTTTATTTTTCTGCAATAACGGACATTGATTTCTAAAATGCCCAATTTCTTTGCATTTGTAGCACGTAATCACTTTTTTGGACTGCATTTTAGACGCCATAGACATTTGTTGTTGTTGACAGACATTTTTATTTGTAGTGTTGTGCCGCGTCTTCGAGTTGTTCGAGTACGGTCTTTTTGCAGCAAATGCAGCGCCACTGGTGTCCAAATTTAAAGAAACTTCCAAATCAATCAATTTCGATTTTATAGAATCTGTGGTAATCTGTATTCCAGAGTGTTCTATTGCCATTATCATGGGAGAATACTTTTCCGGCAAACCTGCTAATAATAATGATCCTATCCATTCATCTGTTATGGCGAACCCGGTTCCTTTCAATCTTTGTGCTGTCTCGACGACTTGCGTTACATAATTAGTCATTGAATCACAGTTTTCTTGCCTGATTGAAATCAAATGTCGCAGCAAAGAGATTTTTCTTGAAAAACCGGAGTCGTCGAACATGTTTTCAGTTTTGTCCACAGCTCAAACGAACTTTTCGTTTCCTTGATATGAACATACAACCCTGAATCAATAGTTAATATTAACTTTGCTTTAGTCCTTTCATCATCTGCATTCTTTGTTTCTGCGTCGGACTCAGGCGTCTTGATGTACTGGATCATGCCCTCTAGCACTAACAAGTTTTCCGCCGCGAAACTCCACTCATCGTAATTTTCTCTCCCTTTCAGTTTGGGGACACTTTGTATATAGTTTAAAGCCATTATCTACCGAAAAGTTCAGCGTTTTTCTTAAACTGTAATACTAATTACTTAAGAAAATCAGGACATTAGCCCATAACCTAATAATACACGCACTTTCGGTTAACGACTGACGTCTTTTTATTTGACATTATAAAACATTACATGAGTAAACCAAAGATGGCGCTACTAGTCTTACAGAAACATTTTGGTATATAATTATAACAAGGCCTATGTTCAGCAGTGGACGTCCTTTGGCTGATGATGATGATTATAATATTAACAACATTAGCTGTGCAGTATAAGCACTTTACAAAGAAGCTTAACTTTCTTGATAGGGCAATAAAAATAAAAAAATACCGTTACTCCGGTCAAAGCTCAAAAGTGCAATTGAATAGATAAAAAATATTTGAAATCTATAAAAAAATATACCAGCAATCACAGACAATACCCTCTCTTTGAGTTCTCCTCGGGTAAAAAGTGACGAAACACTGCAAAACCGGGGGTAGTTACAAATGCGAGGGTAGAAAGGAAACTAATCGGCCAGTTTGTTGCGAGGTCTGCGGGTAAATGATTAATTAGGCTTAACCTTTATGTGTTAACGTTTTTGAATAAATCTACGCCTGGACTGACAGATAAGTAAATGGTGTATGAATATTTTAGTAGTGTAGTTGAAAATGAAGTAGGTGAGTGAAGTAATTAAACGATTAATATTTATGATTTGAACTTAATCTGTGGGTAGGTACTTAATTCAGGTAGTGATTTTCCATTTATCTTTAAGTTCGTCAAAATGGTTCAGGTTTAAAGATAACGAACAAAATCTACGTAGGCGCGTTTCATTACTTCAGGAATGGTGAACTAGCTTGCAATCTACTTTTCTTGACTTACTGTACAACATTTATTTATTTCATTTATAACTTTTCATGCACAAACAAAAGGTACATATAGCGGACTTAATGCTAAAATCATTCTCTACCAGTCAACCATTGGTCTATACAGACAACATCTGTGCCCGAACGCAATGACTAATTGTGTTCGTTGATTACCCGCTTCGACGCATACTTTTATTCTTACTTATGTTAACTTGTTTGTTATATTAAATTTTGTATTCTCATATTTAAGTGAACTATGTACATTTTTAATGGGAATAAATATCTTTAAACCTTAATGGTAGACTCTACACAGTTTTATTTGTCGAACAACGTGGCGCTCAAAAACGCTGAAACCAAATTCGTGTCTTCGTGTATTTATAAATAAAAAGAAGTTTTGAGCGAAGCTTAAAAACACATTTTTACGATTCATTTAAGATAAGATATCTACATGAGGTAAAAGGTAATTTGATGCAGAAAATTTAACTGATTATGGCGAAATGTAACAAAAATTATATTTCTGCACTCTGTTCAAGAATCTTAGGACCCTCGTGGGCAAGATATAGGGTAGGTAGAATACGGATTTACCTGAGTTGTTAAACAGCAGTCAATAAAAAATAAGTGAAAAGTACTGAACCCACCCTTTTAATGTACATTATACCTTAACAGTATTCTCCTGTTGTCGTGATTTTACGAGGTTGTACCGGAGGCCTTTGTCACGTCACGCCTTTGTAGATTGGGCCACAGTGTAAATGACTCAACGCTTTCCAATTTGTTTTTTATTTAAAAATTTAATGCTAAAAGCATTCTCTTCCCGTCATACCTTTAGGCCATGCAGAAATATGGCAACCAGTTCAGTGAAAAGGCAACTGAAGAAGTAGTAACATAGTAGCATAATGTAAATACAATATACAGTTAGTAAAATTCTCTTATTCATACTTACTTGTAAGATGGTCTCCGTATTTTTGCTGCTTGAGGTGCCAACTGCAAAAGAAAAAAAAACAAATCTTAATATCAACCGTGACCGACCTTGCGGTGTTGTTTAAATCGGATAGGTTTATTGGAACAGCATTATCTACAGGATGCCTGTACGCGGGCTATTATTGCAGTTACCGATCCCAAGGACTCTTTCCGTAGGGCTTACAGGCACCTGTAGGTACGTATACCTACACAGGTGCGCGCACTCCGCCACATTCACACACACACACACACACACATACGAGACACAAGTATACTCGCTCGCTCACACTTTAAGCATAGACGCAATGTTTTGGTTTGTTTTCATTGATTTTTTATTTTTTATTGATTATAATTTAAGCTTGCACGTGCGTAAGGCTTATGCTTGGACGTATTTCCACACATAATTAAAGATAATTCAAAGTTATACTGTGAAGCAGTTCTTATCTATTCAGATCAATGTTAAAATTGCTACGTTTGTACATATGGTATGTTATATGAAACCTCATAATTGGCCTTACACATAAGTTATCATAGACAACATTTACTTTTTATCACGCTGTATGTTTTCTTAAGAAAATAAAATAAAAATAAAAATAATATCAACACGAACAAACCGTTACCTGATTAAATAGTGATTAATTATTGTAGCTTTTAATAATCAAATCAAATCAAAAAATCATTTATATTCTCACCACAATAAATTTAGTTTTACAAAACTTTTATCTTTAATTAATCTTTCTTTTTTTTCAATAGAGAAGCCCATCACTTGACTCCCCACTACATTTTGGTAATCCTGCCGCTGTTTGGCCGGGGACTGCTTATTGAACATATTCGCAGCTAACCACCATATCTGGTGGTCGATCACTATCCGCTATCTGTGACCCTAGCAACCATTAAATAAGCGTTTCCCTGGGAATTGACCCCCCCTATTTTTAGCATCTACTGTTGGACATGTGTTGGAAAACAGTAGTGCTATTGTAGCACAATACATAGTGTGCTTAAAGTCAGCAGCATCTGAAGATAAAGTATATTAGAAAAGACTTTTGACTGGTTATTAAGAGGCGGGAAACTCTCCGTTCTTAAACTGCGGTGAGGAAGTCAAGAGGGAAACCCACACTATTTTCCTTAATTAGTTTTTATGGAAAGAAATCAACGCAGCGGCAGTACCTATAATATTCATGATCATCATCATCATTAACAGCCAAAGGACGTCTACTGCTGAACATAGGCCACCCCCACGCTTTTCCACAGCCACTAGTCTCAATCTTGTGTGATCATGCGACCTTTACAAGGTCGTCTGTCTATCTTGTCGGTGGTCGTCCTACGCTGCGCCTTTGGTGGTAGAGTCTTCAATCTAGAACTTATCTGCTCCAACGGCCATCAGCTGTATTGCTACTTATTTACACTGTGTCAACTTGAACCTTCAATCCTTTATTGTCCTTTACACCGAGCCCTGTAATGGTTATGTAGCTACGATTGGCTTTCTTTGCCTTTTGTTTCGTTTGCCTTCTATAAAGTGTCTTGGTTTTTTACGACTTGGTGAAGATTGTCGGTAAGGATTAATATTTTTTTTGTAAAGATGTTCGCAGAATACATTTTAACACTTTTATTTCTTCACCCTTACTTTGTAATTGCCATCTTGAAACAACACAAAATCTTATACATAAGAAAGTTGTGTAATTTACACCTTTTATTTCTCATGATCGGGTGGACCGATTTTTACTTCTTGACTTTTTACTTCGTTGAATTTGTCTTGGCTCCAAACAGCATAATAAATATACAACGAGGATGGGGCGAATGAAGACCGGGGGCGAAACGTAGTTCGCTGGGACCGCTAGTAATTCCATAAGCCATTGTTAAATAAACCCTTGTGGAATAAAATGTGCCAAGGATTTTTATTTTAAACAGAACACAGAAAAAGTTTGTAGTGTTGGTCGTTTATCCAACCGCACAATAACAACTCGAAGAAGATTTATTACAGAAGTTGAAGCTATTCTTGTGGATTTTTCCAATTCAATACAACCCTTGTTTTTGTTCACTGAAAGCTTCCAGACGACTTGTCGAAACTGTAAAATAAAACTGGGGACTTCGTGATCGAGTTGTAGACATAGGCAAAAAAGAAGAGCCATGTTGTTTAAATATTTTTAGGGTTCCGTAGCCGAATGGCAAAAAACGGAACCCTTATAGTTTCGTCAAGTCTGTCTGTCTGTCTGTCTATCTGTCTGTCTGTCTGTCTGTCTGTCTGTCTGTCTGTCTGTCTGTCTGTCTGTCTGTCTGTCCGTCCGTATGTCACAGCCACTTTATTCTGAAACTATAAGCATCACATAGATGAAACTTGGTAGGTAGGTGTATTTTGTTTACCGCTTTCCGGTTCAGATACAAAAAGTAAGAAAAAATATATTTAAGGGGGGGCTCCCATACATGAAACTAAAACCTAGAAAAATTTTTTTACTCAAACATTATGCGTGTGGGGTGTCTATGGATAGGTCTTTTAAAATGATGTAGAACTCTAACTTTTGAACTAAGAAAGTGAAAATTTTGAAAAAAATGTATGATGTAGATCTCAACAAAAACTTGCAACGAAAATTGGTTTGAAGGAGATCGAACCAGTAGTTTTTGAGATATTGCACATTTTTATCAACCGCAAATATAACTTTGTCTTTTATACAAACACTATGAAAAACAAAGTTATTTTGCTGTCGCAATATATTGTGATGTTTTCGTTAAGTGAAAGTAAGTGGACCCTGAATTCAGTTAAGGGTGGCACGGAACCCTCAGTGCGCGGGTCCGACACGCACTTAACCGGTTTTTTGATAGGATCAATCGTACCATCCTACCATCACCTTTGACCATAGCTCGTCTAGGCGCACCGCGGGATATCATCATTACCTTGCCGATTTCCTGCTAATAAGAATGAAGCGCTTCTCATCAACATTTATAATGTGCACGGCAGAGGAGTGGAACTCGGTGCCCGCGTCGGTGTTTCCTAGAGATTACAGAGTAAACAGGGTTCTTTTGGGCGAGCTCGATCCATCTCGAAGTTCGTCTTAGCCGCACTTGGCTTTGTCCCGAGCAATGAACAAACGCATTCTAAAAAAAAATGTAAAAAATGCCAGGCTAAGAAAGCCTAGAACTTGAGCTGTTGTTTATGCTGTGCCACAACCATGATAATGATGACAAGCTAGAAACAAGGTTTTTAATTTGTCAGACTTTTAGTTACTTTTGCGAAAGCTGATCACTGATTATTTGATTTGCATAATAATTAACATGATTTCGAAGTAATGATTGATTCCTTTACTTGTGTTACTTGCGAAATACCGGACAACGTTTATGACGGTGACGTCTCTCAATATAACCATGACTTAGGTACGTATACTTCATAGGATTATTATCATATCACACTTAAAAAAAAGTACTAAAGACTGAAACTTTATTTTCTTAACCTACTTTAATTGGAAGCATTAAATCTATCAGTTTTTGGAACTCTACATTTATTTCTATTTCTGAAGGGTTTAAATGACTTGTTGTTTAACTATATAAAATGCCAAGTACAAAGCGATTTAGTTGACTGTGCTGCTTTCATCAATAACTGTCGGTTGGCGGATGCAAGTCCATTGATTTAGCGATATAGTCGACATTAATTTAATGCAAGCCTTCCTATAGTTAATTGTAAAGTGAATTTGTTTTATTATACAGGCGGTAGGTTTAACAATACATAACTAAAAAAAGATCTTTCACCTCTGGTTTTCGAGAAATCCGTGGACAAACATACAAATATACAAACATAGGAACACTTACGAAATTTTGCACACGTGTTTGGAAGCTTTGATTGATCAACGTACTCAATTATCATCAAATTCTGACAATATGACATACCTACACACAGGTTGAATTAATAACCTCCTTTTTTTAAGTCAGTAAAAAGGAATTCTGCCTACTGCTAAAGTAGGAATACCTGCGATCACTGAAGCCTGAAGCAGTACATTGCGACGTGATAAGTTTGTTACAACTCAATATTCAGATTTTCTGTTGCATCAAACATCCTTTTCACTCATGTACCTAGTTAATCTTTAAAACGTTAAAAGGAAAAATTAAATAATTTTAAAATTTTCTTAGAAAAAATTCGTTAATTAAATATTTAATACGAATTTTGTCTCAGCGTTTTTATTGCGCCATCGTGTTCGACAAGGAAATTTATGTCCAGACTACCGCGCCAAAGTTATAAGCGAGGGTAAAGTCACAAAACACCGCTAGTCTTAAATCAGTCGGGTATCAAACGACTCCCGGGAGTCGCATAATAATAGAATTTCTATTGTGTCTCGTTCACACATACTTGACGAGTTAATAATTTGCAAATGAAATTAGTTGTTGGTGACAGCAGTTTTTATGACGGGCAGTCCAACGAAGGATACGACCCATTAATATAAACATTCAGTTTACGACACAAGCCTATACAAAAACCTTTTTCGTAAATGCCTATCAAACGGCCTGTACGCTGTTTTATGAATAGTATTATCTGAAAGAGTCTCATAGTAGCGATTCTGTTTTACAAGTATTAGTACGTTTCCTTTTCCGTTTTTTCCTGACCATTACGCGGGCCGTCGCGGGTTCGAATCCCGCAAGGGGCAAATGTTTGTGTGATGAGCACGAACAATTGTACCTAAGTCATGGATGTTATATGTCTTTAAGTATTTATGGGAGACGCCCCCGTCATAATCGTTGTCTGGTACTTCGTAACACAAGGAAGAAAATTCCTTAACACGAAACCAGTCAATTGGTGTGTTGTCTGGCGCATATTTATTTATTTATTCTTAAACAAAATCCCTGTTAAATTCCCAGCTCAGTCAAATTGTTTGCTTTGTGTGAAAACACTTGCTCAAGTGATTAGTAACAAAACTTGTCTATTGACACAGGTCTTAATTGAAACATGTTCAA
Organism: Pyrausta aurata; assembly: GCA_963584085.1. Lineage (NCBI taxonomy): Eukaryota > Metazoa > Arthropoda > Insecta > Lepidoptera > Crambidae > Pyrausta > Pyrausta aurata. The sequence goes on from OY757274.1 coordinate 8,993,801, forward strand.
AACATCATGGCAAATTATTTGTTTGTAAGTAGCATCATCATCATCTAATATAAGAGCCAAGCTCTTGTCGGTGGAGTTTTTTCCATTCTTTACGCTCTTCCGCCATTATCTTGACCTCTTGATACGACGCAACAATCAACTTTTGCTTTATTTGATGCATATAGCATATTCTTGATCTTTTTCTCTTCTTTCTTCCTTCTATTATTCCCTGTATTATCGTTCTGATGAAACTGCCGTGTCTTATCAAGTGTCTCAGCATTCTCCCTCTTCTACTCTCATTTTTTTCTTTTAGTTTTCTCTTTTCCTTTACAATGTTCAAGACTATTTCATAAATTTTCTTCTCCGTCCAGCTATTTCTCTCCATCCAGCCTCCAGCCTTGTAAGCAGCACACAACTTTATACCAAATAACATTTCCATCACAACAAAACTTATATGGGAACACGTAAAACTCTCACCGCTCGATCAATCTGCTTTTCAAATGTGTGTTATGTGCCTCAATAAAAGATTGGTAGCAAAGTATATGATAAATGTAGGTACGACACACAAGAAATTCGTAATCTGCTTAACATGGCCACTAAATTTGTACACTAAATTTGTGCAATAAAGTCTTTAAATAAATAAATAAATGGCCAATTGTTTTATTTCAAATATAGAATCAACCACTTTTTTTTACTAATGTGAAAAAGAGCGCGTAGAATTTCCACCGGCAAGATGGTAAAATCAGAAGAAATTTCAATACCTGGGTAAATAATAGGTATAATAAGACTAAAGCAGGCTCTTTCCAATAATATTTTTGGTTGACTGTACCCGACCTCGTAAGAGCCCAACACGCAAGGTTAGGAGGTCACAGCGTCAATCTACTCTCAATACTGATCACGGACGATAGCGATATGCGCAAATATACTTTAGGGCACTACCACAATGACAGATCGGTGCAATAAATATACAGGGTGTTTGGGTATATTTGCCAAATGAAATTGAGTGACAAATGATGCAGACAGGGCCTCAATTCTGCTAATTGCGTCGTCACCGAGTTGTGCATCAATTGTACAACGAGCGTGCTATTAATACACCTCGCTATTCTGACAGCGGCTGCTGTAGTGACTTAGTTGTGCTACTATAGTCGGTGGTTTTTTGACAACTAATTTGACAGCTCCTTGACATTGACAATCAATTTTTATAATTTCGATCCTATAGTACAGTAATAGCTTTTAAAATTGTTTGTCAAAAAAAAAACTAAATATTGTATCAAAATTTTCAAAAATTACAAAATATAGTTTTTGTCGAGGTGTATAGATGAGTGTAGGAACTTCAATAAGTTAAAGAATTATTCACATGCACGTAATTGGATGATAGGTACCTCATTCAAATTCTGCCAAGTGGTAATCATCACCCATCCATCATCATGAAAGTAAAATAAGATAAAGTTCATCACATAAAGATCAAATACAAAAGTTTAATGTGAAATTATAGTAAAATATACGTTAATGAAAATAAATAAACCAAATGCAAAATCATTTTATAATTTTATGCCCGTGAACACAGGTAACGAGAGTCACAAAAAAAAACATATTGGCAATTGGTTTTATTTTTGTCAAAGTCTCTTTTTGGTCTGTCATTCCTATTTTGCATGAATTTACCCCTATTTGAAATCCACAAAATTTTAATAAAATCTCCACATTTTATGAAATACAAACGACTTGCAGGGGACGCACGCAGTAATCGACGGTAAAGTGCAGCCGAGGTGCTTCACTGTGACTAAGTTTTTAAAGAGAAATACCTACATACCTACTTTGTATGCAGCACTCTAACTTATATCTAAGCCTAGGGTTCGGAGACCAAGAAGATAATTTCAATGTCGATACTTAAAGTGCTACTACATATGTAGCTGAATGAACCCTTTGTGAATGATGTGTACAGTAAACCGCGACGTGACGTGACCTACTCGTATCGACCCATTTTTATTTATAAAATAAATGTATGCTGATAAAAAGGTGCCAAGATTTATTTATTTAATCAACTATCTCCTAAAGTTAAGTGATCACAATACATGATATTGAAATCTAATTACTAAATTTTATTTCGGTTTACAGTGAAATATTTTGTTCCATTTAAAATGTACAGACTAATAGACATCGATTTATTTTATTATTCTTTCTTCTTTTACTATTCTTTTAAATGCTATAATGTTATGCTATGAAGTATGAAGAATATTTTTTACGCACAATAGGAACATGTTTTATAAGCTAGAACTTGAAAATTTTCAGCACTGTGTTTAATGTTTCTTGTCAGCATAACAATCTAGCGAGTTTTCTTTCTTGACTTGCTTTACGCCTGAAAATTAATTGGATTATTATAAAGAGTTTGACATAATTGTGTCTTATATTCTCCGAAAATAACGCATTCGTCTTCTACTTGGGAGAAACAAATCCTTTTGGAGTCGGAGCATAATGTCGAGCTTACGTAAGTACACCAGCAGTCGTAAATCATGCACCGACTCCAAAAGAATCGGTTTCTGCAAAATAGAAAACAAATTCGTTATTTCAGCTTTGAAGTCAGATTTTTTAAGGGAGTTGAATTAATAATTACTTCATGATTTTCAGTTATTACCCATATCTCAAAAACTCCTGAACCGATTTTAATTAAACTTACAAGTATATTTTTACATAGGGTATGTTAAAATATACCTGACTGAACTAAAAAAGAATCACCTTGCTATGATTTCTCTTTTATAGATATCCTGAGACAAACATATAAACATACATACACTTACGAAATTTTGCACACGTCTTCGGAAGCCAACAACAAGAAGATCAATATACTCAATTTTTATCAAATTCTAACGATATCATACAGATACAGCTCAAAATGGATTACCTCCTTTTTTGAAGTCGGTAAAAATCTTAGAATGTACAACGCGATACCAAAACGGTTGGTTGCCTCGTCCTAGTCTGATTTTTGGCAGTAATATATTAAAACGAATGGCTTAGAAGGTCAGATTCCCAGAGCTGTTAAAATATTTTTTAAAAAAGTTCAAATCAAAATGACGAAAAAAAATATCGAAAATGGGTTAAAAAAATATATTTCTGCGTTGTTGACCCACGACTGCTGCACGTCGCTTTCTATCTCTCTTCTTCTTGCTTATGGCAGCATCTTCTCACTCACTTACTCAGATGAGTTGTTGCTTCGTTGTGGCTCCATAGCACACAGATTGTGCTACTCCCATTGCCATCTCCCTTTCTCTTGCTTGTGGACCTATCTTCTTACTCGTTTACTTTTTGAGTTTGACAATGTCATGTCTGTCATTATGTCTGGCAATGTAACTACTGTCACTGAGCATTTATATGTATAATACAAAATTTTGTTAAACAATAACTTTTTCTGCAAAGAACACGATTATGTGGCAGTAAATAGAATTTAATTTGTGAAAAATCATCACATGAGTACGTTCAATGCATCGATAAGCGCATCAACGCTGTGATCAAGGAGATAATTTGTTTTGGTTCATTGTCAAAGCTTACCTGAAACGATTTGATAATAGAGAAACCTATTTATGTAATAAATATCAATTTTACACAACGTAACTAGCCTCCAAATTATTTGACATATTGAAAACTATCAAGATTTAGATTTATTTCCAATGAAAACAGTATGAATGCTGAGGTACTTTTCAACGCTTCCTATCAACGTCAAGGATTTATAAACGTTCTTCATCATCAACTCCTCTTCGTCAGGCAATCTAGTATTCTGCAACAAATTTATCAATGAGGAACATACATCTAAGAGGAAAATCTCACATCACAATTTGTTCAAAACTTTTCAAAGGTACAGGAATCACTGATCAACCTTTTATTAAAGGGCGCGGGTGAAATCCACGTGTGGTCCCACGGTTTAGTTGGAATAAGCTTGAAAACATTGAGATAGAAAATTATATCGATGCTTGAAAAACATTTTGAAAAAAAATAAATAATTGTGTCATCCAATATCAATCAAAGTCATTATTTTGTCATTATGACAATAGTAGTAGTTGAGTTTATCCCTTTAAAGGGAAAGGCAATGGAACAGAGCCATACAGCCTGATCTTGGTTTCCATTTGAGGGTTCCGTAGCCGAATGGCAAAAAAACGGAACCCTTATAGTTTCGTCAAGTCTGTCTGTCTGTCTGTCCGTCCGTATGTCACAGCCACTTTATTCTGAAACTATTAGCATCACACAGCTGAAACTTAGTGGGTAGGTGTATCTTGTTCACCGCTTTCCGATTAAGGTACAAAAAGTAAGAAAAAATGATATTCAAGGGGGGGCTCCCATACATTAAACTAAAGCAAAAAATTTTTTTTTACTCAAACCTATTAGTATGGGGTGTTTATAGATAGGTTTTTTAAAATGATGTTGAGGTTTCTAAAACCATTTTTTCGAAAAGTCTAAGGTTTGAGATATAGGCGCTTCCAAAGTGGTAAAATGGGCGTCCCCCCCATCTAACTTTTGAACTAAGAAAGTGAAAATTTTGAAAAAACTATATGATGTAAATCTCAACAAAAACTTGCAACGAAAATTGGTTTGAATGAAATCGAACCAGTAGTTTTTGAGATATAGCACATCTTCAACAACCGCAAACATAACTTTGTTCTTCATACAAACACAATGAAAAACAAAGTTATATTTGCGGTCAACAAAATATTGTAGTATTTTGGGTAAGTGGAAGTAAGAATCCCTAATTCAGTTAAAGTTGGCACGGAACTCTTAGTGCGCGAGTCTGACTCGCACTTGGCGGGTTTTATTTTGAACTGCAGGATGACATTTGGGAATGTCGGTAAAACTAATGAGTTATAAATACCGTTGAAATAACGTTATTTATCTAAGCATGAAAAGTATTTACTCAATAATAGCGAGGTACTCTTTTGGTAGTCTTTATTTCGCTTATTCGAATGCATCGCAATATGAATTATCAAATTTATAGATCAATGCAAGTTTTGTAAATGAAACCTTTTTTGCTATTTTTTTTTTTGTTTTTTTATTTGAAATGGGTTCGCTCTTGTCTCCAGGCTAGACCAGTGGCATAGGCATTTAATATAGGTATGGAATCGATTATTATCAATAGTGTAACATGGTACCTTTACTTGGCAACACTGATCCGGACTGACGTGCCCGTGTCACTCAGTGTCACTTTTCAATGATGTGTTACAATAGCACTACTGTAGTCCAACGCATGTCCAACAGTAGATGCCGAAATATGGGAATTGACCCCCAGAATGATGTCGTAAATTAGAAAAAAAAAAACTTTGTCAGTTTTATTTCACACCTAACCAAACCATTGAACTGATATTATTTGAATTGGCGCAGAGACAATTTTAGACCCCATGTTCACAGGAAAATTGCTAATGTTAGGATAAGTAAGTACTACTAAAATAGTAATCCTACGTGTAAAATGTATGTACCACAGCTGGCTAAAGGCCTGAAATCAACTATGAGGTGGTTTAGACCATACTCCAACACACGGGCTCAGTGCAGATTGGTGAAAGGGCATTTGCAAGGCGAGCAATCAACCTTGCTGTCAAATGTAATCAATCCGCCCTAAGGTCTCTTACTAGGCTTAACGACTAAACTCTACTAATATGAGCTAGTTCTAACTGCTTAACGTGCATTTTTTTTTCATTAGTGCATTCCGAAGCACGCAGATGCCCGTGATATACGTCATTTTAGATAGTTCAAATGGCAACACATCCAAACACGATCATGCCGTAAGTTGCTTAACTTCGGTGATCTCTACCAAAGCGCTGCCACCACTGCACCAAGTTCTTACTACTTAAACAACTTTTTTTTAAATGTATTAATAAAACATACGCCTCGCATTATGCCACTGTATCATTTTAGCTAGTGGGACCGCAGCCTTATCCAAATGTTCCATTAGTGGATTGTGTAACTTGAGATCTGAGGATCTACTCAAGATATAGTGTGTGACTTACGACGCTAAGAGTATGTGTTAAATTGCATTAAAATACATTATAGTATGAATATAATATTTTTTTGTTGCATGTATAAAATTGAAATAATTATACTTTGAAACTAAAATAGGTATAAACTTGGGCTTAACCACTTTCTTGTTTGTATAAGTTACTTTATACCAACAATATCGAATGTGTTTGTGATATTTTTTTTATTTCTGAACCAGCTTTATTGTAGGTACTTTTTTACTTTTCCGATGGTCTCCAATTTCTCTCATTTTCTGTAACTTTAACTGGACAAACTGAAAAAAAATTTTGAACTTTATTAAGTTTTCAATTTAGTTACTGCTCTTTTTCATCATACCTATTTTACAAGGTCGTATCGTTGTACGAAAAATAAAAATTCGTATTCATTTACATCACTGACTGCGAATAAAAGGAACACATTACCATATGTCCCTCGCAATATCATAAATGTGGAGTATATTTAATAGTATGGTGGAACGTGATGTCACATCCATCATCATACCAGAACGTCAAGACTTTGAATAATAATAAACTAACATATTTACTGACATACACGCAAACGACGAATGTCTAAAAAAATCCGCGGGATTATTGTGTAAGGTTCGGTTGCTCTACTTGCAGGGTAAAAAATATGAAGAAGCCTATCCCTAAAATTTGTCATCATAAAAAAAGAGTATTGGAATTTTCACTATAGAGCGTGCTTCACTTGGTTTTTATTTTTTTACTTAATGACGGCTGGGACTGAAAACTACTAAATGACGGCCACGACTGAAACCTTTAGAAATCGATAGATCACATTAATATAAATAAAAAACATTCTTTGGTAAAACTTCGTAAAGTGTCAGGTTTTCGAATTATAAGCCGCCACATATATAAAACGAAAATTAAAGCGTCCTTTACATGTGACAACGTCCGACACGTGACGGTTGAGGAGATTTTGGTCTTTTTATATTTTACTAGCGGTCCCAGCGAACTTTGTTTCGCCCCGGCCCCGTCCCGCCCCAGCCCCGGCCCCGTTTAACGGGATAAAAAGGATCCTATGTCCTTTTCCTGGCTCTAAACTACCTCCCTGCTAATTTTCAGCTAAATCGGTTAAGCCGTTCTTGAGTTATAAGTGGTGTAACTAACACGACTTTCTTTTATATATTTGTAAAATAAAAAGAGATGTAGTTTTTCTTCTTCTTCTTTTTAATGGCTAATCTGTGTTGCCACGTTCGCCAAAGGTTTTGTGTCAAAATTAAAAACGTCAAAATATCATTATCTGTGTGGCCAAACTTTAGTTAATTCTTGTATAATTGCACTTGTCATCGCAAGATAACGTTCGTTGTGGTTCTGCCACTCAGTTACATAGCACTGACAGACTAACAAACAGGATGGATAGGTGAAATCCGAGCTTGTCTATACTGAAGAGATCGTTTGTTTGAGCGCGCTAATATTTGCAAATTCGAATTTTATCAGATTTAAAAAAGAAAATAATACTTAAAGCGTAGTAATAAAAAAGTTCGTGGGAAACTGCCAGTATTTTTTTTTTGCACTTAAAAAGTCATAACTGTTAAAAGCGTAGTAATAAAAAAGTTCGCGGGAAACTGCCAGTATTTTTTTTTTGCACTTAAAAAGTCTTAACTGTAAAAATAGCAGTCCAAAACATACAAATATGTTATTTTATGTGTTTAGCAATATTCTTTTGTTTTTGCGTCCGCCGGCGATCTTTGCGTCCGTAATTCTTTTGAGTTTCATATTTCACCTAAACGATACATATAGGTACGAGTACATAGGTACATATACAACAAAATTACTCCTGAACTTGTCAACCTTAATGTAATACAAGTTTTTTCGGAGCTCACTTTATTTCTGTAATATTCTGGAAGCGTGTGAAAAGAAAACTGACATTGACTTAGATGGCAAAGTAAAGATTTTATACAGGGTAACCTAGTTTTAGATGTTAAAAACAACAACATTTACGAGTTTTATAGATACACAAGTAAAAAAATGATAAACAAATTAACCTTTAAGGTTGTCTTATCAAGGTATTATTGCTTACAGCGTTATCTTTAAAATAACTTCATATAATCAATATTTTAGATTTGAACAGTTTCCAATATAATTATTAGTATAGTAAATACCAGACGTTGCATAATCAAATGTATAGTAATAATAGATTATTCACCTAGGGCGTAAAATGGTGTCTTTCGGCGTGGGCGCCACCTTGAATCACGAGCGAAGCGTAAGGATTGTAGATTTGAGACCCGAGCGAAGCGAGGGCATTAACGGGTTTAAGCTTGAGAGATTGGGGCCAAATGTCTGCCTAGACACTATAAAAAAAAAAAAAAGCTTGTTTGTTTGTTTAAACGCGCTCTTCTCAGGAACTACTAAATCGATTTAAAAAATTGTTTTGTGTTATATAGCTTACATTATGGGGAAATAAATAAATATGCACCAGACAACACACTGGTCTGGTCTGGTTTCAAAGTAAGGAATTTTCTTCCTTGTGTTACGAAGTACCAGACAACTATTATGACGGGGGCGTCTCCCATAAATACTAAAATACATATAACAATGTTCGTACTTATAACACAAAAATTTGCCACTTGGAAGGATATAAGCTATGAAATATTACGCTGCAATGGGAGGGAAGGGAGTAAAATCAAAACGCGCGGACGTAGTCACGGGAAATCGCTGGTTTAAATCGTATAAAAGCAACGAGTACCAATGTTAAGTTATCGGTAAGCTCTCAAAAGGTAATGGCGCATGAGAGACTAAATATCCATTTACGGTTCGTAGTTTATTTTATTAGGTAATAACCGAGCTCGCGTATATTCCCGCGAATTGAAGTATAGAATAAAGTATGCATGGCTCCATTTCGCGACGATATTTTATCGTCGTCTTTTCGGTGTGGAAGACATGCTTTATTTATCTGCTACTAATAATAGTAATAGTAATAGTCCCCCTAGCCGATTTCGACTACGGTGGCCAGTCACAACGACTAACCGACTGCGCGGGACATATTATAGTGCACAAATGTGTGCGCAAACACAGGTGCACTCTCTATTCCTTTCACTCTCATAGCCCGATGGGCCAGCAATCTGACACGACCGGAGAGAGATCAGGCGCAGGACCAACGGCTTTACGTGCTTTCCGAGGCACGGGGGTGAAACACCGCCAACTTCCAAACTCCGGGCTACCCTGAGAAATTCTAAACAGAAAAACCCAGGTATACATTTTTTGGCCGGACCCGGGAATCGAACCCGGGACCTCTGGGGCGCAGCCGTCGCTTTAAAATGCGACCCTCTCACCGCGCTGCTCCACCGAGGCAGTTACTAAGTCTGCTACTAGGGAATAGCAACAGGTTAAGTGGGACATATCGTCCAGATTACTTTCCCCGACTACTATAGTAGGTAAAACATGTTGGTGGCCGAGTGGTATAGGCATGCACGATTGCTATACGTATTAGCAAGTAGAACATGTTGTTGGCCGTATGGTATAGGCATGCACCCGGATAGCGTAAGGCAAAGGATTCGATTCCTTGCCTGACACAGTTGCGATTTTACGAGTGCAATTTGTAATTATAAGTAAAATTTATTATCTTTTAGATTTATTTGCATTATGATGAGGCCATTTTTCTTGTATTTTATTCACCTCAAATCTTGTACTATATTTCTTGCTTGTTATAAGAGGAAGACCTTAGATTGACGAAAAGCTCGGTATAAAATTCTCATTAACATCATTCATAAGAACAATGGACAATGGACACTATCACGATGCCAATGACATGCAGTTGCATACAGTTTTCTATTTGTGCATGACTCATCGTGCAACGTATATTATTCTTGCAGCGATATGAATGAAGTTTTGTTAATGTCTCTCATCATCAATTAATTTAAGAGCTTGTTTTCAATTTTTTTTACAACGATATTACTTTTATAGTACAGAATAAAAAGCCTTTTTGCACATAATTATTGAAATAAAACATGTTACCAAAGACTAACACCTACTTTTAACAAAAATATACGAACGGAAAGGGTGGCTTATGCATGTCATGTGAAAAGGGTAGTTAGTCTTGTGTAGTCATGATGTTATATGGTAGAACAGAAAACTATAATCTGTGGTTCCGATGCATGTTTAAATAGTTTAAATAAAGTGTTACAATCGTGTCTATCTTTACACGATTGCACAACCTTATCTCATAATATAACGAACTCTCACTTTGATTTAGTATAAGGATTAAGGCTATACTCCACTCGTCATAAAATGTACAACGAAATATTTTCACGGAATAAAATATACATAAATTCAGTAACTCTCATGACAGCCCTAATGTATATTCATCACAAATTCGAGGACTAACTTATGTGAAAGTATTCATGAATAAATAATTATAATTATTTTGAATAACTGTACTTTAGTCTTGAAAAGTCAGGTCGTTTTGTACTTATATTTATACAAAATAACACTATTCGAATGTTTCTAAAATCGATACTAATATTATAAAGCTTTGAGTTTGTTTGTTTGAACGCGCTAATCTCAGGAACTGCTAGACCGATTTGAAAAAAAAAAAAATTGTGTCGAAAGCTTACTTATTGAGGAAAGCTTTGAACATCACGCTGCGACGGGACGAGGAAGCAAACTCAAGACGCGTGAACGCTAAGACGCAGGGGACAAAGGGCAAGTAAATGAATAAAATTCAGCAGGGTCCACTGAAAACCAGCGTTAGGTCCTCTAAGGACCTGGCTCATGCTGAATGAGGTCCTATTGGTTCGGACGTCAACGACACACACACGCACTGCTTGGGTGGGTTGAGTAGGTAATATAAGTAATAGATAAGTAAGTGTACCTTCTTTTTTTTCTGTTTCTTTTAATAAACTATGAACATATGTTTGTTAGTTTTTATGTATGTGTGTGTTTGTGATGTCCATTATCAATAAAAGCTTTATTTGTTTCTTAAAATTCTTAGAGCACATTAAAATAAATGTCCTAAAACTACAAAAGTTATTCGAATTCCGTATTTCCGACTCTATGTTTCTTTGTGTCACTTACACATACAAAGACTCGTATGTAGAGTAGGTCTTTAGAGCTAAAATTGCTTGCATTGCATGGTAGCTCGGCTCGTTGCGTCACGCGATTTCATGTCGTGTGTGCAAGCGATTTTCGTTGTAAAATGGTTAGGCGCGAGAGACCAAGGACTGTTATACAGTGCACTTACCATTTCAACCAATTTCTCTGTGAGTTTTGGTTCCAGTAGATTTCCCTGGGGCACTAGTAGCCTCGCTTGACGACTGAAAAATGTAGGTTTCTGTGTATTAGCTAAAGTAGGTATTAGAATAGTTAGATACGGGATTGCTACCATGTACCTTATTATTTATGAGCTTCCGATATTTCGGCACTGTTGCAAGCGCCATGATCACGGAGTAACTGAAGAGAACTTGCGGGTGGGTTGTTATTGGCAGACATATCGGTCTACCCTCCTTCGAAGTCGTTTATTCCGCTCGCCGCCGGTACCATTGTCCACAAACTCACTATTTACTCGCGTCTGTTCTCGACACACAACACTGACAGTATCTTTTCGCGAAACGGCACTATTTTTATTTACACGGTTTTTACACATTCGAACCACTGGATTCCAGACACTTGACAATTTAAACCCGTCCTCACGATTGAAATTTTTGTATTTAGTTATTTCGATCGCTTCCCTAACCAATCTTGGTATGTAGTGGCGTTCTGTCGAAATTATCTGAGGGTTGTGGAACTCGATCCAGTGATTTGGCCCCGATTCTAATAAATGTTCAGCAATAGCAGATTTCTGTCTGTCGTTGTTTTTGACCGCTTTTATGTGTTCACTCATTCGGCACGCTATGGAACGTTTAGTTTGGCCAATATATGAGCTACCGCAGCTGCAGTCAATTTTGTAGACACCAGGTCTTTGTAGTGGGAAACTGTCTTTGGGAGATCTTAAACATTGTGCCACTTTTCTTAATGGAGTGAAGACAGTATTTAGTGAATATTTATTTAGAACATTAGAGACCTTGTCTGTCACTCCTTTTATGTATGGCAAAAATACTGGTTGTCTATCTACCCTATCTTTCCGGTGTCTCACTTTGTGTCTAGGTGGAAGTTGCCCTTTAAATCCATTACTCAGTAGGACCCGCTGAACATGTTCCAATTCTTGGCTAAGATTTTCGCTATCGCACAAATCATAAGCACGGTTCGTCAGCGAGGTCACCACTGAATCAAGATGTCTAGGATGGTGATGTGAGTTTGCGTTGAGATAGCGATCAGTGTGAGTGGATTTCCTGTACACAGAATGACTGAGTGATCCATCATTTCGTACACGGATCATTACGTCCAGAAACGCTAGACTTCTGTCCTCTTCCACCTCGAAGGTAAAGTTCATTTTTGGGTGAATGCCATTTAAGTACGCCAAATGAGACTCCACATCCTGTCTGTCACCCCTCAATACACAGTATACGTCATCTACATACCTCTTCCATAGTTTTATCTCCGTTGTAGCCGTGGCAAGAGCTTTTTCTTCAAAAAACTCCATCCATATATTCGCGACCACAGGAGCTACGGGACTGCCCATGGCAACTCCATCTATTTGAAGGTAGTATTGACCCCGGTAAACAAAGAAGTTCTTTGACAGGCAATGATGTAAAAGTGCTGCATATTCCATTGGGATGTCATGTTCTTGCAACTTTACCTTCACCACTTCCATGCACTCCGCTACTGGTGCATTAGTGAAGAGCGATTCTACGTCAAAACTGACCATCACCTCATTCATCTCCACTTTAGTATCATGCAGAATTTCAATAAAGTGGCGGGAATCTTTGACAAAAGACGACGTTCGGCCTACTATTGGTTGCAATACTTTTGCTACGTGCTTAGCCAGTTCGTACGTTGGTGAGCCTATTTGGCTAACAATTGGTCGCAGGGGCACATTCCGCTTATGTACTTTAGGCAAACCGTATAGTTTTGGAGGCTGGGCATTTCTAGGTCGTAGTAAGAACTTAAGGATATCGTCGTCTATGGCGCCTGCGCTTTGTTTGATAAGTGACCGAGTGCTACGATCAGTTCTCGCCGTTGGGTTATAATCTACCATTTTGTAAGTATTTACATCACTGAGTAAACTTTGTAACTTATTGTCGTACTCAACAATGTCCATGATAACTGTTGCATTACCCTTATCGGCTTTAAGGACTATAATGTTATCATTCATACGAAGCTCTCTTAATGCCGCTGATTCAGAAGAGGTAATATTCGGTTTCCGTGGTGTAACATGGCGTTATATCACGGCGATATCTTGTCTTAACATGTCCGCATCTACTGATGGTATTTTGTTACGCATGATACCTTCTTCAACCGAACCAATCAGCTCCTCATAGGGAATACGTGTCGGTGTAATGGCAAAATTCAACCCTTTCTGTAGAACAGATTTTGCAGAATCAGACAACTCGGAACTTGACATATTTATCACCGTTCGAGTTGCGATCGAGTTCTCATAGAAGGTGGCGGGCTTCTGTTTTTTACACAATGACTCAAACTTACGATCATGTTTCATCGCTCTTAGTTCCTTAGTACGTAAAGTAAAAAAATTTCAATCGTGAGGACGGGTTTAAATTGTCAAGTGTCTGGAATCCAGTGGTTCGAATGTGTAAAAACCGTGTAAATAAAAATAGTGCCGTTTCGCGAAAAGATACTGTCAGTGTTGTGTGTCGAGAACAGACGCGAGTAAATAGTGAGTTTGTGGACAATGGTACCGGCGGCGAGCGGAATAAACGACTTCGAAGGAGGGTAGACCGATATGTCTGCCAATAACAACCCACCCGCAAGTTCTCTTCAGTTACTCCGTGATCATGGCGCTTGCAACAGTGCCGAAATATCGAAAGCTCATAAATAATAAGGTACATGGTAGCAATCCCGTATCTAACTATTCTAATGTTAGTGACCATGAAAGTTTAAAACAATATAAAGTAGGTATTACTTCATACTTAGGTACTTTTAGGTTCTCGCAAAGAAAAGGCAAAATACATGCATACATACTTAGAATATGAAAATATGCATGTTTTGATTTAGAGTTCCGACAGGTATTTATATTTAAGCGGTTGACTACCACATAATCCGCCAATTGTACAACTTACAGTTCAAGAAAGCTTTAATAAATATTTAACTATTTTAAAATATTTATTTTAAAATAGTTACAATTCTGTTAATATTATAAATGCGGAAGCTAGTGAGGAGAGATGAGGTATGGGTGTATGTTTGTTACTCTTTCACGCAAATACCACTGGATAAATTTTTATGAAACCTTACAATGATGAAGCGCTTATTAAAATATCACAAGCTTTAATTCAGTGATATATTATTGAGATCCGACATTTACAAGATGAAACCGCGGGGAATCGCTATTTGTACTTGCGGGACACAGTTTTCCTATTGAATAACATTTATTTTATTTATTTGGTTTCGAAAAACAAAAAGATGTTAAAAGGTAAACATTGTGCGGCAAGATTCAAGTGATAGCTTATCAGTCCGTCTGTCTGTCTGGGGAACAAACATTAACAGATGAGAGCAAAAACAAATTGCCAACACCAAGAGAAAATCACACCGAAGTGAACTGTGATAGAAACAAAGGTACAATCAATCAACTTAAATTTGTGACCAATATCTTTAAAATCGAATTTATGTACCACCATTCAAGAAAATCAATGAATAGGTAGGTACTAAAGAGTTATTATTTATTTATATAACCAGATGAGTATGATCAACCTACTGATTTTGTCTCTAGCTATTAAAGATAGTCATCATGAACGACGTTGAGAAAGTAGTTAATGCATTAATTTAGATTCAGGTTGTATTTTGAACGTAATCTCGAGTGAAAGTAATTTCAATACTGACAATAGCAATTTTCACTTATACACTGATAAACTGCATAATAAGAAGTTTTAAAGTTTTTGATTGACCAGAGAGACAACTTTCGGATGTGCACAGGTGCCCCTAGTAAATAAGATTTAAACCATATCTCTCCTTCTGGCGCAGACCAAAAACCACACGGTAGCTCCATTGTTAAGAACGTTGACCCGGTTTGCCAGAGATGCTGGTTCAAATCCAGCCAGCGGTAAATCCAGTGGCTTATAATTGAATCTTATTTGAACAAAAATAGCAATGCGAGTATCAACAATATTCAAAATTAATGCGAAAATGAACGACTATGTTAATTTTGTGGGCTTTTTCTTATTGCTTCGGTGTGAGAGTATCTCTTCATGATAAAGGTCACCGCACAAAAAGCCTCCTATCTCAGTCAATTATGAAGCAAAATGCCTTTTAGTAGATACTTCGATTTTGTGAGAAGGTAACCTTGTTAAAATCTCTTTTAGCCACTTATATTCCGGACTGAGTAGAGGTATTGAGTAATACGGATACCTATATTTAAAAATCAAACAATATGTACAGTGCCCAATAATGGTATTACTAAAAGGTTTTTTCATTGAGAATTGATGTATGGGCACTTAATTAAACACTGAATGTTTCATATAGCACTGAAAACCGGTGAAAACGGGTATTAGGCTTTTACTTTTTAGAGACAGCACCTTATAAATCAGTCCTTACAATGTTTTTGACCTATTTCTAAAATCTACTCAAATTTGTCTGTTTTGAACGCCTAAAAGCACAAAAAAACGCATTTGCCTTGTATTAAAGGAGAAACAAATTAATTTTAAGTCGGTGCATGGTACCGACAGCACAATAGGATAAGCACACCATGCATCGACTCCAAATGAGTTATTCCACCGAAACAGTTCAAAGTACTGTAAAACAACTTAATCTATATCAAGAGTAAACCCATTCTTATTTAATATCGAATTCGTAATTGCTAGATTTTAAGAGGTAAAATTTTAGCAAGAGAAATTTATAAAAGTAAAAAAATAATAAAGTTTCTTCTCAATCGTTGTCGTGTTGTTGGTTTTGGTTACCCCAATTTATTTCATGTGGGTAGCGTAACTGTAGTTCTCCTACATTTTTATTTTATTTCCTTTCTTCAGTTCTGAAAGTTTGCATTGCTTCCGAAAGTTCGTAACGACAGGAAGAGTTACATGCGATAGGAAGACGCGATTCAGTTGCCAACTTCTTAAGGGGCAGTTGCAATCAGAGATGCAGGCTGTTTATTTGTCATTTATTAATTTGGATCACAAACAAATTTACATAACTGCACTATACCAGCACTTAGCAAGGGCTCCCGCTGAAAACAGTGTCGTGGCATGCTTACCATCTGCTGTCACGACTTATACTGAGCGGGGTCCTTTTTGGCACACTATGAGGCTTTGTGATTTTTGTTCCGTCTTATTCTTTATTTTAATTTTTAGTGAAGACAGCCAGTCATTTAACCACAGTTGCACGTAGGTGTCGATGCAGCTTAAGATGGACCATTGTTCACAGCGACCGATCACAAGCGGTCTGCATCCAGTTCGATCCTGCGATCTTTGTTGTTGGAATTGTAATAGTTATTATCTCATTTCGGACAGTGACGATAATAGCAAAGTAAAAATCATGAAAATCGGTCCACCCGCTCAATTTAAAAAAAATATTCTTGCATAAGACACTTTTTCTAACCATAACAAACACAACAACAAAAAATATTTGCGTTATTATTCACGCGTGATGCCGTGACCAAGAGAAATATGGATTCTTTTTATATGTAGATTTATTCAAAATCTTTATTTTGCAATGTACGAGTAAGTGCTTCCCAAATTGGAAACGCAGCTTAAGCTGTGTTCTATTGGCAACTTCGTTTTATGGCATTTGCAGTGCGGATGGGCCTTGGGAAGGTTGAACGCGGATGAGATACTAACATGTTTATTGGGTGCGAATTTACGAAGAAAATCGTAAAAAGCCTATAAGGCTCTATTGCACCATACTCTACCAGCGTCAAATAGTTGACTACCTAAAAACACAACTCTCCTTTTGGCGTAGACAGGTTAAATATGGTAAGGCTTCAATAACATGCTGCATCCGAGCCTCAATACACGCCCGACTAGGCACGGATGTCATTCCTATTATTAGTTTTTAATAAAGTAAAATAATTACAGTCCTTTGCTTGACAGCCCTTTTCAGGCTCATAATAATTATTATATTATATTTTTTTCACTGTACTTGTATTAGTTAATGCCGTCACATTAAAAAAAGTATGTCTTATTACGTATACACTATCAATTAACATATTATTATCCAATGAGCAATAATTTAATGGCAGTTGTATTGAAAAGTGCAGTTTTCAAACTGGAATAAGGTAAAACATGACCATTTGAAAAATAAATAATTCATCTGTACTTTATACTAACAATTTGGATTATACTCGCTGAAACATGTGGAAAAGGTTGTAGTCATTTTGAAATAATAGTCAGTAATCTCACGTTTCTACAGTTTTTCCTTAAGAGGATCGTGTGAAGAGATTTTTTTGTCAAAAAAGTGAATGTTTAGGTTTTTATATTTTCTGAAACATACAATATAAAAAAATAACGTACGAGCATAGTTTTTTAAAATATCTCTAACATGTAAAAAACTGACAAAATCAGACAACGTATAAGGAGTGGAAAACGTTTTCTCTTTTTGTATGAAAGCTTGCGTGCACACAATCCTCTTAATGCTCTGAAAAATGCAGTAAACATACGCACATTTGAACAACTATCACTAGCGTATGGAACTAACACCACAAACAAACTTCTTGCCAGATGATTTGACGCCACTGGCATCAACGCATACAAACATAGGCAAAGCAAACTTGCTTCTATATCTATAAGAGAAAGGGTTTCATATACAACATTCAAATTTCATAGAATACGTCAGTTCATGTCACGATCTGGGGTTACTTTATGAATAGGTTACTACGGACGACAAAATTTTTACGTCTTTTGCGTATTTTTTTTTAAATTTTAGCCCGAAAATTGGATTATTTACGTGTCACGAGTTTTTGTTAAGTAACGATTAACGTCAATAAATGTCTCTGAGTGCTGCTAGAAATATTAATATTTATCATAATGTTTTCTAAAGAAATACTTAATTGATAACAACGACCGTGCCTGCTACATAATATTTTGTATTGTGAAAAATAACTTTTGCTCGCATATGAGCGGAGTTATAAAAAATTTACGAGCTTTTTGGGGACTGCATCGTTTTATAGCCAATACTATACGAGTATTATTTCCATCGGAAAACTACTAAACTAGCTTATTAATCTATAATAGGTTGTTTGTTATATAAGTTATTATATTTATATTATTCAGAATACAATTTCGACGCAATAAAAAAGCAAAAGATGTTCGAGATCGGCAGTGGATTCAACGTGGTAGGCAAAAAATATAAGGGAGGTTTTGTCTGTCAGGACTCACCTATTATCCGCCAGTAGATGGTTTCCAGGTTGCAGGTGATCACCGAGGACACAGGCACAGTCACACAGGTCTTCAGATAGGTTTAAGGGAAAGCACACGCGAAAATTGAGCCCTGGTAGGTCAGTCTAGTGTCATAGGAACAACGTCTCGGAAGCAACTACTTTACGGGGTTCTCAAACAAGCAAAAAATAGGTAAGTACTCAAAATGATGTGCGTAGGAGCGCGCGCCGCAAGATTAGGATGGCAACACAGGTTTCAATCAAATTATTGTAATGAACATATCGCCCGCCCTAAACACGTTAAGTGTTTACGAGAGAGAAAGGAAGGGTAAAAGGAAAAGTTATATACTAAACTGGAAGACGAACCAGCTTCGTCACAGATCTCTTAAGGATACCTGTAGGAGTTTTCACATCAACGACGCGAACAACTTTGTCTTGTCCAGGGTATAAATGAGCAATGCGACCACGGCGCCATTGCAAAGGTGGGAGGTTGTCGTCCTTTATTAGAACTAGTTCGCCAACTTGGGGAGGATTACAAGGAGATGTCCATTTATTCCTTGCCTGTAAGGTATTTAAGTACTCTAAATGCCAACGAGACCAAAAGTGCTGCTTAAGTTGTTGGATCAGCTGAAACCGTGTGAGGCGATGAAGCTTAACATTCTCATAAGGGTACTCAGGTAAAGCGGTTAAAGGCTGACTTATCAAAAAATGTCCGGGCGTTAATACTTCGACGTCGTTAGGATCTGGAGAAAGTGGACACAGAGGCCGCGAGTTTAAAACTGCTTCTATTTTGGTAAAAACAGTTGTTAATTCCTCAAAGGTAAGAGGGGTTTCTCCTATCACGCGTTTGAGGTGGGATTTTGTCGATTTCACAGCAGCTTCGAAAAGGCCTCCCCAGTGGGGGCAGACAGGGGGGTCGAAAACCCAGTTAATATTGCGCTTGGAAAGCTCGGAACCAATAGTAGCTTGATTTTGAGACAAGAAGGACTCTAACTCCTGTAAATAATTACGTGCACCGATATAATTTCGGCCACAGTCCGAGCGGATAAGGCGAGGTAAACTACGACGTGAAACGAATCGGGAAAAGGCGGCAACAAAGGCTTCGGTGCTTAGGTCCGACACGACCTCAAGGTGGACTGCCTTGGTGGAGAGGCAAACAAATACACAAAGGTAACTCTTGACCAACCTTTTATTTCTATAGGCCTGAACTTTGGTGTAGAAGGGGCCCGCGAAGTCAGTGCCTACACCATCAAATGGCCTAGCCGCGGTGACACGGTCCTTAGGAAGGTCACCCATAGGAGGCTGGGAGGTAGCCGTTTTAAGTCGATAACAAGAAAGGCATTTAAAAATCACATGTTGAATAGCGCGGCGGGCAGACAGGATCCAGAATTCTCTGTTTAGAATAGCCAGAAGGGCATTCGCACCTGCGTGAGCATTTTCACGATGGTAATGGGAGATTAAAATATTCAGGAAATTACCATTTTTAGGCAGAAGCAGGGGGTGTCTAGCGTCATAAGGAAGGTCAGAGTGTCTCTGTCATCTAAAAACAGGCTTAATTTCCTGAGGGAGTTGGTGATTGTATCACCCCTCTTCAAACGGTCTAGTTCATCACTGAAGCAGGTAAATTGAACAATTTTCACTAAATATATAAGAGATTCTCTACGCTCTTCAGTACTCAGGAATGAGGAGTAAGTTTTAGGGTATAAAAACCGCTTTAGGTAACAAGTTACATTTATCAACTTGTTCAAGGAGCTATACCGCTCTAATAAAAAGGAAGGGTCCGGAGGAGAAACTTCAGCAGACACTACTAAACAACGTAGTCCCGGGAGGTCATTATTCGAGGTAGGTTCCGCAGTCACGGGCCACTGATTAGGAGACTCGGTCAACCACGAAGGAGAAAACCAAAGAGTGTGGTCTACCAATTTAGAGACGGGCATGCCTCTTGATGCACAGTCGCTAGGGTTCATATAGCCAGGAATATGTCTCCAATGACTAGATGTTGGAGAATTAATAATTTGGGAAACACGATTTGCCTCAAAAGTCTGAAGAAGGTGGGGAGGTGTTTTCAACCAACACAAAACAATTTTGCTATCCGTCCAACTATGGATTGAAGTCAACACAGACGTCCTTTGCAGACAAAGAGCGACGTGATGTAATAATTTAGAGAGGAGGGTAGCTCCTAACAATTCCAACTTGGGAATTGTTAAACGGGTCCTAACGGGTGCAACCTTTGACTTGGCCATAACAAGATGGACGGAGCAATTACCAGACGTATGTTCTGCGCGTAAATAAACGGCCGCAGCATAACCTAACTCGGAGGCATCGCAAAAACCATGTAGCGATAAGGAGGAGGAACCGCTAGAAAGTATATGACGAGGAATAGCCACTTCGCTCACTTTAGTCATATCTTGAATAAAGGTAGCCCACTCTAAAGCGAGGGGCTCTGTGAGGGGATCATCCCAGGAAAGGCCAGATAGCCACAAACGTTGGATAAACTCTTTGGCCTTAAACATGACTGGAGATATCCAGCCACAGGGATCATAAATTCGGGCAATCACAGATAATACCTTTCTCTTTGTAATCACTGTATCACAGGCATCATAGGAACATTTATAGGTAAATGAGTCGCTCACAGGGTTGTACTGAACACCTAACACTGCTATAGTCTGCGGATTACCCTGATCTACGATTGAGTGAGGAAGTTGTAAATGGTCTAGGGGCATATCATCCAAGAGTTCGGGTCTATTAGATATCCACTTACGAAGCTCATACCCACCAGCGGCCATGATCCCTTCAAGCTCTGATTTTAAGGCCCGTGCAGAAGAAATACACGCTGCTCCACTAAGACAGTCATCAACGTAAATATCCCTTTCAATAACTTCAGCAGCTCGGGGAAAGTTCAACCGCTCTTGTTCTGCGAGTTCAAGAAGGACCCGAATCGCAATATAAGGACTAGAGCGAAGGCCATACGTATTGGTGTTAAGCTCGTATGTGAGGAGAGGATGAGAAGGGTCCTCGCGCCAAAGTACCAGTTGGTACCTTCTATCCTCGGGGTGTACCCAGGTCATGCGGAACGTCATACGAATGTCGGCAACAAACACTACTTCGTGCATACGGAAATTCGTAAGGATATGGGAGATATCTCGCTGAGGTTTAGGGCCAGTGTGTAAACATTGATTTAAGGACACTTTATTGGATGTCGGGCTACTTCCATCGAAAACAACTCGTATTTTACCACCAGCGCTCTTAAAAACTCCATGGTGGGGAATGAAATAATGTTCACGGGTGGGATCATATGACGAAAGGGACATGTGATTCAACTCAATATATTCACGCATAAAGGATATGTATTTTTCACGAAAATGAGGATTACCTTGCAAACGCCCTTCAAGGCTTCCAAATCGCTTAACGGCATTGGCCTTAGAATCACCGAGGAGTGGACGATCTTGTAAAAAAGGGAGCCTCATCATAAAACGTCCATCATTCTCACGAGTGGTGGTTGCTTTGAAGAATGTCTCACATTCTAAGTCCAAAGGGTTTGAATTAGACAGCTGGGGGGCCTCTACAATCTTCCAGAACCTTTCCACTATTTGGGACAATGAAACTCCAGTCATAGGAGGTTCCATTTCAGAAAGACGTCCAGGAACAGGGCCTGACAAGACGAACCCAAAGATTGTCAATATGGCAGTAAGGCCATCAGGTAAAACAAACAACTCAGGCTTCAACAGGCGGCCAATGATGGCAGCTCCAAGTAGTACACTTATAGGACCAGGTTTATGGAACAGGGGGTCAGCAAGTGGTAGATGCTTGGTAGGGGTAACAACACTTTTAGGTACATCTACTTCTGGGAGGGACCCAGCAATCACGTCGACAACTATGGCGGTAGTCGATATCACAGGTAGGGTAGAATTGACAGGTTTAAAAGAAAGGGATACAGTTCCATGGGAATGGAATGACTGTATATTACCTATTCCACGAACGGGCACATGTGAAGGAGTGATAGGTAAGTTCATTTGGTCCGTAACAAACTCTGTAGTAAGGAGGCAGCCTTGGGCGCCGGTATCTAATAAGGCACGGGCTTCTGCGTAATATCCAGATGAAGTTTTAACGTGAATTAAGGCCGTAGGTAAAAGAACAAGAGAATTGCGTGATACTGAAGTAAGGGTAGGTACAGGAAGGTTATCTAGTCAGAATTGTGAAGAGTCGTTTGGCTTTGAATGGAAGGCACGTTCATCCTGAGATCTTGGAGGAGGAGCGTGATAAACAGGATCACTATTGGGTACAGGCGAAAATCGCCCGCCCGAACGCGGGGGTGAAGCTCTGTGGGAATTACGAGGTGAAAAGCTGTTATAGGCTCTAGTGCGTGGGAAAGTACGTTCCGTCAGGTCACGCGGCGGGGACGTCCTCGGCGAGTTTGAAGGTAAGGCTGCGACGTCGCGGTAGGAGCGTTCATGCTGATGCTTCACAGGGGCGTCATCGGCATAACACAGCAACGTATGATGACTAGAACGACGGCAGGTATTGCAGCGATAATCTCGCTTGCATTGAGATATGGAGTGTTTATCTAGGCATCGATAACACAAACGGGCCTCTTTAACTACATTGACACGTTGACGTGTAGGGAGGCGAACAAACTCGGGGCATTCGCGTACGTAATGCGACGTACTATTACAAACGTGACACTTCGGTGTGGGTGCAAACGTAACAAATGTCTTCGTAGGAGGCGGAGACCGCGCGTTAGATTTCGGGAATCGAGTGGAGCTCGTACTAAGTGAGGCAGTAGTGTCGACGACCGAAGCACTACCTACATTGTCGTGATGCCTACATTCATCCTCTAAGAAGGTAATAAGTTGATCAAAGGTTGGAAGTTTATTAGGGTCATCACCAAAACGACGCTCAAAACGGGATTTTAATTCAGAAGGCAACTTCGCAAGGCATAAGTGTACCAGTAAATATGACCAATGATTAACAGGCAGGTCTAATCGTTCTAAACAACGGTAAGTTGAGAGAAGAGGGTTAAGAAACGATACACGTAAGCCGGACAACTTAGGTGAAATATTAGGTAGCATCATTATCTGCGCGATATGCGTATCTGCCAGGACGCGAAGGTTGTGATACCTACGCTTGAGAAGGTCACGAGCCACAGTATAATTGCCCGCTTCAATCTTAAGGTGCTGAATCAACCTACGGGGCTCATCAGACAAGGCACCGACTAGGTAATGAAGCTTTAAGGTAGGGGTCAAAGTCGACTGATTGTCGACCACACTATCAAACTGGTCTATAAAACTAATCCATCCGTCTGGACGGCCGTCAAATCTAGGTATAGGTAGGTCAGGTAATTTACTAGCCGGGGTGTCAACAATCATGGACTTATTTTCCTTCAAGGGGGTACTAGTACGGGGAGACTCGAACTGGTGGGGTTTTATTTCCTCCAATCTTATTTTAAGGTCATCTACCTTGTCCCTCACAACGCGCATCTCGGTTTTAATTTGAACATATTCTTGTTCATAAATAGCAGGGTCAAGGTTTCCTAACAACTTAGAACAGGCAGCTCTAAACTTATCACACATAAGTGGGAGGTCAGAAAGACGCACACGCATGCGATTAACGGAGAAGGTCTCAAGGACGCGATGGGAATCATCAACCCAATCACTCACATAACGAATTTCACCTATAGCCTCACGGTATTCAGCCGTGTCCGTGTAAAGTAGGGCCCTCACGGTCTCGTTACCCGATTCAGAATCAGGCATGTTTGAAGTAGGTATATGTACTTACTTACACTAAAATCAATGGTAATTAATCAACACGTAATTTTCAAAAAGGCAAAGGAATGCAGGACGGCTCGGTGAAGGTGTAATGAATAAAATAGGTAAGGAATAATCGTAACTCGTAAATAGCTCGTATAAACACACACGTGGCGGAGGGACGGCGAACGTTATCAATAGCACAACAATAGGCAGGAATGCAAGTAATTAAAATGCGCTCGCGCACCCCGTAACACAATGATGAATTTGGATATTTATTTATTTATCGTCATTATGTAACTACTAGAAATGAATGGAACTAAGATGGCTACCGCGTGCAAAGGGGGAATGCAGATTTCACAATAATTACTAAGATAGAATGAGACGTTTTATGTAAAGGGTGGAAGCTAATTAATTACGTTAATTTTAAAATAATTATTTAGGCAAAGGTCCAAAATAAACTACGCTCTGCTACCAAAAGATGTTCGAGATCGGCAGTGGATTCAACGTGGTAGGCAAAAAATATAAGGGAGGTTTTGTCTGTCAGGACTCACCTATTATCCGCCAGTAGATGGTTTCCAGGTTGCAGGTGATCACCGAGGACACAGGCACAGTCACACAGGTCTTCAGATAGGTTTAAGGGAAAGCACACGCGAAAATTGAGCCCTGGTAGGTCAGTTTAGTGTCATAGGAACAACGTCTCGGAAGCAACTACTTTACGGGGTTCTCAAACAAGCAAAAATAGGTAAGTACTCAAAATGATGTGCGTAGGAGCGCGCGCCGCAAGATTAGGATGGCAACACAGGTTTCAATCAAATTATTGTAATGAACAGTCCCATTTATTGTTTATCAGCTCGTGATATACGTATTATATGACAAACTGATTATTATTTGACTAATGCAGATACTTATGCAATGTGTTATATGTTTATTTTATTTACATATTATTTAAAATAAAAAAAACATCCATCGCAAATTAAAAAAACACCTGTTTTTTTTCATAAAATATGGCTAAGAACATTTGGGATAAAAATATCAACGACACATAAATCTTAACGAAATCAGTTTATCCGTTTTGGAGTAACGATACCACAGAAAGATGCAGAAACTGACACATTTACTAATAACACACCCTTCTTTTTGCGTCGAGGGTTTTAAAGATTTAGATACGATACTTAAATAATAAGGTACAGCAATCCCGTATCTAACTATTCTAATGTTAGTGACCATGAAAGTTTAAAACAATATATTGTTTAAGTTTTTCTCAATGTTTATATATTATTCCTACTGGTTGTGATTTAAGTTTCATTATGAGTCTACGGAACTCTTATATTTACGCGAGTGACAATTTAAGTGTGAGTGAACAAATTAAATAATTAATTCCAATTTAACAAGCCCAGTTACATTGACTCCGATAAAGTGTTAAGCTTAACTTAGCCAAATGTAGAGGTTTATTCCGCTCCGAGCTTGCTCTAAACCTTTTATCGTTCGCTCACACATAGAATTAATTATTTGACTACAAATTACAGAACCCCTCTTTATGAGGTATAAGCTCTAGTATAAATTAACTAATAATACACAAACAATTTTGTTACTGATTTAGTAAACTATTGAAATCTAAATATATTAGAGAGTAGTAGTAGTAGTAGATATTATAGAGCTGTGTTTATTTGTTTGAGCATTGTCGGTATTCGTAGCGGAGGTGTTTAGAGGTCTCATAGCGCAGTGGTGGCAGCGCTTTGGTAGTAATACCGAAGTTTAGCAACTTACGGCGCGGTCGGTGTTTGGATGGGTGATCATTCCGACCATCTCAGTGGCGTATATCACGAGCATCTCCGTGCTTCGGAAGGCACGTTATGCAGTTGGTCACGGCCAATATCGGTTATTATTAGTCGTTTAGCCTAGTCAGAGGCCATATGGGCGGCTTGATAAAATCTGACAGCAAGGTTGGTCGCTTGCCTTGCAAACACCCCACATTTTGAGATAGGCTTTTGCAAAGCAGTGGGATGCTTACAGGCTAACTTAAATTTTTTCACCCTACCTACCCTAATTATGTGTATTGCATTGCGGTGTCCCAACGTTCGGCAGATGTTTCATACGCTATGTGGATAATCTTGTAAGTTTGTAAGAAACACCTATATCTTCAGATGCCAACAAGAAGAACCTGAACTAAAGTGACCACACTTTCGGGTTGACTGATCGAGAAAGAACTTCATGCGAGTAGTTTTGCTAACTCTCCTCTGACTTTTGGGTTGTTCACTAAAACTAAAATTCTTGTTTAGTGCTCTCTACTAAGTTTAAGATGTCACTTTTGTGTTTGTGTATTAGGAAATTTAAGGGAATTAGCGGGTTCTTGATAAAATGTACATATTTTGTTGTAAAATTCAAATGTACGGCTTCTAATACGATATTTTCAAGTTAAGGTTTGTTTCACTATGTTGAAATACTTAAGGTCCAGTTGATTTTGTTGCCCGATATTCTATCGGAGTGAAGTTCTTTATTCGAATTATTGGTTGGGTAGTGCTCATTTTTCGATTGTGAATCAGGTTCTTAATAAAATTAAAGCGAACTGAACTATTTTTTTATGTAGTAGACCCTTAAAAGTATTACAAGCATCGATTGTTACTGTTGAATTAGCTGTGAATAAAGTCGGAATCATCCTTTATTAGCTCGGTCGTGTAACGAAAACTCTAAGCCTTCTTTTGAAACATTTTCATTTCGGTTTATTTTCTAGAATTTATTTTCTAAAGTTATTTTTTAGTCTTTCTTTCTAGGACCATTTATGCTTAAGGCTACTTATCCAAGGAAAAAAATGCGTCATGCTCTATACTATCATAAATACAAAGCTGCAATAAAAAGGTCGTTTAGAATAGAAGAGCAACAAAAAATAACAATTAGCAACTCTACACGCTACGAATGTGTTTTTGGGGCATACTTACCGCTCGGATGTCAAATAATGCGTAAAATATTTTGTAAAAAATGCTGTACTTGATCTGGTTTAAACTGCAACAAAAATCTTTAAAATTAACCACACCAAAGTGTTCACACACAGACACGACAGAATTTTTTAGTGTGTTCAGTAAAGTAGTTAGTAAATTTGGTCCGCCTATATTTGGTACATTTGTGTGTAATTACATTTAAGGATGTGCCCTTTTGCATAACTAAGGTAACTAACTGACAAAGCCCAGCGGATCAGTAAGCTCAAGTGGCAATGGGCAGGGATCATAGCGCGAGGAACTGATGGCTGTTGGGGCAGAAAAGATTGGAGACCCTTCTAAGGAATAATTCAAACTGTAATCACTGAACTTGCAAAGTTATAATAACCTTTACCAGTTTCATTCATTTTTTGAATTGGTACATAATGAAAGTGATGGTACATAAACAAAGTCAGATGTGTTTAAATATAGATATCTATTGTGATAGCCGGTGATCTCGCCTGGGGCTAATCCTAAATGGTCTTCGCAGAATACCAGTAGTCGTGACGTGCTTTTGCCGTCACTGACACATACTGAGCGAAGGCCATTTCAGTGCCAAAAATTGTTATCATTAAAGTAGGAGCAAAATGTTTAGTTTAGTTTTAAGTGTAACTTAAAGGAAAAAAATTGTAAAAATATTTTGGTGCTGAATAAACGTTTTTTCTTTCTTTCTTTCTTTCTTTCAACCAAAAGCGTAGGGCAGCCACAAAATATGTAGGTCGTTGACTGATTTGATGGATAGACGACATTGTAAAGATCGTAGGATCACATGGATACAGACTGTAGTGTATGTGTAAAAGAGAAGGAAGTATTCTGTCGTCTCCTGCGCACACTGGTTCCCCGACGAAGCCGGGGCGGGGTGGCGGTGGGGATACTTTACTCGCCACCACGGTGAAGGACGGACGTGTTAGTCAGTGTGACGTAAGGAGCCGATACCCGGGATGCCGGGATACTACATTTTGGCAACGAGGATGTAAGTACTGTGAAACATTTATAAAAAAAGGGAGAAAACAATATGTATTTGATATAAGTCTCATAATGCATTTAGTACAATAATTGAAGTTACATCGGGCTAAATAAATTCGCGAACAGTTTATTAGTATCCTATATTACAATGTTGAAGGAAAATATAAGAAATATTTTGTAAATAGCTTTGTTTGTGTTGTTTACACGATTTTAAGTAATCGTATCGCGGGCACAGCGGGTGGGAAGTTACCAACTAATGTTTTCTTGAGAGTTAACGTTAGGGGAATTCATTTGTGATAACAAAAGCTTACGTATAGATATTATGTGTATACCTATGACATACATGTGTACCTCCTATGTGAAACGTAGGTGTATGAAAAGGCTATGCAGCAAAACATAATGGTTATTAAAGCGGGGTACGTGATGTATTGTATTTATTACCTATAAAGGTATTTGCTATTTATGCATTTCAATGGTTGTTTAAACATAAAGTTTTTAAACGTAACATTATGATGACGAACGAGAAAATGTGGTATTTAGGAAATAATTAAGTTTAAGCATTAATAATTGATAATATTGGTACGGTCATGTAATGAGGAGGGAAGAAAGTCATGTAACTAAAAGAGTGATGAGTATGAATGTGGATGGCTGGAAGGGAAGAGGCCGACCAAAGAAGAGATGGATGGTGTTAAAAATTATATGAGTGTGAAAGGAGTGGATAATTCAGTGACGAGTGATAGAATAGTGTGGAAGCGCAAAACATACTGCGCCGACCCCAGATAACTGGGAACAGGGCAAGTGAATGATGATTAATAATTGATAATATCTATTCGTATTTTATTGCGATTAATTGATGTGACCTTCGTCAGTTTTTAATCAATTAATTTATTAAGTACACAAAACAGAAGCACAGACAGTCACATAATACAGGGTCTACGTATGCTAGCACTGTTAATCCAAAACATGTTTACATAGCATGATGAAGCATATCTAATTTAGGATAGGATAAAACATAATCGAGGGTTGGCAAATTATTATAATTATATTAGCGAAATTTGAAAATGAAGTGGAAAGAGTGTATACAACTTGATATTATAGATCTTTACATACAGATACAGATAATTATAGATGATAGAAATAATAAATAGATGCAGTAATTAATTCTTAACATACTTTTCATTTATTTAAGGGTAACTGTAAATTTTATGGAGGCCAGTCTTTTTTTGAGCAAAGATGAGCTGAATATAACATTTGATTTTATTCCATTTAAAAATACATTAAATAACGTTCTAATAACATATACTGTAAGGAAGGATTTCAAGTAAAAGTCGAATTTATAATACCAACCCACTTCTCTTATTGATAGGATGTGAATTTGAAATGGATTCTTACATTTTATTACTATTCTTCAATACAGAAAAAGTTTATTCTTGTTAAGGAATAACTTTATTAGGTTAACAAAAGGAAGTTTAGATCTTTACAGAGGGTATTTGGTATTTGCAACAAAATTAAACATAATATGAAATGTACATGCGTGCATATTGGGGGCGTTACGCGACTGGACACACACAAAAAAAAAAGTTATTAGATAGAATAGTAAAGTCTTTTGATAAATGGTGTTTAATTTAACGAAATGACTTTGAAGATAACGGTGATGATGATGATGATGTTGACGTAGATGTTGATGATGATGATGTTGACGTTGATGATAATGATGTTGAAGTTGACGTTGACGATGATGATGTTGACGTTGATGATGATGTTGACGTTGATGATGATGATGTTGACGTTGATGATGATGATGTTGACGTTGATGATGATGATGATGATCGTCATCATGACGATGATGATGACGATGATGATGATGATGATGATCGTCATCATGGCGATGATGACGATGATGATGATGATGATGATGTTGACGTTGATGATAATGATGTTGAAGTTGGCGTTGACGATGATGATGTTGACGTTGATGATGATGTTGACGTTGATGATGGTGATGTTGACGTTGATGATGATGATGTTGACGTTGATGATGATGATGTTGACGTTGACGTTGATGATGATGATCGTCATCATGACGATGATGATGACGATGATGATGATGATGACGATGACGATGATGATGACAATGATGATGAAGATGACGGTGAAGATCATGATGATGATGATAATGATGACGATGACTATGACGATGAAGACGATGACACTGTCAAAGACGATGACGATGATGTTGATGAAGATAATGATGATATTGATGATGATGAAGATGACAATGATAATAATGGATGATGAATGATGAAAATGAAGACGATAATGAAATGACGAAAGTTGATAATGGTGAAAATGGATAACATGGAAATGGTCATTGAATGAATGGTGTGGTTGGGTTACGAGCGAACAACTTTTGTTAATATCTTCTGTTAGACAAATTTGAATGCAATGGTGAAGTTGGTTCGGTATTACTTACGTGGGAAAAAAGAAGTGAAATTTTACCTAAAAGCAGCGGCGAACCTAAAACAAAGCAGTCAAAAACGGGCAAGTTTATGGCATTGTGGTGGACTTGAACTTTAAGATGGTCAAATAGATGTATTCAAAATAGCCATACAAATTGGATGAATACTTGCCCCCAGCAAAGCAAGACATTTAAAAGACACGTATTAAGAGGTATAAAACGAGGCAAAAATAAGAAATTTGAAAAATTGGAAGACTTCGGCAGCAAGCTTCTTAATGCAAATTCATGAACTCAAAATATCTACTCACGGAGAAATACAATTCTGAAGAGCTACGACGTAAAATTTTGAGGTCAGGAGACGACATGACTTTTAATAAAATCATTATAGATGCTAACACTTTGGAAATTGTGAACAGACAATTAAAAAAAAATGCAATTAAGGAAATATACAAGTTATTACTTGGTAAAGCTAGAACTTGGTAAAGGAAAAGAGAAAACTAATAGAAACAATTGAGAGTAGAAGAGGGAAAATGCTGGGACACTTGATACGACACGACAGTTTCATCAGAACGATAATAGAGGGAAGAATAGAAGGAAAAAGGAAGTGAGGAAGACCAAGAATAAGCTATATGCATCAAATAAAGCAAAAGTTGAATGTTGCGTCGTATCAAGAGGTTAAGAGAATGGCGGAAGAGCGTAAAGAATGGAAAAAACTCCACCGACAAGAGTTTGGCTCTTAAATTAGATGATGATGACAAGTTATTTAAAAAAAAACCCTGTTAAAGGAAAGGTGTCTAAAATGTGTGAAAATATTTCACTTTAAAGGAGAGATTTGAAGAGGAAGACAAATACCAATTAGTTTATAAATCAGAATTACCAATAAAAAGGTGTGTAAATGGTAAAATACATTCAAATAAGGAACAGAGAAACATTGAAGAACAAACAAGTACTAACAGATCAGAGAAAGAAAATTTACAATGTGTTTAATGTTGGGGACGATGATATGGTGAAATGTACAGTAGGAGGTATAAAAGAAAAAAAAGATGATCGATTCCGGGTGTGAACTTGATTACAGACAACATGGTGAAAATACAAAGCTAATAGAACACAGGTTTTTAACAAACAAAGAAATCAGATAGGACCTTTCTGACATATGAGAGCACTATCCATTTACGGGTTTCGATTTCTCGTCGGTCACAGAGTCACGGTTACTATTTGCAAGTGCAAATTTATACTATCCATTTGATAAAACAAGGATTCTTCGGTGCTAAAATTCAGTTTTCTTATATTTTAAGGATAAAATTTGGATTTGGATTTGGAGGTTCTCAAAATAGGTTTAACAAACTAGGAAACATTTTCGATGTTTAAGGGCATATAAAACTATAACTTGGATGGACTATGGAAAAAAGATAGAAGCGATAGAAGGTAGAGGAGAGAAAATGTTAGGGCACCCGATTCGACACAACCATTTGATTAAAATCTTAATAGAGGGAAGAATAGAAAATTTGAAGGAAGCGAGGAAGAACAAGAATAAGCTATATGGAGCAAATAAAGCTACGTTTAACGTCGTATCGTATCAGGAAGTCAAGAAAATGGTAGAAAATCGGAAAATAGGGATAAAGACCAAGCTCTTGAATTCGATGATGATGATAATACAAACATATTGATAAAGTCAAGCCTGTATCAAGGAAAAAGTCAACGCAAATAAATATGAGAACTTTTAGAGTGATAGGACATATTTGAAAAGTAGAGGGCCCTAGAATAGATCATTCCAATTGATGAGAATGATGTTTGCATTTGCGTGCTACAAAACGTGAAAATTACCACTTGCCTACAATGGACCAACTATATTTATTCATACCTCGTTTGAGCTATTATAATTTATAATCTACATTAAAACCTCCGGTTCCTTAGAAGTGGTATAAAAAAAAAGGATGTTAACAACTTTCAGTAAAATGTAATATGTGTATGTTTATTTACACAAAAAAGTAAAATAAGGTTATGCTTGCTATTTCACGGTTTGGACTTTAGAAGGTCGTTAGTTCTCTTATGAGGTAATGTTCAAAAAGAAAAAATAACAAAAAACATAAGTAGTAGACTAACCGATTTATAAATTGGTGGTTTCAAAAACACTAATAACGAATGGTATTGAAAAGAAGTTAATTATTGACAGATCATAATGTATGAACTTGCTTTGACCACCAAAAACATGGTTAATTATTGAAAAGAGGCATTGACAATTATAGTGACTTATGTTTCTTGCATAGTTTCTTTCCAGCACTGGCCCACAGTTGCCCGAGGCGAGGTAGGGTCTGTAGTGAGTGTATATGAAGAGATAAATATTTTTATTGATTTAATTATATTACTGAATATTTAGGACGTTGAAGTATTTAGTAAAATAGACATATGGGATGCTTTTCATCAGCTTGAACTTAACCCAGACCCGGACTAAAGGCACATGATAACATTCATTTTCGAAAAAGGTTTACAATATAAAAAAAAAGTTAAGTATATCTTAGCAAGTACCCCTAACGATAATATCGGAATTGATTATCTTCATGAGATTAATACGTTATGCAGGAAAGTGGATACCAAATGAGGCCACAAAGACCGACCTTTGAAGAAACGGCTCTCGTTGATGTATTGCATTCAGAATATTATGCTATGATGTGAAGTCGTATACCAGAAACGTAAGAATAATATTGATTTGGCATGTATAATAAGGATTACAAGTATGTGCAGGGTATTTGTCAGTAACTCACAGAGTTACATTAAGAACGGGGACATTGGAGTATGGAATGATGAAACTACACATAGTCAGAATTTAAGTAGAAACGTTTTGCACCTGAATAGAGGTAAAGGAAACTGGCAAAAAAAAATAATAGAAGGGAGGATGGAAGAAGGAAAAAAAAAAATATATTAACATGTCAATATCAATATGTATAATTATGTATAGTAAATATTGATGATTTCTTAAATGATTTAATCGAGATAAAAAATAAATAGTTTTATTTAAATTAAAACAAGGGAGGGATGTAGTGTATGTGTAAAAGAGAAGGAAGTATTCTGTCGTCTCCTGCGCACACTGGTTCCCCGACGAAGCCGGGGCGGGGTGGCGGTGGGGATACTTTACTCGCCACCACGGTGAAGGACGGACGTGTTAGTCAGTGTGACGTAAGGAGCCGATACCCGGGATGCCGGGATACTACACAGACCATGCAACCGGTCGCTATGGAAAACCATCGGGGAGGCCTATTTTCAGCAGTGGACGTCCTTTGGCTGATAATGATAATGAATTTAAACATAATATCTTAACCACGAAGGTTCTTTGCAAACTAAATCAAATAGAAAATTGTCTCTCTTGGTTTCAAAATAGTTTATAACTAGCTCTACATATATTTTTTGATCGCCAAACTATCCAACAGTGTGTCCCGCACACTTCGCCTGTTTTAACGTCAGCACACTTATCTTTGTTAATGTTTACGTAACTACTTTTGCTATGCCAACGCCTCTAATGCCTCTAGTAGTAGAGGTACTTTGTATGAAACCCATTTGTGATAACAGTTCGTTTGAAGATCTGTATTTTGCAAGTATGTATTTGTGCTTAAGAATATAACAATATATTATTTATTATCCTGTCTACTCTCTTCTCTTCTGACTTTGTGTTTTTGACCAGAGTTAATAAAAAAATCTGTTACACAATTTATGTGCAAGTACCTACTAGCCTACCTAACAATAAAACTCTCCTACACATGTCATATTTTATTTCATTTTTATTTGTACTTATTACAAAATCCACAGCTCTTAAAGATGTTAACATAATATGGTTGACCACATTCTACGACAGCTTAAAAACTTTAACCAGACCTAATAATAAGCCTCCAACGACAATTACATCTATATACATCTAAGCATAACAAAAACTATATCTGCAGAATAGACCATTACCTCTGTGCAAAGAAGTTACAAATTTACACATACCACATAAAATAAAATATACAAACATTTCAGACTTACAGCCAATGACGGATTTACATTTTATGTACGAGTACTATATTTAAGTAACGGTCATCAGATATGAGGTGATATGATAAAATAACCTTTAAATGATATTTTAATTTCATGTAACACAGTACCTCGAATCGATTAAAAGGCTGATGATCTTCAAACGGCTGATAATTTTTTTATGAAACATGGCTAAGAATACTCGAGAAAAAATATCTTTGACACAAAAAATAATGAACGAAAATCGGTTTATCCGTTTGGGAGCTACGTTACCACAGACAGACACTAACTTAAAACAAACCTCTCTTTTTGCGACCGTTTTTTTTTAATTTTGGGTTATTTCGAAGTGTATGTGAAAGCGATTTTCATTGAAAAGTGTTTATTAAAGACGAGAGGCATTGAACGTACCTAAAACCATTTAATTAAGGTACCATGTCAGCTTCTACCTGAATATCGGCAATGTCACCAAATCACTGATAGTGTCGAGTGCTGTTTAATAAAGGCGTGTTGGTCATTTTGAGTGTCACTCACTGATTTGATTAATTTATTATCTTTTCTATATTTATCACATATCAAGCGCGCCTAGCGTAGGATCCAAATTAAATTTAGTCCCTCTAAGTACCATTCATATAATACTTACTATAGGTAGACCGCGAAATTGAGACCTCGCCTGCGGTACTAAGGGGTGCGGAGGGAGGCGAGAGCGCGGTTAGTGAGCGGCGCGGGTGGGTGTTTCCGCGCCGCCCGCATCCCTCGCGCCCCGCTATTGTCTCCCCCCGCGCCCCTGTACCCCGCAGGCGAAGTCTCAATGAAGCTGTTTACCTATAAAGATACTGTATTATGAGCACGAACATTTGTACCTGAGTCAGGGATGATATATGTATTTAAGTATTTATGGGAGACGCCCCCGTCATAATCGTTGTCTGGTACTTCGTAACACAAGGAAGGCAATTCCTTACCAAGATACCAGACAATTAGTGTGTTGTCTGGCGCATATTATTAATTTATATATTTACTAAAAAGGTGGCGCTATGCACCACATTCATTACTCTACGCTAAACAATGGTTGTAAAAGTGGTTGTTTCTTTGATAGTTCAAATCGTGACAAGATAGAGAGTAGGAAGTATGATTTTTTATTCAACCACTATTTACGTCATTTAACCGTTAGTAAACTATTGATCTCGTAACTGGGCCTATTTTAGGGCCTTTTTAAGGTACTATTTTTTTTTGTCAAAAGAAGTTAAAAGTCAAAAGTGTACAAGCGGTTAACCTTTTCAAAGTACTAGACTATTCAAGCTTAACCGTTCGTTTAACCTTTCCAAAGACAAAACGCGGAGCAGTTTCAATAACAAAGCCGGTACAGTCAGCTAAAGCTAAATCGCCAACGAGTAACAATGAATAGGCACGGACAACAGCACGTCAAGGTGAACACTGCGGTATCTTATGCAGTTGTAATAAGCGTTAGTTTTCAACAAAAATGTGTGCCCTGATGTGCTGGTCGCTGTACAGTTACGCTCAATAAATCCACTCGATAGGCCGCGGTTTGTTCTCTTCTGACAGAATGCATTAATATACCCTTACTAGTGGAAATTGTATTGGGTCAGCAAATGTTGAATTAGATGCTAAATGCAAAAAAAAAACATAACATACACACAAACAGAAACTTTTGTTTCTTATTTTATATTTGATTAACACATTCCGGGACACTATTCCAGACACAATACACGTTTTATTGTTTTCACGCCTGTAGGCGTTCACTGTCCCGTAAAGTGTTAAACATACACATAAAATACACCCAAGTATGCTAAAGTTTTTCGATCTACATAAATATAAAGGTCTGGAACCACTATACCGTACCATACCGTGACAATGCTAGGAGCGTATCAGACACGAAAAGCAACTTGATACCTCTATTGGGCCTCTTGGTTTTAGGTTTTGATAACATCATCACTTATTAACACGTTCTGGGACACTTCTCCAGACACAATAGATGTTTTATTGTTTTCACGACTGTAGGCGGGCACTGTCCCGGAACGTGTTAAAGTTCAATCAAAGATAGAAGATGATGATAAGGCGAGGAGGGTCGGGTAAGTATTCTTAAAGTTGAAATAAGAAACCAAAAATTGCGCACGGGCGGGACTCGAACCAGCATCTTTCTGGCTTACCGGGCCAACTGCTCTTCCAATTGAGCTACCGTGCTGTTCCTATTCCTCCAAAATACGTTTTAGTTGTAAACATTTGAAATTGAAAATCGATTTAACTACTTCAATATATTATAAATGACGTAAGTAAATGTTAAGTTACAATTGTTTCGTTATTACAAAGTAGTCGTTATCAAATCATAAACTCTGAGTAAACGTAAGAAAGAAAGAAAGAAATAAATTTATTTGCTTATGAAAAAAGTTACAGTTTAGATCGAATCATTAAGAATTAAGTTCATCTTTTTCAGCCATATAAAGATAGCATGCAAATATTGAATTAGGACTTCAATAAAAAAAAAATTACAACATTGTTACTCAATTCTACGTAATACAAATAATCAATAAGTACAAATAAATTAATTCAATGCATAAAATATCAAGTTATGAAATAGTAAATTGTATAAAAATGTCATCATTAAAACAAATTAACAATTGAAATATAAAAATTCATTAATACTATAAAAACAATGTTCACTAAGCCATTGAAATAATATTCTGAATTACTTTTATAAGTTTTTTACTAAGCACTTAACCCATTAAAAGCAATATCTCCAATTAAGAACTTCAAATCTGAACTACCTACGCAAAAACGGTTCTGAAAATCTCATCAACAATTTATGTATCCGTATATCCAATCTATTTATTATTAACTGTTCAATATTTCAGCACTATTTGAAGTTAATAAACATCGTAGCTGATGGAAAAATATATTTAATGGCCATGACCAGTAATTTTTAGGGGTCTACTCTAGTGTTTGAATAATCTTATGATATATTTTTTTTAATTGTATTTGTCGGTGGCTGAGTGGTGTAGGCATGCGTCCGGCTAGCGTAAGACGCAGGTTCAATTCCCTGCCTGACACAGTTGATTTTTACAAACTAATAATGTTTATTTTATAAGTTTTTGAAGAGAAGCGATAATAATACATTTGATAAAATTATGTAAGATCTTGTTCTTACCTACATAACCTGAAGTAATAATGTGAGCATAACTGCCTCGGTGGCGCAGCGGTGAGAGGGTCGCATTTTAAAGCGACGGCTGCGCCGGAGGTCCCAGGTTCAATTCCCGGGTCGGGCCAAAAATATGTACCGGAGTTTTTCTGTTCAGAAATTCTCAGGGTAGCCCGAAGTTTGGAAGTTGGCGGTGTTTCACCCCCGTGCCTCGGAAAGCACGTAAAGCCGTTGGTCCTGCGCCTGATCTCTCTCCGGTCGTGTCAGATTGCTGTCCCATCGGGCTATGAGAGTGAAAGGAATAGAGAGTGCACCTGTGTTTGCGCACACACTTGTGTACTTTAATATGTCCCGCGCAGTCGGTTAGTCGTTGTGACTGGCCACCGTAGTCGAAATCGGCTAGGGGGACTATTAAATATTGAGCACAATGTGACAATCGTGAAGTCACATCGCAAATACATCTAGTGTTTGATTTTCTTCCCTATCTCTCATAATAACTATCTATACTAATACTAATTAAGTTTGTTTGAGCGCGCTAATCTCAGGAACTACTCGACCGATTTAAAATATTTTTGTCTTGGAAACATTATATATCGAGAAAAGCTTAAGGCTATAAAACATCATACTGCGACGGGAAGGGAGTGAGCAAACTCAAAAAGCGCAGACGCAGTGGCGGAGGACCCCTAGTCAAACATATACAGCGTGTGAGCGAGATGGTGGAAACGACTGGCGAAAATGTCTTTCATTTATTTATTTTATCTGTATTGGAAAACACAACATTACATCGTGGCTTAAAGCTATGACTAGCATGATTAATCTATAACAACTCTATAGTTATAGTTACAAAATAATCCTTAAATGTGTTTTCACGGCATGCCAAGATTGGTGTTAGATGTCTTTTCACGTGATATAGGTTATTCATCACAAGTCTAACTGATGAAGTACCAACACATAATAACACAATAGCCCAAAAATAAGTACGGAAATAAAATTTAAAACATAGTAGAGCGCGAAGAGTCATGGTGGGGTGTGTTTCGTGTAATGATGGAGTTTGCTTATTTTTAACATCAGATTGATGGATGAGTGATGGCTACACGAAAATTCGTACCTTCACAATTTTTATGTGATGTAAAGACAGAGTGGGGTTGTTGAGGGCGCGAATTTCATAATTGTATTATGTATTACGAATATCGAAAATACTGGTTTGTTTTTCAGACTTTTTGTATGGTGTTACTTAGCAAACATATTAAAATATCTTCATAATTGTTACACTTTGCACTTTTATTCCATATGAATATCCCATTTTTGGCACTAGAGATAGGTATACCAGACCTTTGAGATAAAGTCAGCCTAGAGTGCCATTTTTAGGACACCTGTATAGTCTGGCAATGACCTGGGGAGTGAACAGAAGGCAGACTTGTTGGTAAAAGCATTGTCTCCCAGTCAAAAATTTAGGAAATACGTGTTCTTTCTCTACAATAGTTTTTTTTTACACCAAGGGCTCATTTTTCCATTGAGAATTTTTATATGGAACGTCATTTCGTTTAAAGTATTGGGCAGTAACGCTAACCAGGCGCGGAAGTCTTGACATAGTTCCTTGTAAAACCACCAGGTGGCGCTCGAAAAAAGCTGAGACAAAATTGGTATTTTCGTGTATTTATTGATTGAGAAGAATGTTTGAATCAAGCTTAAAAAATTACAAATAGACTAAAGATTTAGCAATGAGATTTAGAAGGAAAGATTTAGAAGGATATTCGATGGAGTAGAAAATCGGAATATTGAA
Source organism: Pyrausta aurata (assembly GCA_963584085.1). Classification (NCBI taxonomy): domain Eukaryota; kingdom Metazoa; phylum Arthropoda; class Insecta; order Lepidoptera; family Crambidae; genus Pyrausta; species Pyrausta aurata. The sequence continues at coordinate 9,033,225 of OY757274.1, forward strand.
ATTGTCTACGCGACATGTCAAACGTGTTGTTTCAGACTTCCAGCACAGAACTACTCATATAATAAAGTAATAAGATAGTCGTCAAAACTTGGCAGCGAGCCAGCGGACAATTAAAACAAGATGCTCATTTAGACGGAGCGGTGCTACTAAAATGTTACGGTAACTACTATTTAATTATCATTAAACTAATGACTAAATGCAGATTTATTCAGAATTCTACATATTAAGTAAAGTCTTTTTTGAAAGTCTAAATGAAATTAATATATTTTAGAAAGTTTATAGGTCTGTACACTATCATATATTTTTTAGTCACTTTTTTAAGTCACTCATAATAAGGTTATAGTTTTGAATTGAATCCGCCCACAATTTTCAATAAAGATTGGTTGCGAGCCGTCTAAGTCCATGTGTCATCCTGTGGTCTTAACTAGGCTATTGACTCATTTCCTTTTAATTTTATGATTTTTAGTTATTAGCCACAACTCAAAAACTGCTGGACTGATTTTAATAAAATTTTCACGGAACTTAAGTTGGAATAAACGTGATTGAACTAAAAAAGAATCATCTCGCTATGACTTCTTGTTTTCGAGAAATCCGTGGACAAACATACAAATATACAAAGATATACATTTACCTACGTAATTTTGCACAAGTGTTTAGATCAACATACTCAAATACTATCAAATTCTTAAGATATCACAGACGAGTATATGCACGTCGAATTAAATACCTACTTTTTAAGTAAAAAAAAGTTCTTTAATCTAAAACTTTAACTATGTACAAGAGTTTATTGTCTGGAAATACTCGCAAAATTAAAAGTACGGAGTAGGACCTCACTTCATTAGGTTGCAGTAGATAAAGAGTTATGATTAATGTGCATGACTGTACACCAAATATTATTTTGCGGACGAGTTGCTTACTCTTTTATGTTTCAATAACTTTACGGAAAAAAAATATATTATAATATAATATATAATATACAACAGTGGTAAAGCCTTATCAAAAACATGCAAAACGACATCCTTTTCCCACATTTCATTAACGAACGACAGCCAGATGTTCCAGGTTCGATTCCCGCCAGTGCGCAATCTTTGGTTTCTTATTTCATCTAATAAGAATTCATAATAACACTGTGAGTGTCAAAAACAATTCAATTATCTCAATCTAGTAAGTAGTATGTATTCATGGTGTTGCAGCTATCCTGAGGGATTAAAATACAACACTGGATTGTAAGATTTGATTAGCAATTCCAACACCAAATATTTCCCCGTAAATTGATGATAATTGATAATATTTATTCATGACCATATCCTATCTTCAGATCAACATCTCGAGAATCAAACAGCAAAACGAAATAAAACTCACTTCCCCATGTGTATACCCAAATAGAAGCTCGTATTTTTCTTCCTAATATCCTTGTAATTCTTTCAGAGTGACGTCACTTCGCATATTGCGTGCTTGAAGGCTGTGCGCCGAACATTGATTAAGTTATGAGTATGAGGAGACACGCCTGGCTGCCGGCTTACGGTAAAGTTCCAAAGAATTGTGCCAACGCTTTTTTGAAGAAAATTTCATGTTTTTGTAATCGCGTTTACAGAGTTAGAGAAGCAAGTAAAAGATAAAAACTATATTTTACCGACGTGCTTGGAAGCTTTAATATTTATACATACTCAAATAATTATCCAATTCTAATGATATCACATAGTTGAAATGTTAAATGTTAAATAGATATATTACTTTTTCGAAATCATTCGAAACATAAAAAAGAAATGACTTTGAAGAGTTTACAGTTATACACTTAAAAACTAAATGGAAGTGTCAGAGGTCCAATTTTCGAATAGTCGCGTCAATATGGCTTGTGGTTTGCTATGATGACTGTTTGCCCCTGTGCTTTTAAAAACCAGTCTCGTGCGACTTAGATCTGCACGGACACAAAGATATCGGCAAATTAAATTACAGAATTAAGAGTCTCTACTATGTACTAAGTCGAAAGAAAGACAGAAGAAAGAAAAAAAGGCATTTATTCGACCAAGAAAAAATAACATTTTAAAACATGCAGAACTGGGTTGTTGAACTTGGGAACAACAGACTTCTCGAGTTGAAAAGGCTAACATAAGTCATGGCAGTGGATTGCATACCACGACGCTGATTTTCAGCAGGATGCCTTTGTGGGTAGAATATTGTGGATAGTGTGGTCGTGTCGGTGGTGTGAATGTGAGGAAAGGATCTCAATACACGAAGAGAAAGATGAAGTCTATATACACGTCATTTATTTACAGTCCATATACATATATTACACTCACTTAGCACAACACACAGATTTTAGAAGGAGAAAGTAAAATGACTATGAAGACGTAAAGATTTAAACTAGGATATGAAATAATTTAGCAGATAAAAATTCCTCAGTGAAAATTCCTGTAGAAGTTATCGATCGGTTTTTTAAGACAGACAAAATATTGACAATGTCAAAATAAAATAAAAAGAAATATGTACATTAAAAAAGTTTGAAATACTGAAAAAGTATTTATGTGGCAGCTCGCCACATCACCCCCCTCCAGAGACCGGGCTACGGGCGATAATAGTCAGGAAAGTGCACCTTCCGACCTGACCGCGTCGTCTTTACCTCGGTGTTGACATCCGGAGTTGAAGGAATCTGCTGGGGTTGGTTGCTGTTGAAGATGTACGCGGGCTTAATACGGTCTATTGATACGGTCGCTGGCTTACCGTTCAACCTGATCTTGAAAACCTTGTCACCGCGTTGCAAAACCTCGTGAGGCCCAGTATAGGCAGGTTTGAAAGACCCATGAGATGCATCATCCCTTAGAAAGACATGCTGTGTGGTGTTCAGGTCTTTAAATATAAATACTGGACGGTTGGAGACGTGACGTGAAGCTGGAGATGGAATTACCTTTTGTGCGAACTGACGTATTCTGGTAATGAAGTCGGTCAAGTCCGGAACGTCGATAGGTTGTGGTTCGAAAAATTCTCCAGGCAGCCGAAGAGTTTCTCCATACACCAACTCAGCTGGTGAAGCATGGAGGTCCTCCTTGTGGGTTGCTCGTATACCCAAAAGTACGAGTGATAATGACTCAACCCAGTTATGGTTGGCGTGGCATGTGATGGCAGCCTTCAACTGCCGATGGAATCTCTCGACAAGGCCGTTACATGCTGGATGGTAAGCAGTGGTGCGTCGATGATGGAAGCCAACTAAGTCAGACAAGCGCTGGAAAAGTGCAGATTCAAACTGGCGTCCTCTGTCTGTGACTATATCAGTGGGGCATCCGAATCGAGAAATCCAACCTTGTAGTAGTGCGTTTGCCACTGTCTCTGCCGTTATGTCTTGGAGCGGTATTGCCTCAGGCCAACGTGTAAAACGGTCGACGATCGTGAGACAATAACGAAATCCTTGAGATGGTGGCAGTGGACCGATGAGATCGATGTGGATCTTGGTAAATCGGGCGCGTGGGAGTTTGAATGTGCCGAGTGGCGAATGAACGTGTCGAGTTACCTTGGCTCGTTGACAGGCGATGCATAAGCGCGTCCATTCATGGCAGTCTCGTCGAACTCCAGGCCAAACGAAGCGCTCCGTGACCAATTTTGTGGTAGCAGCTGCTCCTGGATGACTGAGTGAGTGCAAGCTGTCAAAAACTTGTCTACGCATTTCATTTGTGACGTAAGGTCTCAATGTATCGCCACTTTCATCGCAGTACAGTTCCAAACTCGATCCTGGCAGTTTCATCTTTTTCAGACTCAATGAGGTCGAGTCGCTGAGTAACTGTTTGAGTTCTGGGTCGGAGTTTTGAGATTCAGCTAGCTGAGCCAAATCAATGGGCTGAACTATCTCCTCGACTCGTGAAAGGGCATCAGCGACGACATTGTTCTTACCTGAAATGTGCCTGATGTCTGTGGTAAACTGTGAGACAAAATCCAAATGTCTGAACTGTCTAGGCGAGCAATTCTCTTTGCGATTATGAAATGCGTAGCAAATGGGCTTGTGGTCGCAGTAAATGATGAAATGACGAGCTTCAACCATATGCCGAAAGTATTTAATCGACTCGTATACGGCGAGCAGCTCACGGTCGTAAGGGGAATACTTCCTCTGCGCAGCGTTCAGCTTACGCGAGAAAAACGCGAGTGGCTCCCAAGACCCGTCTCTAAACTGCTGCAATGCACCACCAATTGCAGAATCGGAGGCATCGGTGACGATGGCCAGTTTTGCGTCAATGTCTGGATGCGCCAGTAACGCTGCTTGACATAAGCTGGTCTTACATTTGGCAAATGCTTCCTCTTCCGTGGGCGTGAAGTTGACTGGGTGCGAGCCTTTAACCGAACCAGTGAGGAGGGCGTGAAGGGGTGCTTGATATTCAGCTGCGTTCGGTATGAAACGCCTGTAAAAATTGATCATACCCAGAAATCTGCGCAACTCCCTCACGGTCTTTGGGGTAGGGTAGGACTGTATGGCTTCAACTCGCTCTGGCAGGGGTTGAGTGCCAGCACCAGAGATGCTGTAACCCAAGAACTTCACGGAAGGTTGACCAAAGACGCACTTACCAGTGTTGATGACTAAGCCGTACTGCTGGAGTCTGGAGAACAGCTGACGAAGGTGAGCTTCATGGGTTTGCTGGTCCTTCGAAAAAACTAAAAAATCGTCCAAGTAAGCATAACAAAATTCTAGGCCCCGTGTCACCTCGTCGACGAAACGCTGGAAAGTCTGCCCGGCATTACGAAGTCCGAACGGCATGAACGGAAATTCGTAAAGCCCAAACGGTGTAGTGACTGCTGTTTTGGGTATATCGTCGACGTGGACCGGGATCTGGTTATATGCTTTTACCAGGTCGATGGTGGAGAAGACCTGGCAACCTGACAAGCTGTGAGAGAAGTCGTGAATGTGGCGGATGGGGTACCTGTCCGGTATGGTTCTGGCGTTCAGCATCCTGTAGTCACCACAGGGACGCCATCCGTTGTCCTTCTTGGGGGCCAGGTGAAGTGGAGAAGACCATGGCGACTCGGAGGGTCTGATGGTGCCAGCCTTCAGCATCGAAGCAAACTCCTCCTTCGCGATCTTTAATTTGTCCGGTGCTAGACGACGCGGTGTGCCGCACACGGGTGGGCCAGGTGTGGTGCGAATATGATGCACCGTATTGTGTGTCGGAGTCCTATGTATACCAGATGGGCGAGTGATGTCAGGAAATTCGCGTAAAATATCATGGTATATGGAGGAACCGGTAACTACCTTGACCGACGAGATTGCGTCAGTTGAGTAGGCAGGTGAAGCGGGGGTGACGAGACTAGTGATATTGTCTATGAGGCGTTGACAACGACAATCTACCATTAAATTATAGTATGACAAAAAATCTACGCCTATGATTGGTTTAGTTACATCAGCTACAATAAATTGCCAAGTAAAGTCGCGGCGTAACCCTAGGTTTAAAACTAAATTTACATAGCCGTAGGTGTCGATCGCCGAGCCGTTAGCCGCGCAGAGTTGGTAGTTTGTCGGTTGCCGTCGCTCCTTCAGTGCAGACCGGGGGAAGACGCAGAGGTCACTTCCTGTGTCCACCAAAAACTGCATCTTCGTCCGTTGGTCCGTGACAAACAAGCGACCGGTGCTAGGGCGGGCGTTGGTCGCCATTACCGACCGCCCGATGCGTTTCCCGCCTGATAGTCACATGGCTTCATACATTTGTTCGCCTGCGATCCGTGCTTAGAGTGGTACCAGCAAATGGGGAACTTCCTGTAGCTGGACTGAGATCTGCTGGACTTGGAACGATCTTGGGAACGGTTTGGAGTTCTAGACCTCGGTCGTGAGTCGCGCTGCTGAGCAACTGTGAGGGCTTCAATCTGCTTGGTCAGCGCTGCGACCGACTGCACTAGGGTATCTAGCATGCCACTGGATGAGGATGCCGTCGACATTGCTGCTACTTGCGAGCTGGATGGTATGACGTCGTGGACTCTGTCAGCAAGGTCTGCCAACCCGTCAAGTGGAGTTGCTGCTTGAGACGCGATGATGGTCTGCGTAGAGCTGGGGAGACGACTGGTCCAAATCGTTCGCAAGAAGTCCTCAGGTACGCCGGGGCCGGCCAGGTGCCGGAGGTGACGCAGGAACTGAGACGGTTTGCGGTCACCAAGTTCTTCATGCACCAGGAGTTGTTTGACCTTCCGCTCCCTGGAGGCCGAAAGTCGCTTTATGAGCTCCGTCTTCAGCCGCTCGTATTTGTCAGTGGCGGGTGGATTGGTGATGATATCTTCCACTTCCCCTGCAAACTGCTGGTCAAGTTGGCCGATGACATAGTAGAATTTGGTTGTGTCAGCCGTAATTCCTGATATCTCGAACTGGCCTTCGATCTGAGCGAACCAAATTGATGGTTTTTCAGGCCAAAATGGGGGTATTCGTACGCCAACTTTGAATACTTCACCGGTTGGGGCTGTGCTCTGATTCTCTGCTGCGCAGTCCAAGAATCCGTCTTCCGTAGCCATGTTGTGTCCAAAAGAGGGTCACCAGATATGTGGTCGTGTCGGTGGTGTGAATGTGAGGAAAGGATCTCAATACACGAAGAGAAAGATGAAGTCTATATACACGTCATTTATTTACAGTCCATATACATATATTACACTCACTTAGCACAACACACAGATTTTAGAAGGAGAAAGTAAAATGACTATGAAGACGTAAAGATTTAAACTAGGATATGAAATAATTTAGCAGATAAAAATTCCTCAGTGAAAATTCCTGTAGAAGTTATCGATCGGTTTTTTAAGACAGACAAAATATTGACAATGTCAAAATAAAATAAAAAGAAATATGTACATTAAAAAAGTTTGAAATACTGAAAAAGTATTTATGTGGCAGCTCGCCACAATAGAATAGAAAAGTATGTCACAATACAAATGTTTAATAAATATGTTACAATACAAATGTTAAGCTCTACCGAAATTCCACATTGTCATTAAAGGTCTAATCTCCAACAATTGTAGACGATCCGAAAATCCCTAAATCTGACCGAAACGTGAGCATGTCTTATGTCGCAGCTGAGTCGTAAAATCAGCACTTTCCCCAATTGCCTAAGCTCGTAAAATATGGCGATAGAAATATATTTTCGTGTCCCATTTGTGCGAAGAGAAATTGTAAAGTCGCTCCATAAAACTATCTAGGTGGATTGGGGCACATAATTTAGATTTAGGTAGGCAAAAGTTTAGTAAACTTACACTGACATTTGACTTCGAGGAATTACGTAGAGCTTGTGACCTATTAGTCGGCGTATTTTCAACTGAGACCTGTCAGTGTCATTACTATCCTGCTTGCACACACCATGTGTATTGCTATCACTATTGGCATTAGGGCCTCAAGACTCAGTTGTTAACGCGCTGACTCTAGTTTATTTCAGATGTATTTGTGACGTAAAAATGGTTATGATATATATTTAGCTGCGTTACTATATTAAAAAATAAAAACCTTGATGGTTCGACGTAACGATCATGATTTATTTGGTATCACTCTTTTTGTGGTATTTGTAACAAATTACAATATATGTATCGTTTTGTTACAAATATTTCTACAAGATCATGTTTACTCCGTCGAGTCAACGAAGCGCAAAAGCAGTTCTTGTTTCTATAAAATGCCTATTTTCCAGTGTGCCTGCAACATAAATAATACATTCATCAGTTTGTTTGTATTTCTACCTTTGTTCAGAACAATCCGGGCGCGTCTTCTTCATTTGAAACAACTTTGATAACGACTGTAGTATAAAAAGATTCTAATCTTTTGAGCATTTTAAATAAGGCCTGATTAATATTTCAAATTTTGCAAATAATAAAACAAAGTTATACAATAAAAATTAGTCGTAAATGATGACATTACTTAGTAGGGTGCTGAATTTCATTTCGCGTTTATTTATTTTCAAATTCATCAGACTACTGAAAGTCTTCAATAACTTATTTTAGGCCCGCTTTTAAGAGACAGTTGTTCAAACGTTTTGATAAAATTCGTTCTGCCTTTGCCTTGACAGTAATTTTGGGATCCATCACTTGTCTTTCTAGAAAATAAGATCAAAGGTTCATCTTTTCAATTTTGATCTTTTATCTATAATTAAACTTTATTACGCTAATAACTAACAAAATACAAAGGAAAAATATTATTAGGACCTTACAAAATATAGTGTAAAAACTAAAATATATTATCAAAATGAGTCCCCTTTAGGCAAGGTAGCGAAGATACTGGCAGCGATCCCCCTTTGAATAGCCAGACTAATTCTTTGTCCGAGGTAGCTGCCAGCTCCTGTGATGCTCCTGTGATGTCAAATCAAATCAAATCAAATCATTTATTGCTCATAGTCACATTTCGTTTTAAGCTAACTAACTAACCTTTTTGCTATTTCCTTAAACAGCCTGATAGCGCTAGGAACCCACGGACCAAGGGTAAATTTACATTTAGCTATGTCATGGCAATGTTACAGTTAGTCAAATTGAAATCTATTTATTTTATAAGAATTGCAATCTCTTGTATTTTCAGAACTTATTTGTAAAGACTTAATAATATCACAGGATTAGTTAACAATTATTAGTGGGTGGTGATCATAGGAACGAATGTCGAACCTCGTAGAAGCTATTTTTACCGTCTTCAAAAAAGGAGGTTAGGATTTAAGTCACTCGTATGATTTTCTATGATTAATATTTAATTTTTGCATGAATATCAGTTGAAATCCACACGGCAGTGATTGAATAAATATGACTCTATTATATTGTAACTACTCGTGTCCATATTGAGCGTGATTTTAGGTGACTTTTAAATTGATTTTCGAATGAAAATCACTCGCGATATTGACGCAAGTAATTCCAAAATAGAGCTCATGGAAGTGCGAAGTTCGCAAGCACAGCCAGCTCTCTAGAACTTATTTTTACCGACTTCAAAAAATGAGGTTATAAATTCGATGTCTAATCACATACATATCGTTAGGATTTGATAATATTTACTCGTAAGTATGTTGATCTATTAACGCTTCCAAGCGCAATTTTTTTTTATTGTATGTATGTTTGTATATGGATTTCTAAAAAACGAGAAGTCATAGTGAGATAATTCATTTTAATTTCAGTCGGATATATTTCAACTTCGGGTACAATGTAACTTTCATGAAAACCGGTCAAGTAGTTTTTGAGATATGGGTAAAAACTAAAAATAAAAAAAAAACCGCCTTCTAAAACCTGACGCTTTTTCAGTCGGTTAAAAATAAAATCTGATTGTTTCCTTCGCCACCATCTACATTAGATTAATCACAGTGTTGATATAGGCGTACATTATCCAGACTTTAACGCGTAAACAATCAATCATTTAGATCAGAAACAAAACATACGTTGCTAGTATGAAAACCACACAATGTGGAAAGTTTTTTCGTCAGGAGCTTTTAAAAGTTTTAAAAACAAATAGTATTTACTGTATTGTTACTTACAAGTGTGTTTTATGGCCAATTGAATAACATAAATAAAAAATTTGTTGCATGCCATCTTTTACATCGTTTCCAAAATAATCGTTTTCACAATAATTTGTATTACAGATACAAGAACGAAGTACAAGTTATTAAGAAATATATCTTTCAGCTCTGATAGATTTATGTTTACTTACGGCCTGTTTCACAATGTCTGAATAAGTTCCCATTAGCGTCATCTGTCCATTAACTTCATACGAAATGACTTTCCATATTTGAATATTAGATGGTGAGTGCTTATTTTTTGACTGTGAAACAGACCCTTATGTGTATTATTGAAAAGGAATCCATATTAACAAAGGCACTGTCGCTCAAATCAGTCAGAAAATAGCAAAGCGTCTTTTTCCTAGATTACATTTACTCAAACACGTCAAGTTCCATCTTTATTCTGAAATAGATTGGATATTCGAGCACTATTTGATCGGAATACTCTTTTCCTTCGAAGCCTTTCGAAGTTTTTTCATATTAATCCGGGTGGCGATTGTTGTTGCCGTGAGAACAGGTGTGAAAGACGGATAGGAAGGATTGGTTTGCCATAGGCCAGGGGACACGGTTCATTCATTTCTAATAATACACTATAACGGATATATCATCTATACGGAATAGTCCTTAACTTATTTCTACCACGCTGTCCATTTTTTATTAACCTACATTATCCCACTGCTGGGCAAAGGTCTTCGCCAACATCTTCCATTGGTCCCTGTCAGCAGCTAATGAAATCAATGTTGGTAAAATTGTCACACCGCCTCTTTTTAGGTCTACCTCTTCGTCGGTAGCCATCTGGTGTTATATATTACGTGACGACATTTTATCCATTTTTACCATTTCTATCGATGAGGAAATTGGACCTTAGGTACAAATATTCGTTCTTATCACTTATCACACTTATTTGCCCCTTACTGGTTTCGAACCCGCGACCGCTGGTTCAGTAGTCAGGAGCGCTAACCACTGCACCAAACGAGACGTCGAACAAAATAGCTATACATAACTTATATTTTATTCTATTATTGTAGTAGGCCAATCAAAAAAATATTTTTATGACTTGTCTTAAGAGACAAAGAATATGTTCATATACCATTGAGCGTAGCTACCACCTATTTAAAAAATAATGGGACTTGGATACAAAAGAAATACATTCAAAATTATTCCCATTTTCATCTAAATAATGCAAAGAAAGTAAGCCTTTATAGAAGTTAATTTATGGAAATTAGTAAGAACTGCGGGCTACAGAAAATGAAATTGTTTTTGTTTTCGTGACGATTGTATGACAGCTAAATTGTGTTATCATAAAGTTTCGTAAAAATTCAATTTGTAAAACAGCGTTGTTAATTTGGTATTCTAGTCTAAAACGTAAGAGACATACACTTTTCTTAGATACGATAAGTAATAATTTTCTTTGAGCCCAAGTTGTTTTTGTTGTTATTGATTATGTATTTGCGCCGTTTGGCGTTGAAACGTTTGGTGATTGGTTTGGCCGTGGGGGCCTTCGGCTAAATTGCTGTTTAGAAAAATTTCGCATAACTAAATTCTGTTACGGCCGATAGTAAAGCTGGCTGGTTCCTAGCTCAAAGGATTAGCATAGCTATCCAACGCGGCAACGCAGCCAGCATTATGGCCTCCTTGCCACAAGGAAATGGTTTCGATTTTGAATAGGGTAGTCTTATTTTTAGGGTTCCGTACCTCAAAAGGAAAAAACGGAACCCTTATAGGATCACTTTGTTGTCCGTCTGTCCGTCCGTCCGTCTGTCAAGACCCTTTTTCTCAAGCTGAAGCTGAAATTTATATCAATTACTCAGGTCTACTGTCCCTTGAAGCTGTGAAAAAATCAAACTTCTAAGCCAACGCAATCAAAAGATACAGCCGTTTATGCCGCAAATTTTCGACACTTGCAAGGGAATCAAAACCTACAGGGTGCTTCCCGTGAACTCAGAATCTTGAAATTTGGTACGAAGCAACGTCTTATAGCATAGATAAAGGAAAAATTACGAAAACCATAAATTTTTAGTTACATCACATAATATATATTTTTTTAATAATTTTAAACTTACTACCCATTTCCTCATAAACGCGTAAAGGTATTAAATTGAAATTCATACCAAATACTCAAGTCTATAATACCTTTAAGCTGTAACAAAATCAAACTTCTATGTCAACGCAATCAAAAGAAACAGCAATTTAAGCTGCATAATATTTTGAAACTCGCAAGTACTCGCAAGGGAATCAAAACCTAAAGGGTACTTCCAGTCGACTTAGAATCTTGAAATTTGGCATGAAGCAACGTTTTATAGCACACATAAAGGAAAAATTCCGAAAACCTTAAATTTTTAGTTACATTACAAAATATATATTTTTTAATAAATATAAACTTATTACTTTTTTCCTCATGAACGCGTAGAGCTATCAAGTTGAAATTCATATCAAATACTTAGATTTAATTGCCTTTAACCCGTGAAAAAAAAAAATCTAAGTCAACGCAAAAACGCAAAACACAAAAGTACAACCATTGATACCGCATATTTTGAAACTCGCAACTACACGCAAGGGAATTAAAACCTAAAGACCACTTCCCGTTGACATAGAATCTCGAAATTTGGTAAGAAGCAATAGCTTACAGCACAGGTAACAGAAAAATTCCGCATCTTTCCCCATTGTAATGTTATGAATTTCATTTTGCAATAAAAATACCATAGTTATGACTCGATTGTCGTAATGAACGAACTTTGTAAACCTTGCAGGTTTGTATGGAACCCTCGGTGCACGAGTCCGACTCGCACTTGGCCGGTTTATTTTATGTTGCATGTCTTAGTTTTAATTTTTTCTTGTTTGTTATTCTCATAAATTAAAATAAATTAGTTCCGGGAAGAAATTATAGCGTGAGAAAAACTTATATATTTTCGTAATAAGATGGTACCTTATTATATCAGTTACTATTTATACATTTGTTTTTAAACTTTATTGCACATTGAGTTGTACAAGGCGTACTTAATGCTTTGAAACATTCTCTACCAGCCATCCACAGGGACTTTAACTTTTGGGAAAATTTAATTGCATGCTAACAATTGGTAATTAGAAGAATGTCTGATAAACATTTTCCTTCATCCCCGACCACGATGTTTATTTTATTTATTTTATTGAAGAGGTACACCAACAGTACATATATATTGCATTCTTAATAATTAAAAGTTGAAGATGCTGCTTTACACAATATGTGAGATACGAGTTATCCGGCCAAGTGCAAGTCGGACAACAGATAAAGTTAACAATAGTAATGATAAACATGAAACTGTAAGGGTTCCGTTTTTTGCCATTCAGACACAGAACCCTAAAAAGCAGGTAGTTGATTCTAAATAGTCCATTTCATTTACATAGAACACACCAAAATGTGTTTTACTTGTAGTTACGCAGCTTTTTAATATGCATCCGCCATTTGCATTGCTAATAATACTACAAAAAGGTGGCGGCAACAAATATGCCTGTTTTTTTTCCAAGCGAAATTTAGTTCTATGCCTCGACCATAGAGCTGAATTCAACATTAGTTTTCATACAAATGACTTGTGATAATATCTTAGCAATAACAATCTTCATATTCGCTCCAAGTTTTTTTCACTTTGTTCAGAATTAAACATTTTATTATTTTTGAGGTACTAGGCTTACTTGAAAATAGGTTAATATAAGGTAAATAATTCTACCTTAGTTTATCTCTGAAAGAATCAAATTGGCTTCTGAATGCGTCATCACGTATATTGAAACTCATTTGGAATGGAATAAACCATTTAAGTTCGGAGTGAATATAAAGTCTTTTCTTTATTTTGTTTTGCGGATTGGTATAAAATTGTATGTATCTTCCAAATAAAATAAATAAATAAATATTGGACACCAATCACATACATTGCTCTGATTCCAAAGTACGTAGCTAATGCACTTGTGTTATGGAAATCAGACACAACGGTGGTACCACAACACCCAGACCCGGGACAATATAAAAAAAAAATATTTCTACATTGACCCGACCGGGAATTTTTTGACCTATTAATAAAATATTTGTTAAAAGGTAGAATAAGCTGTTGGACTAGTGATGATGATATAAATTGCACTTGTAAAAGCAACTGTGACAGACCAGGAATCGAACCTCGTTTCCTACGCTATCCGGTATTTGATTCCTCGTCTATCTCAATTGCTTTCTACAAGTGCAATTTATATTATTAAGTTTGTATAGTGACAAAACACTATAAAACAAAAATGAAATAATAATGATGATTATGACGTGCGTATGCCATGATAATGATGATGGAATATTTACTTTTAAACTATAATTTAGTTTGTGTTGTGCAATAAAGAGTTATTATTATTATGAGGTATGATATGAAAAACTGACGCGCTGCTCACAATCGAATGTGAAGTAGTATCTTATATATATAAAAAAGTCGTGTTTATTACAACACTTATAACTCGAGAACGGCTGGACCGATTGCCATGGTTTTTGATTTGTTGGATTTGTTTCCGTCCCGAATAGCAGAATACATCATAAAAACAATAAAACGGAGACGAGGCGGGACGGGGCTGGGGGCGAAACAAAGTTCGCTGGGACCGCTAGTTTATAATAAACATGGTCATATCTAACTTGCAAAGAAGTACCACTAACACACACTTCCGTGCGAATAATTTTGTTTTCTACGTCGCATAGTGCTCACGTATTCCGTGTGTACACAAAATATGTGATGTGTTAAATAAGCGCTTTCAAAGCTGCTTCAAATTCTCTAGAATATTCAAAGTATTTCCGTTTTAGAACTGTAAACGCAAAGCCAGGCAAATACAGACATTTCCATTAAGCTTTTCGCCTTTACAACAAAAAAGATAGTACTAGGTTTAAACCAAGACTTACACTACCCCACCAATTTGAAAAGTATGTCTCTATTAGTAAGTGCCGTTATTATGACTTCTCTATTTTCTATTCTGACGAGGAATCCAACTAACCAAAAATTATGAAAATCTGTTCACCCGTTCTCGAGTTCTGAGTGGTGTACCTAACAAGACTTTCTTTTATGTCATCATTATCAGCCAACGTACGTCCACTGCTGAACATAGGCATCCCCCACGGTTTGCCACAGCGACCGGTTCTTTTATGTATTAAATTAGATAAAATATCAGAAGAAGAAGAAATATAGATAGAAGATAATATAGAAAAATAAGAAAGATGAGTTGTTTGTTGTAATTGGCATGTGAAATTCTCGAGACAGTTAAGACGTTGGGACCTAGGGAGCAACTAGGTAATACGGATTTGGATTCTCAAAAGGCGTAAAATAAATTCTTCATTTTGTTCTTTAAGTGGATTTTCTTGGTGAAATATGTAGCATTAAGGAATCTGCAATGTAATTTGTACCTTTTATTTTTCGTCCATAAAACTTTTTACAAATAATAAAAATAGTAATCATTAATCAAAGGTATGTTTTAGGACTTTTTTGACCAAAAACGCAGCGTTGGACGTCCACCGACAAGATGGACTGACGACCTTGGAAAAATCGCAGGATCACACTGGATGCAATGCGCTTGCATCGGTCACTGTGGAAAGGCCTGTATTCAGCAGTGGAAGTCCTTTGGACGACGCTGATGATGATAATGATGATGTTTTAAGAGATATTTTAAAATATTAAAAAGGGTAATCAAGGTCATGTGTCTTTTCTCTCTTAACACGTTTCGGGACAGTGAACGCCTACAGGCGTGAAAACAATAAAACATCTGTTGTATCTGGAATAGTGTCCCGAAACGTGTTAACAAAGGTGGTTTTCAAAAAGCTGCTGCTCGTTGTAGTTATTAGCAAACGACTATCAACGCACATACTGCTTGTATATGAAGCTTTAGAATCGTTAAACACAACACATACACTAGAACGCGCCACACAACTTAGTCAACTTATTTTACTGGTCTCTCAAGATATAGGCACAGAGCCTATGGTAATTTGCGAGGAAGAAAGGTGCTTTCTATAAAATTTTAATTCAAGCTTATGTCTTGTGGCCAATGCATATATTATTATTATTATTCACTGCGGAAATTTTAAATTATAGGCAAAGCAAACTCGCTATTGTCAAGAGAAATAATCGCTTTGACATTGAAATATTTATTAATTCTAATGACACCCCTGAGTCCAGCTCTGCTCATTCCTAATAAAATCGTGCATTTAAAGAAACTGCAAAATTCAGCTGAAAATTCTTTCCGTTTTACGCAGTAGTAATATTTCGCTGTACAGATGTCTTGTTATATCCTTATTTAAAAGTCCTGCATATCGTGAAAAGGAGTTTAGTTTTATTTTAATAAGAAATTCTGACTTTAAACCTGACAACGAAGCTTATTATGCTGCTAGCCCGTGTTGTGGCCCAGACTATCACTTGTGAACCGTCTTTGCGGCCCTTTTGAAAAAAAGGTCGAGTACCACTGATGTAGAGACATATTTTAAGCTACATTTATAAAAAAAACAATCATCGTAATTTAATTTTACATTACTTTGCATTTTATTCCGCTAATATCGGTTGATATTCTTACGGTCGTTCCCTATATCCATTCTATCTGTGGTTTGGACCTACTACAGATAGAAATGGTCAGCTACCTTTAGATTTTTTGTCCCTTTAAAACTTTTGGCAATAGGAGATCCTTACTCCGGTCGACGAAATCCTATCTTCAGTCGAGAATAGGTCTACCTTTGACTTTAGTTTGCATATAGGGAATGACCGTTAGTCGCTAAACGAGGCCCAGAAGCGGCTTGATTTTTTATTATTATTATTTATTTCACAGTAAAATGTTTTACATAGTGTTTACTAATCTTGGTGTCACTAAACATGGGTGTTTGTTGTGACACTGCACATTCGAGGTTGGACGCTCGGGAGAATTATAACAATATAAAATAATTCCAATGATAACTTGCAACCGGGTGCCAATAGCATAAAAGGTAATAATAGCATAAATAAATAGACTTTATGTTTGTTTACTACTAAAGGGTCCCGGTCGCATTACAATTAGTAATAAATTACATGATAGGCTACAGCTACGGTGTGAAAAGAAGGGCAGTAATATAACATCTGACAGCAAGGTCAGTCGCTTGCCTTGCAAACACCCATCCAACTCACTCCGAGCCCGCGTGGTATGGCTCATCCTCATACTTGAGGTAAGGCGTTTGCCCAGCAGTAGTATGATTGCAGGCTAACTTTACCTACTTTTACTTTTTACGAAGTGACAGGGTTAACCCAAAATTAGTCCCAGAGAAATTAGAAATTAGTCCCAATAGAGAGATAGAGCGGCTATCTCTCCCAATCAGTCGGTTTAAAATGCACACAGCTGAACTGTAGCCGGCGGCTTGATTGCCTAATGTGAGACTTTAAACACACTAGAGAAATGTGTGGTAGAGGCATCATCATTATCAGCCGAAGGACGTCCACTGCTGAACATAGGCCTCCCCCATGGCTTTCCACAACGACCGGTTGTGAGCGGTCTGCATCCAGTGCGATCCTGCGATCTTTACAAGGTCGTCTGTCCATCTTGTCGGTGGACGTCCTACGCTGCGCTTTTGGTCGAAGGGTCTGCAATCTAGGACTTATTTGATTAGGTAGAGACATATTTGACACAAATAGTGTGCATGTCAAATACTGGAAATGGAATCGGCTCGTCATTTGGCCACGAAAATGCCTAGGATGGATATATTTTTTAATTTTTTTTCAAACAAAACACTTGCCTTGAAACAGTTGAATTAATTTAATTAGTCCTTTTCAGCCTGTTTATGGCCTAAAGTGACGGCTAAGGAGAATTTGTAATAGAATATTTTATTTATGTAAAATAATAATAGGAAGGTAGGTAGGCCTTTGCCATGCAGTGGGAAACTTCAGGCTTATAAAAAATGTATGGAATTGATATTTTAGGGTTTATTGATGACCGCTACTTTCGAACAAAATTAAAACGGGCGGACTCAATAGTAAGCTATCAGTTCTGTACGCGTTTTGAAATTAATTTTATAGATAAATCCTTAGTATCGCAAATTCAGGAAAAGTTGTCGGATCGAACCTACTGTTTTGTATATGAGTTATTATTTGACCGAGGCGTATGTGGCTTTTGAAACAACTCAAATTAAACTGAACCTTGACCTTATAAAAAATGGATCAAAATTAATTTAAATGCAATCAGTTGGACCGTATTTTTTTATTTTTTTGCGAATACACATATACTTTCGGCCAGTTTGATAATGTCTAAACAAGTAACCAGTAACGTTATCTGTCCACAACTTCATACTAAATGACGTTCCATATTTGAATTACTCATTGTTTGGCACTTATTTGTCAATGGTGAAACTGTCCCTTAATATTTTATACCAACATTATTTTAAGTATCTGAGTGAAAAAAACTTTTTTTCTCAGCAATAAACTACAGTATTTAAGATCCTATGTTTTCTATTTGTTATTATAACATTTTGACTTACATCACATTCGCCCTTTTCTTGTCTTCGAGAACCATTAGTTTATGAAAAGATTTTTAGATCCAGAAAACGAAAGATAACTGGCTCTCTCCCCATAATTCGTGGTTTTATCACGTCTTTACCGATCCGCGTATTACCGACTTATCCTCTGTTTACTGCCAGATTCCCAAACTCAGCATTCCAAGATTGGATTTATATTCCATGTAATAGATTTTGAAGAAGAAGGATCGAGAACCAAGATATATAAGACATACGATATGAGCCACTGGAACAGGGTCCATGTTGGTTCGAGACCTACCTTAGTTAATATAAAGTATTTTTCATTGATTTACTAACCGTAGCTAGTAAGATTTTTTTTCAGTAACTACTAACCCAATCTATGGAAAGCTATTTCTGAAAAAAAAAATTAAAGATTAACAATAATGAAAGCCTTTGAATAACGTAACGAATATTTTTTTTTGGCGGAAAATATGTAAATCAATAAAACCTTTGCTTAAAACTTTGTCTTAGGTGATAGAAAAAATCTTTTAATTGTTACCTATTACCTATCTCAAAACTATGGGCCCGATTTTGATGAAACTTACGCAGTACTCTTATTTGATATACCTGATTGAACCAAAAAATAATAATCTCAATATCACTCTTCATTTTCCAGAAATCCATGGACAAACATACATACACCTAAATAGGTCAACATACTAAATATTATCAAATTACAATGATATCACATGCATACATGTCGAGTTGAATACCTCCTCTTTTGAAGTAGGTAAAAACTAAAGTTTTCAGAGTTATTTCGCCTGCCAAAAACATAAAAATAATTGAATAGATTAGATATATTGTTTTATTTAGCATTCTCGATTGGTTTTAGACGCCACAATGGGTTGTTAATGCCCACTTTGAGAAAGACTGGCGTTCAAGTGCGATTATTGGGTCTACTGTTTATCAGATATTTGCGGTCACGTAATAAAAACCGGGGTTCCTTATCATTGGAACTTATTGAAGCGAGGAACTCAGAATTTTTAGTGGTGTCAAGTAACGTTTTTTTTATGAGAATTAAACATGAACTCGGAACATCAAACTATGTCTTAACCATTAAGTTAAACCACAGTTTCATATGAAGTCATTTTCAGTAAGCATTATTTTTGACATTAGTTTTCCTGAAGGCATTATATTGGGTTCTACCAAACCTTAGCTGGGATCAGAAGTTGCCAGATTGGCAAAGTGCGTTATCCGTTGTTGGTTGTATTACAACTAATTTATGACGGAAAAATTGCGCAAAGCTTTACCGTATCAAAAAAGGTATCTTATCTAAAATATTCACTAACTACAGAGAACCTGTAATCACGTATTTAAATAAATTCAACTGTTTTATCAACCTTTTATCTATTTCCCGCATACAGCCCTGGGTCCACTTCGTGTTTATTACGGTACCAAAATCAAATTTGAACCCTTATAATTTGTTAATAATCCCACCTCAACTCGGGACAGTAAAGTTAAGGACCAAATTATGTCCAATATTCATTTGGAGAAATTATTTGTACCTTTGTCCCTTCATTTTGGAGGTAAAATACATTATTGAGGTTTTCTCGAATTGGGTGATTATTAATTTGAAAATATGAACTATTATTTTAAATGACAGGGTCGGATTTTAAACTTTAATGCATTTTCAAACTAAACTTCGCAACAGTAACGGAATTGTATGAAACTAGCAATTGTAGGAAAACCTCTACAGCCAACCGGAGACCATGATTAATAGAAAATTATGATTTTTAAACACAAATTTTTCAAGTAACTAACCACATTTGAGGCTTATACGAAGCACAAGAATGATGTAGGCAAACATGTATGTAAACAGAAAAAATACAGGGTGTAGATTTCGATTTGTGCAGTATCTTCTACATAAGTTGATAACGAATAACGAAAAAAAAAATTATCTTTTATTTTAATTATTTAATGAACTCAAGTCTCAAATGCAACTGTTTTTCTAGTGTTTTTAGGAAACGAAAATGATTTAAACTTTAAATTTGTAAAATTATGAAGTATTCTTGAAGCTCAGTTTTACAGAATAGATATGGTGATCCTTTGTGTGTACTACACAGATATAAAATCTACATCCTTAATAAAAAAGTACTGCTTCAACATTTTTTCTGCACATACACTGTCTCAATTAATTTATCAAACAACGTTAAACTTTCACGCAAGTATCGTTATTCTTTCTCCAAAAACTCTTAAAATTGATGAACATACCCCATTTTCGGTCCGGAAACCTTTAACAAACAACACATTTGTAAGAAACAGACAAATTGGACTTAAAATTTTCGTTCCGCGGCCGTAATTTTTCATCTTCCCTTTTCCTAATTATGTAACCCCAATTTATAATGGCTCCATCTTCACAGTGATGAAAATAAGGTTCAGCAACATTTAAGGTTGTAAGCGACGGCGGAAAAGGAGATGTTGATAAAAAAATTGGTTTATGGTAAAAAAGGAACTAAACCTTGCTGGTAATTGACACTCCAAACATTGTAGTTCAACAGTTTTAGTGTAGATGGCGCTATTTGTAGCGACCTGAAGTAAATTGTTGCATAATCTATGTTTGCTCTCTTCTCTTTGAACAATGTAACTGCCCGTATGTCCGTTTTACAATAAATAAGTTTTAAATTATATTGAGTGAGTTTTGCTTACTGATGGATCCGACACAATATTAAACAGTTCTATTTAAATTAATAGTATGTAAAATCGCTTATTTCAGTTTCTTAGCAACGTCAAATAAACTGTCAGAGACAGAATGACGATTTAATCTAGTTAGCGTAAACCTGGGTTAAATCTCATCGAGTGAGATTCTCTCAGTTCGCTCGCATGAGACGTGCTATGGCGTATGTGAATCGCTTCATTTACAACACGCGTAATAAAATCAGGCGTACTGGCGGTATCACTGTGGACGAATTGAGGGAAGCTGACATGACTTTGGTTAGACTAGCTCAAATGGAATCGTTTCCAAATGAGTACACGTCGCTATCAAAGAACCAGTCGCTAGTTAGTAAACATAGTTTGTCTAAATTAAATTTGTTTATTGACGACTGCAAAATTATTCGAGTCGGTAGCCGTATTGGAAACTCACCTGACTTCAATTTTGACAAGAAGCATCCAATTTTACTTCCGCAAAAACATCATTTTACACTTTTATTATTTCATGACGAAGGGCCGCAGACTCTTTTATTTAACATTCGAGAAATGTGGTGGCCTATAGCTGGCAGGAACCTCGCTAGGAAGGTTGTGCATGATTGTGTCACGTGCAGACGTTTGAGAGGCAAGACCCTCACTCCACTTATGGGGAACTTACCTGAGGAGCGCATAACTCCTAGTTTTCCATTTATGCGTTGCTGAGTCGATAACGTGGGTCCAATGTTTATACTCAACCGAAAGGGTAGAAGTTCTAAGGCAATAAAATGATACATCTGTTTATTTATCTGCTTTGTTACTCGCGCAATACACCTAGAAGCAGTCAGTGACCTCTCCACAGATGCATATTTGTTGGCTTTAAAGCGGTTTATCTCCAGACGTGGTAAACCAGCACAAATATTCTCTGATAATGGGAGAAATTTCGTTGGGCTAGCTAACGAGTTCGCCAAATTTTTAAGTAACTGTTCGCCAGATATTGTTCAATTTGCTACAAGCCAGAACATTAAATTTAGTTTTATTCCCCCTCTTACTAGTCATTTTGGAGGTTTTTTAGAGGCTGGGGTTAAGTCCCGCAAGTACCACTTACGTCGCGTCATAGGAAACTCGCATTTGACTTTCGAGGAGTTTAGCACAGTGTTGGCACAGATAGAAGCCATCCTCAACTCTCGTTCCCTAAGTACTATGTCCTCAGATCCGCAAGACCTTAATCCTTTAAGTCCAGGTCACTTCTTGTTGGTCGTCCACTTACTGCGCCTGTATTCGATGACATTGTGGATGAACCTGTACATCGACTCAACCGCTACCAGCGAGTAGAACAAATTCGCCAACAGTTCTGAACTCGATGGGCTAGAGAGTATAATTCCGAGCTGCAGACCAGGACCAAATGGAGAGACAACAACACGAATCTACAACCTGATACACTCGTCGTCATCAAGGATGATAGACTGCCCCCTCTCAAGTGGCAACTGGGACGTGTGATTAAGACCATACCTGGAAAAGACGGCATTAGCAAAGTGGCTGACATCAGGACGACTTCAGGCATCATACGTCAACCCTACGTCAAGATCTGTCCCTTGTTTGATAGTGTGTAATGTCCCTGTCCCTGGGTATAGATTAGGTTGAAAGTGGATACTTTCAAGGCCGGGGGTATGTCCAGTAACGTCATATTTTCTAGTCTGTCAACACTGCGCCCCCTTTTAGCAAAATTTGAAAATCATTGTGTGTCCGCCATCTTACTACTTCCATTTTTGAGCACGAAACCACTGAGTCTAACTTTATTTTCAATATACGCAAGATTTCGCAAGATTCAAGACTTTTCAATAGAATTAACACTCCTCGCACATCACATCTACTTCGCATCAACAAGCATCATGGTAAACCTCTGTGGTTTATTCTTTATATTCATATAGGTACTTTTGTTGATTTAGATAAATAAATTGAACATTTTAATTGCTATCGATGCTGGATTCGGTAAATAGAAATGTGAACAATGTAAAACCAAAACGCGCGGACGTAGTCGCGAGAAACCGCAAGTTAAAACATAAACACACTCTGTTTAACCATGCAGCGCTACGAGAAACTGGCCCTAGTAGCCTCTTGTACCCAGTCGTAGCATTTCGTAGCTAGAATTCGTAGTTGATTTCGTAGTTGTAACCTTTTGTACCGTGGCTTAACATTTCGTAGCTGACTACAATTCGTAGTCAATTTCGTAGCTCCTCGTAGTTTTAACGCTGTTACGTGGTTTCTGGCGGTGCGTTCTGCTATAGGTACTTTATGCGATGAAAGGGGTTAATCTATTTAATTATTAGCATAGCATTTATTTTCGTCACAATATGTACATATACCAGAACAAAGTTAATTATTTGAATCCGTTTTGACAGTAATTAACTTTAAAAACTAAGCATAAATTATGTTTAAAACTTGTGATCGAATATTTGTATTTAAATTTATTAACATAATTCTCTTAGATCGCTGTTGAAATTGATGTAAGATGCTTTGAGTAGCTATTTAGCAAATGTCTCACCAATATCACCTTTACAGATTTGTACACATCATATTTCCTCTGTGATCCTATGACTTACACGGCGTTTACGCAAGAGGTCAAGATGGAGATTAAGCACACCTGTCAAGCCTCCGGGCCACTCGCATAATTCTGGCCATTGAGCCGTGAGTCGAAAGAGGGGAGGGGGGGGGGGGGAGGGTAACCACGATATTGTATGGCAGATTGCAGCCTTGAGTATTAATACTCTTTGGAACAATATTAAAAAGAACCTCAATAGATAGCAATGAAGAAGAAGCGCAGGGTACTAATTTATAAACGTGTTGCTTTTTAGGGTTCCGTAGCCGAATGGCAAAAAACTTAACCCTTATAGTTTTTCAATTCCTCGTCTGTCACAGGTTCACAGTTGCTTTTTACAAGTGAAATTTATACCTTATAGTTTCGTCAAGTCTGTCTGTCTGTCCGTCCGTATGTCACAGCCACTTTGTTCTAAAACTATTAGCATCACACAGCTGAAACTTGGTAAGTAGATGTATCTTGTTCACCGCTTTCCGATTCATGTACTAAAAGTAAAATAAAATGATATTTAAGGGAGGGCTGAGCTCCCATACATGAAACTAAAACCTGAAAAATTTTTTTTTACATGTGGGGTGTCTTTGGATAGGTATTTCAAAATGAGGTTTCTAAAAGCATTTTTTATAAAAGTCTAATGTTTGCGATATAGATGCTTCCAAAGTGGTAAAATAGGCGTCCCCCTCATCTAACTTTTGAACTTTTTTTTTTTTTTTTTTTTTTTTTTTAACCTATATCATCCCACTGCTGGGCAAAGGTCTCCCCCAAGCTCTTCCACCTATCTCTATGTATGGCCAACGACTCCCAATCCTTAGCAAAACTAACCAAATCGTCACACCAGCGCATTCTGGGTCTGCCCCTGCGGCGATAGCCATCTGCTGGACAGGCAGGACAAAGAGATCGGACGACGCATCGAAAACGCCTGGAAGAGCTTCTGGTCCATGAAAGCGTACATGAAGGGTGACCTTCCAATCTCGTTAAAACTTTTGAACTAAGGAAATAAAAATTTTGAAAAAAATATATGATGTAGATCTTAACAAAAACTTTCAACGAAAATTAGTTTGCGCAAAATCGTAGTTTTTGAGATATAGCACATTTTTATTAACCGCAAATATAACTTTGTTTTTCATACAAACACTATGAAAAACAAAGTTATATTTGCGGTCAACAAAATATTGTGGTAATTTGGCTAAGTGGAAGTAAGAATCCCTAATTCAGTTAAAGTTGGCACGGAACCCTCAGTGCGCGAGTCCGACTCGCACTTGGCCGGTTTTTTATGTTTATTAGGATTTTATTTTTCAAATATCTTTAGATATATTTTTTTTGCTAACAGACGTAGCCCTGAAGCAAATCAGTAAGCTCAAGTGGCAATGGGCGAAGAACTGATGGCCGTTTAGGCAGAAAAGTTTAAGATTAGACCCTTTTACCAAAAGCGCAGCGTAGGACGTCCACCGACTAGATTGACATACGACCTTGTAAAGATTGCAGAATCACACTGGATGAAAACAACCGGTGACTGTGGCTAGCCTTGGGGTAAGCCATTTTCAGCAGTGGACTTCCTTAGTAATGATTATTTAGATTATTTTGAATTTAATAATAAATTAACCTATTACCCTATAAGAACTAAATATTGTTGGCAAAACCTAGGACTAAGGCTAGTGGTATGAGGATAGGAAGGTATATAAGCGGCTGGCGGGGGTAGATCGGGTGCATTCATTCTGGGGGCGTATTGCGATCCAACTTAATCCGTTCAATTCCGACTCAGTGTAAACGAATATTATCAATATAATATTACTATAATGGTATGAATATTAATATTTATATTGTTATATTATAGTAATGTTATCAATATAATGCGAAATTGCAATAAGAATTGCTTATTTGACAGTAAATCAGAGCGATTTAACTGTCAAAACTGCATCGCAATACGCCCCCTGTTTGTGTCCGCGGTGCGAGGTAGACGTAGGCTTTTGTGCTTAGTTCTTGTAATTTGTTACTGGCGGTCATAGTTGTTATTTGTAGATCTGTTTAAGTTTATTTTATGTGTTGTTTTTATTAAGTATTGCTGGGTTTCTTGTTAATAAGTTTAATTGTGTAAATTCAATTGTTTAGCGCAATAAAACTGTTTTTTTAAAAACTCAACCCGCTTCTGATTTCTAATAATATTTTAAGTAGAA
The DNA here is from genome assembly GCA_963584085.1 of Pyrausta aurata. Classification (NCBI taxonomy): domain Eukaryota; kingdom Metazoa; phylum Arthropoda; class Insecta; order Lepidoptera; family Crambidae; genus Pyrausta; species Pyrausta aurata. The sequence continues at coordinate 9,058,587 of OY757274.1, forward strand.
GGGGTCATCGTATTGGTCTCCATTGCAGTACGAGGCTTTATAATGACAAACACCTGCAATACGCCAGTAACTATTTATCATTTTTTTTATTGCAAGCACTATACCTATTTATATACTATACCGGCCGTCGCGGGTTCGAATCCCGCAAGGGGCAAATGTTTGTGTGATGAGCACGAACATTTGTACCTAAGTCATGGATGTTATATGTATCTAAGTATTTATGGGAGACGCCTCCGTCATAATCGCTGTCTGGTAATTCGTGACACAAGGAAGATAATTCCTTACCACGAAACTAGACAGTTGGTGTGTTGTCAGGCGCATATTTATATATTTATATTTATTAGGCAACTTTTGTTTATTTTAATAAATACACTTTTATGAGCATTCAACCTTGCATGCTTTAAAAGGTAAACAGGTAGAAATTAATAAAATTTTACTCTTACAATAATTTTCAAAAATGTGACCCTGATTTTAGTCGTCAATTTTTCTCGTTTAACTAAAGGCCGGTCCTACAGAAAGCATCGAAAAGGCGCCTTTGATGATTACAAATACATATTCATAGGCGAGTGGAGCTTGCATTTTTAACTAGACGGCCACAGCCGGTGATATGACTTCGAAATTGAGTGTGAAAAAATCGGAATATAGAACTATATTTCATTTTTAGGGTTCCGTACCTCAAAAGGAAAAAACGGAACCCTTATAGGATCATTTTGTTGTCCGTCTGTCCGTCCGTCCGTCCTTCTGTCAAGACCCTTTTTCTCAGGAACGCGTGGAGGTATGAAGCTGAAATTTATATCAATTACTCAGGTCTACTGTCCCTTGAAGCTGTGAAAAAATCAAACTTCTAAGCCAACGCAATCAAAAGATACAGCCGTTTATGCCGCAAATTTTCGACACTTGCAAGGGAATCAAAACCTACAGGGTGCTTCCCGTGAACTCAGAATCTTGAAATTTGGTACGAAGCAACGCCTTATAGCATAGATAAAGGAAAAATTACGAAAACCATAAATTTTTAGTTACATCACATAATATATTTTTTTTAATAATTTTAAACTTACTACCCATTTCCTCATAACTTTGTACCTTGCAGGTTTGTACGGAACCCTCGGTGCACGAGTCCGACTCGCACTTGGCCGGTTTTTTTCTGCCCAGGGGAAATAAGGAATTAGTACATTGTAAGTACAATTGAGAACTCTCGCGCGTAACCACTTCTCCACTTACTAAGGTGACAATACAGTGAGTTGTTAAAGTAATAGGTAATAGAGAAGCTGTGCCTAGAAAAAAATGTATTGTAAATACAACACGATACGATTATGGCGTAATTCCTTCAAGTTTGAATTTCGAATTGTATGAGTTCATGACACGTGGCGTTAATTTATGGCGCACGAGATTGTCATATCCATACGCTAGCAATATTAGTTCAATGCCTAACTACCTCGGTGGCACAGCGGTGAGAGGGTCGCATTTTAAAGCGACGGCTGCGCCAGAGGTCCCAGGTTCAATTCCCGGGTCGGGCCAAAAATATGTACCGGAGTTTTTCTGTTCAGAAATTCTCCGGGAAGCCCGGAGTTTGGAAGTTGGCGGTGTTTCACCCCCGTGCCTCGGAAAGCACGTTAAGCCGTTGGTCCTGCGCCTGATCTCTCTCCGGTCGTGCCAGATTGCTGTCCCATCGGGCTATGAGAGTGAAAGGAATAGAGAGTGCACCTGTGTTTGCGCACACACTTGTGCACTATAATATGTCCCGCGCAGTCGGTTAGTCGTTGTGACTGGCCACCGTAGTCGAAATCGGCTAGGGGGACTATTAGATTTTCTTACTATAGAAATGCCTACCTATCCGGTGATGAGCTAAGCACATTATTAGAAGCTCCAAAGTCAGTCGTTCATTAGTGAGAGCCGAACCAAAGAGCACCTTAATGACCTGACCGGGATGTGAATGCGGGGCCGATAAAACACAGATCTTTAAAGAACTGGTATGGTTAAGAACATGATTTTAAGTTAACTCATTAAATGACTCATTATTTATTTTGCTATAAAAAAGATAAAAAAGCTCAAAAAAAAAACAATTAAAAAAGAATCTGTTGTATTTGGATTCGAACCCGGGAGTCGATGTTCCGTAACCACCTAGCTTAGCCTCTGAGCTGCCGTGACGAATGTCGCAAGCAGCGAAATGAACTTTTGTATTCTAATGAATTTTTTGCCCTATTTCAATGACTACATTTTTTTAGGAATATCAAGCACTACGTTTGTTATAAGATTTTCATGAACTGTAGCATAGTAGAATCTGGCTACAAAAAATTTACGCAGTAGTCGTCTACTGCATATTTTTTTATATGCCGTGTGTAAATTCATTTGTTAAGCTTCTATTATATTTCCCTTTAAAAACTTATAGAAAATATGGTCTCGCTTAAATCATGGGTCACTTCTAGTCAAAAAGTATGTGTTCAATCTAGGGACAGTTAGTAATCAATAGGGTTGGTTAGTTCTGAACGCGGGATCCCTGTGGCGTATTTACAAAATACGTTCTCCTTGAGACTATCAAGATCTATGAACTATATTCTAATAAATTTACTTTAAAAATAATTACTGGGACATTGGGTACCAAAATATAATGGCTTACAGTAGGTGATGTTGCTGTTATTAAAACCGTATTATTCTTGTTAGTTGTGCATTATATTGCGTTTTTTTATTATAATCTAAGTCTTCATCTCTACTGTTAACATGTAATTTTGGCACGCGATGCACGAAACACCCTATATAATTATTATTATTTCAAAAATATACAAATATTGCCTTAAATAATAGTATCTTAAAGCCTATTGCAGGTTTGTCTAGATACTATGATGTTCTCAATATTGGTTAGTTGAGCATCCTTAAAACACTACACAAAAATATTATATACTTTTATAACTATTACTAATAACTATTACTATTACAAATATAAAAACAAATGCGTGAATGTGATTGAGCGAGCGCGCACACGAACCACATCGAATTCGACGCATAGATACCTACATTAATTACATTATGCGAGGGTGTGCGTACTGCAATAAGTATCAGTATCAGCTGAAGGACGTCCGCTACTTAACAAATATCATACTTTTGGCTTTCTACAATAACTGGTTTGTAAGTTCTGCAATTAGTTTAAAAAATCACTCAACTCACGAAACCTAATTAATAAAACTTTTTTTACAGCCGTAAAAAAAAATGATCACATCGATATCTGTAATACTATACGTCAATTGAATTTGGCATACTTTGTGGCCAATTCAAAAATAAATAATGGGTTGTATATTTACAAAATACGCGTCCGTAGGCCAGACAATGCCGGCTTTGTGTAACCTCTTTAGCTGACTACGGTGCTCAAACGGGTCAAGTGTGTTTTTATGCCCCCGTTCAGTACTTTTACTTGAATTTATGAAGGGAAATATATAAATTCATGAAGGATAATACAGTTACAGTATGTACGGTAAAAGCCAATTTCAGTTTATTTATTTGGCAGGGCACTCGTGGTTAAGCACTTTTCACGCGGACACTAAACAAAAACGAGCGTCAAGTCAAACAAAAAGTGCCACCAATAACTGAATTCGGGTTCAACTTACTTCCACCGAACGAAAACATTACAATATTTTTTGACAGCCAAAATAACTTTATTTTTCATAAAGTTTGTGTGTATGTTTGTTTTATGTTTCAGAAACCTCAATGTCGTTTAAAAAGACCTATCCATAAACACCCCACACGCATTGGTTTGTAAAAAAAAATGGGTTTTAGTGTCATGTATGGGAGCGAAATAAATGTCATTTAAGAGGGGGGGCCTCTTAATCGGACATCGGTAAATAAGATACGCTTACCTACCAATTAATAGTTTTAGAATAAAGTGGCTGTGACATACGGACGGCCAGACAGACAGACAGTCAGACAGACTTAACGAAACTATAAGAGTTCCGTTTTTTGCCATTCGGCTACGGAACCCTAAAAAGACGTTACGAGAAGCAAGCCAAAATTTCAAAGATGGTTAGGCGACGGTGACCTCGATAGCATCTAAACGTACAGAGAATATGATAAATGGTATGGCTTAAGATCTAAGATGGGTCTAAGCAGTTTTACAAAAAAAAAAAATACAAATGAAAATCCGGATTTTTTTGCGAATGAAGTATTAGAATTCAAAAACAGTCCATCAAAAGGAGCTTGTAAAAATACAGGCCCAAATCTACTAAATAAAACCAACTGCTTGCTAAGTAACAACAGGGTTTATTTGTAAAGCGAACGAACATACATTGGTACCGAATGCCTATAAGCGATAACAAAATCCAAACATCACCGCGAGTTATCTCAGTACTCTCGGTATAACTTAGAACTAATAATGTAAACAAGTGCAACATTTTTTTCTTACGATCTAGTAATAATTGGACATACCGCCCACCAAGGACATCTGTTTATGTCCTTAATCAAATAAAAAACATGACAACTCACTTCGTATTGTTAGGCGTACTTACTTATAAATTACATATTAATAGTTTTATGAAAACATTTTTTTTTTTTACTTACTTATCTATTATAGGAAGGATACATAATTTACTTATTGGTCGTTTGATTATGGATCCATTACATTTAAGAGATACAACTCGCGTAATTCCGTCCAAACCGGGGTGCTTTTCGACGACTTTGCCCATGAGCCAACGCGCTGGGGGAAGATTATCTTCCTTTACAAGAATGATGTCGCCTATTACAGGTTCTGGCGTGCGCTTAGTCCACTTGTAGCGTTGCAACATATACAATAAATATTCATTTGACCAACGACGCCAAAAATCTTGCATCATACGTTGTGTAACTTGCCAGCGTCTTAGACTTCCTATGTTTGTTTCAAGATATTCACGGTCAGGCACAGTGACAAGAGGCTCGCCAATTAAAAAGTGACCTGGAGTCAAAGGCATAGGATCATCACAGTTATTAGGTATTTGAGATATTGGACGTGAATTAAAACAAGCCTCGATTTGGCTAAGTAGAGTGGTCATCTCCTCAAACGTAAGTGTAGAATTGCCAATAACTCGCCGTAAATGAAATTTAGTGGACTTAACTCCCGCCTCCCAAAGGCCTCCAAAATTAGGTGCCTGGGGAGGTATAAAGTGCCAGGTGACACTGTTATCGTTCAACCAATTCTTAATTTCAAGTGCTACAGAGGATTTTTCAAGAGCTACCAACGTGTGTAATTCTTTGGCTGCACCAACGAAATTGGTTCCGTTGTCACTCCATATTTCACTACAGTGTCCTCTCCTTGCTACAAACCTTTTGAATCCTGCAATGAAACCCTCAGAAGTTAGGTCGCTTATAACCTCCAAGTGAATGGCTCGTGTAACCATACAAATAAATAGGCACACGTATCCCTTGTAGGACTTGTTACCTCTACCTTTGGACATTCTGATGCTGATGGGTCCAGCGAAATCAACACCGCTTTTAAAAAATGCTCTAGCCGGTGTTACGCGACATGCTGGCAATTGACCCATGAGTTGGGTTTTGGTTGACGCGGCATGTCTCACACAAGTAACACACTTACGCACATGAGCTTTTGTTTTATTTTTTCCGGAAATGATCCAATAATTCGAGCGTAAGTAATTAAGCATCACTGATGGACCGCCATGGAGTGTTTTCTTGTGAGCGTCGTCCACAAGTAAATCAGTGAAATGACTGTTATGCGGAATAATTATGGGGTTTTTCAAATTACTATCCAATTGAGCATTAGTTATCCTACCACCTACCCGCAGTATGTCATTTTCATCAAAAGCTGGACTTAAACATTTCAGCTTACTTTTCTTTACGACATTTCCTGATCTTTTTATTTCTTTTATGTCTTCAATGAATTCCTTCTGTTGACATTGTCTGATGCACACCTTCAAAGCTTCTGATAGTTCCTGATTGGTGAGGTAAGGTTTTCTGTCAGTTTTACCTAATTTATTTCTGGCCACGCTTATGAATCTTTTGCAGTATGCTATGACACGTATCAACTTGTGTAAAGAAGAGAATTTTGTCCACACCTTATCCTCTTGGGGAGCATCAGTAACTATGTGTGTTTTTATTGTTCTTTCCTCCATGTTTGTGCTAATAGACTTAGGCCTTGTGTACGTAATAGTTTCCTCTTGAAGCCATGAAGGACCCGACATCCACAGGGAATTCATATAGAGATCTTGTGGAGTCGATCCTCTGGAAGCTATATCGGCTGGGTTCTGTGATGATACTACATGAGCCCAGTGAGTATTGTCAAACAGGGAGAGAATTTGGGAAACCCTATTACCTACAAAGGTTGTCCAACGACTTGGGTGACCACAAAGCCATGCGAGAACTACAGATGAGTCTGTCCAAACATGTACATTAGGTTTTGCTATTTCCATAACCTCTGCAACTTCAGTGATTAGCTCAGCCAATAAAGCTGCTCCCATCAGCTCTAGCCGAGGGACTGATTGCTGCTTGACTGGGGCTACCTTCGTCCTGGATGTAACTAAGCTAACTCTGACAACACCTTGTGCAGTAACGACTCTAACATACACTACAGCAGCGTAAGCGGATATGGAGGCATCACAGAATCCATGCAGCTCCACTAAAGTATCGCCATTTTGAGTTTCGACCCATCTCGGTATTTTGCACTTTGTTATGTGTTCTAAATCACATCGGTAAGCTTGCCACTCTTTCAACAACTCAAATGGCAGCTCTTCGTCCCAATCAATTCCAGAAAGCCAAAGCTTCTGAATGAATATTTTTGATGTAATTACACATGGTGAAACCCACCCCAGCGGATCATACAAGCGTGATATGTCTGATATCACTCTTCTTTTAGTGATTGGTGTTTGCTGAGGAGGCAATTTCACTGAATACGTGAATGTGTCAGATTCACGATCCCAAGACAGTCCCAATATTTTAACAACATCGTCTGTTTTGATGTCTTTCATCTCTTGTAGTAGTAGCTCTGTAGATTTCCTCGCATCGTTGCTCGTCTTCTGACAAAATCTTCCTTGCAACAATCGATTCAATTTCCCAAAATTGTCTGAGTAAGTCATTATCATCTGCCTGATTATTTGAACAACTTATGACATGATGACAATGAATATTTTGGCTCTCTGAACTGGTTTGACCCGACAAAATCCAGCCCAACACAGTGTTTTGAGCGGTAGGTACACCTGAAGGGCCTCTTATTAAACCTTTTCTCAAAACTAGGCCATAAATATCTGCTCCAAGTAGCATATCCACTTTGTTTGGAATGTAGAACTCTGGGTCAGCCAAAGGGACAGCTTGAAACTCCGGCCATTCACACTGGCGTAACTTCTCCGTTGGCAGTAGGGAAGTTATGGTGTTTAGCACATAGGCTTTAACTTGGACACTGAAATTACGATCTAAGCGGGATTGAATCGTCACTGTGACGATAAACTTGGAAGCCAAGGAGCTCTGATCACCGCCTACACCTGATATGATTGACTTAGTAGGTATTTTCTTCAGTCCTAATAACTGTACTGCTGATTCGGTTATGAATGATGCCTGGGATCCTTGATCCAATAACGCCCTCAACAGTTGATTATAGCCGCCTCTTGTCTGTGCTTCGACAAGAGCCGTAGCTAACAAAACTTGATTAGGAACTGACATTGACTCCTTAGAATGATGCGCGACTACATTTGGAGTGGTTGGTTCGCCTTCTGCCAGCTGTGCCTGAACCGTAGACACTGCTGCAGTAACTTCAACTGCTGCATTTGATTTCTTTGAGTTTACAGTGAAGTTTGAATTAGATTTGGGATGTAATAAGGAATGATGTTTTTTGTTGCATATACGACAAGTGGAATTAAGACGGCAGTATTTTATTGAGTGATTACCACCCAAACAGTTAAAGCATAGCCCGTTGCTTTGGACAAAACTGTGACGTGAATCGTAACTCTCTTTTGCGAATTGTTTACAATTGGCAATCTTATGATTATCTTTACAGAATGGACAAGAAGGTACATCTTTAGAACTATTGGCATCATTGTTGTTAACTACATGCATGACCTTTGGCTTATAATGATTATTACTATTTTGCTTAGACCTGTTGGTCTTTGGATCTAAAAATTCAAGAGCACGAAATCTGGCATCTAAAAAATCTCTAAATTCAGACAAATTCGGTAATCTATCATTTGAACTTATTCGTGATTCCCACTGCTTCCGTGACTCTGAGTCTAACTTAGAACTGATAATGTAAATTACTATTATGTCCCACGAATTGACATCGACACCCAGATTTTTCAGTCCATTTAAACATTCAACAGTTGTGTCTAACAAGCCCTTTATAGCGGTTGAAGACTCTACTACATTAGGCTGATTTATGAGTCTCTTCAGCAAACAATTAGATAGGAATCGTTTGTTCTTATATCTACCTTTTAACTGAGACCAACACTCTTTATAGTTAGATGCTGTTATTGGTATATGCCTTACAAGCTGCTCCGCTTCACCAGTCAAAAGACTCTTAAGTGCATTTTTTGCACATCATCTAAGCATGCATTCCTATCAATTAGAGACAAGAATAAGTCTTCAAATGTGGTCCATTCAGTGTATAAACCTGAAAAGCTAGGTATGGATATTTGAGGTAATTTTACAAATGAACTTTCTCTAGACTGATTGAAGTTAGATGAACAATGATCTTTACTTGCGGATTGAATCGGATTCGGAGGTTCTAATTCGTAAAGAGCCTCTTTTAACTCTGACTTATAAGTAACGTACAATTCTTCAACATTTTCGTAAATATTATCCGTAAAGTATTCATCATTAGCATTGTCTTCTGTTACTAATTGGATTATATTATTATGAGTTGAATTAAATTGTGTCCATTGGGTTTCCAAACTTTCTAATCTCGTTTGTACATATGGTATTTTAATTCTATCTTTAGGTGACTTTTTGTAATTAACTCTAGCCTTTTGAATGGTGTTTTGTTTATCAAGTTGTAATTTATACAATACGTCCATGATGAGACAGCTGCTGCTAGTTCACCCAAAATATGTACTTACAAAATCACAAATTGGCTAAAATTTTACAAGTGTTTGACTTACATGCACATCGATACAAAATCGGGCATAGATTCCCCGTCTCTCTACTTTTTGCTTAAATATTCTAAGTCCTAAACTAAAGTAAAGCTACTCGAAATAAATCTAAGTCCAAGATGAAACTGTTCAAAATTTTCTAAGTCCGAAAAATTCTTCGACTTGTGATTTCTTGATAAAGTTACTCGAAATGATTCCAAGTCCAAGATGAAATTATTCGAAATTTTCTAAGTCCATAAAAATCTTCAACTTGTAATTTTTCATGACACTTCAATAAGTAAATAAATGTACTCACAGTAATGCACCTCACTCACACAGATCACTTCTTTGTTACGTCACGATCCACTTTACTCGCCGCCAACCTTGTCTCCTCCGGCACCTTCCCGCGCCAGTCTGCGCCTGCAGCGCCCTCTTGCGCTTGTGACCGCTCGGCGTTCCTTCGCCAAAGCACTCTTCACACCACGAAGAGTTGTTTGCACTTCAGTGACGATCCGTCACTGATTACTATGCAGCTGCCGCACACAAAAAGTCGCCGGGAGAAACACAACTTGCGTCTCTAACACCCGACTCGATAAGGACCATGTAAAAATACAGGCCCAAATCTACTAAATAAAACCAACTGCTTGCTAAGTAACAACAGGGTTTATTTGTAAAGCGAACGAACATACATTGGTACCGCATGCCTATAAGCGATAACAAAATCCAAACATCACCGCGAGTTATCTCAGTACAGCGCCATCTCTCGGTATAACTTAGAACTAATAATGTAAACAAGTGCAACATTTTTTTCTTACGATCTAGTAATAATTGGACAGAGCTTTTTAAAAGAAGTTTTAGTTAAAAAGCTTCAGTCAGCTGTGTTGTGGTTATAAATGTTAAAGTTTTAAATGAAAAATGCCAAAAGTTTTATTGTGATTGTATTATAAGGACGTCGATTAAGTTGTATTTTATAACTTTTAAATATCATTCAAAACATACTTTATACTTAATGCCTCACGGCTCGATAGGACGTCAGCGGGTCCGTCAACGAAAGAATGACAGTAGAACGTTGATAAACACACCCATGATAAGTTGAATTATAGGTAAACCGCTTCATTGAGACTTCGCCTGCGGGGTACAGGGGTGCGGGCGGAAAGACGAGAGCGGGGAATGTAAGGGGTGCGGGCGGCGGTGATACACAAGAGACGAAATTTGCCGTGACAGTTCTTAAGATATGTGACGTCAGTGGTCACAATAGTGGTCGTCAGTGTCGACACTTTATAAACATTACATAACATATTGGAAAAAAATATTCGATTCAATACAATTACACCAATAAGAGTGAATTAATTCTAAATATTACTATCCAAAATCGTGGATTTTGATCAATAAATAAAATGGAATTTTAAAATAAGATAGATTTTTTGGCAAAATTAAAAACTTCAAATAACATTCCCTGGTAACTTTTGCGACTGTTTTTTTTGAGTGTATTATCGAGTTCATAATTCATATCTAGTTCATGTTCCACTGAGTTTAGATCTATATTTTATTACATAATATTCGTATATATTTAGAGCATTTATTTAAACACTGTTATTTAACAGTGTTCAAACGGTGGACTTAATGCTAGAATGATGTAAAATAGAATCTAAAAAAAACACGACAAAAATACAATAATATAGATTTTGTGTCCGAATATACTGCGACTCATCTTCAGACTTCAGTCAGACAGTATTCTCTTGTGTACTTCTGTCAAAGCGTCCGCAACTGTCAACAGATGCTATCGCTACCTGTGTAGCGAGCGTACTGAATTTTGAAAAGAATGTGCCTGCCGCCCGCACCTCTCACAATCCCCGCTCTCGCCTCCCCCCGCGCCCCTGTACCCCGCAGGCGAGGTCTCAATTTCGCGGTTTACCTATAATCAGTCAGCCTGTCGATTCATGATGTACAACTCGACTCTGATCCATATATGCGGCATATATGGGCGTTCGCTTGAGTAGAAAAATTGGTATTCACAAACTCACATCGAATCTAGCGCTGTTCGCACCAAACGGCGTGAGTTGAAACTAATCCTGGGCGAATTATTTGATACGTTCCTATAGATTTTGACGTGTTTGGCAGCTGTCAAATCACAGCCTCCCAAAGCTGCAGACTCGATTCAGTCGATGTCACAGTAAAGTAAGGTCAAGTAGTATTTAGAAAAAAAAATTGGTGAAAGTAACCACTTTTAGCACTCTTTTATCGGATCCTTCAAGGTAATAAAAATGACAGACCGTTGAAATTAGGGTTTTTTTCTTGGAAAATATCGCAAAATTTATATGACTTATTAAGATTACGTTTCAAACGCGAAATTCGGTATTTAGGCCTTTAGATAAATAAGAAAAGCCTATCAACTTGCTACCGGAACTAATTCCAACAGCAACGGACACAAAAAGTTATGTCTTTATAGCCAATATCAACGCGACATCGACTAGGTATTTTAATAAGATGAAATAAGAAATCCAAATTTGCGCACGAGCTGGATTTGAACCAGCAACTTTTGATTTTTGAACCAGATATTTTAATTTGTTTTTTTTTATTTTTATTTCATACATGATAGCCCTCAAAAACATAAAACATTGCACTGTGTCTACTGACTATAAACTACACTGTGAATACATACATCACCGTATTCACAACTTCACTGTGAGATACGTCCGTGAAAGAGTTCTGTCAAAATTAACAAGACGCCAATACCTATTTTCAGAAAAAAATAGATTTTTACAATAAAACTAATATATTTCGTGCAAATCTGGCCATCACTAACCTAAAAATAATGCCATATAAGAATCCGATTGAACTTGTGGTAGGTACTCTGCGTGTCGTCGAGACTCCTGCAGCCGCCACAGTAATACGAGCCGGATCTCGGAGAATAATTTTGCGAAATACAAGTTTTCTCCAAAAATACTGCCTGAGCGAGCATCAAGTTTACACGGAGCAGTAATTAACAACTTTTTTTAACGGATAATCCTCGTGGTGTGGATTCCCAAAGAGAATGAAGATATATTAATCCAACTTTTATAGTAAGGGCCTACTCTAACCAAAGGTACCGAATAGAAGGGCTAGAGCCTATACAATACTTTGGATAAGAAGTAAGCACGTGATACGTGTAATCAATCACTTTGTAAAATTCGTAGGTATATGAAATAACCTATATGTATCGTTTGCTGTTGTTTCAGATTCTATGTAGGTACAATACATTGGAATTAGAGGGAGTATAATACAAAATACAGCCCAGTGCTAAATATCGTTTCGTTTGTCTTCAATATACAGATGCCACGTCCTTACTTCCAAGATGAAAACTTTATTATTTGTGCCAACGTAAAGAGCGAAAGAGCTAGAGGAAGAACCCCACTAAAATTATTAGACTAACTGTCGGACTAAATAGAGCACTTCCTATAGGATTGATGAAGTGATCTATATTGCTACTAACCCCAAGAAATAGAGACCAAACAAACCGCTAAGGGCAGTTGATGCATGTTGACCATGAGCTTCGTGATGCAGGGTAAAATAAGTGTGAAATATTTATTGTTATAAATAACATAATAAATAATAGCCATTTATCCAAATATTTTTTTAATTTTATACAGGTACTTAGATGTAGGAACTGCATTAACTACAGCACGTGCCAAATGCTGTTTTTCTTTTCCACAAGTTTTCCACTGTTCATCTGGTTTATGCACGTTCCTTTTGTTCCATTTGTTTTCACTTTGCGATCATTAGTATTCGAGCTACTGAAGGACTTATACAATGCAATTTATTCATGCTAATTTAAATGAATATGGAGTACCAAATGATGAGCAAATAAAGTATCACTCTGATTTGAGCGAGTGCAGCGCGTAGTAAGTAAGTAGTACACGCAAGGACGCGTAGCCCGCCCCCGCACCACGCGCTTAGCCCTCTCAAATTTCCGAAACAGTATTAAAGACATGATTTTAAACATTGTTTATTAAAGACATGATTGAAATATTTTTTTTACTATTTGTAGGCTAAACTGAGCAGGCTTGACCTGGAAGTCGTGCTGGATTTAAAAGACACTGATCAATTAATTTTTTGATGAGAGATTTTTAGTTTTCTTTGGTACAGATCAAAACCTCATTTTTCATACCTTTTTTTATTTACTCTATGGTTAAATACACCTGTCATTTGCTCTCACACACCTTCTCGACTCACCTCGCCCTCGCCTTGTGATGTCACGGTTATGCATGCAAAAACTAACTTTACGGATTTACGTTTAAAACACTTTTTACTGTAACGCATTTTTCCGATTCATAACATCGACTGAGTCGAGTTGAAATACATACGTGATATTGTCAAATAATTTTTTACGTCAAAAGCTATTTTCAAGCATATTTTATTTTCGGCTGTAAATTCATCATATTATTTCTTCAACTCTAGCCAGCACAAACCAAAAAATAATATCCTTGAAGTTGCCAATCGAGTAAATCATGCTCCGTCGTCAAGACGCTAAGGGAGTACTTGCTGATTTTCTAGAGCATATTGTGCTAGATACTATTTCCGTTGAACTTTTCGAAATGATTTCATACATTTTGTGGATTTTTAAGGTGAAATACTTATTGAGAGAGTGACAACTTGATTTGTGATAAATATAAATATGCGCCAGACAACACACCAATTGTCTGGTTTCGTGGTAAGGAATATTATCTTCCTTGTGTTACGAAGTACCAGACAACGATTATGACGGGGGCGTCTCCCATAAATACTTAAATACATATAACATCCATGAAGTGATCTGTATTGCAACCGACGACTGCCAGAAATAAGGGAACTTAACAAACCGGGCAGGTAAAGCATGGTGGAAGATCATGATTTTCATGATAAAGGTTCAGCCAAATAAAAGAGAGGGATAGCGTGAATGCTTAGGCATATCATATCAATTATAAATAATATATTTATTCTAATGTAACAATAATTTTATTTGTTCTGTTTTGAGTTTATTTACTTTATATTTATTTACGATCGGTGGTCATAATAAATAAACATATTTTTATTTGATTGACAGTGTCAAAATTTGATTTTATTGAGTGTTGCAATTTCAAAAATCACGGTTCAGTTTTCACGAGCCAAATTACCTATGGTTATTACCTATGGTGTATCCACATTCCACACCGCCCGGCGGCATGTGCTGGCGGTCGTGCCGGCGGCCACACCGCTTATGCTTTATACATATTATTTTTGACGAAGCATAATATTAAAGTATCTGACAGTTCATGACGTATACCGCCGGCAAAGCCGATTTGGATGTGTGGATGCACCATTACAATTTATGTGGGCAAATGGGACGTTTTAGTTGTAATTTACATGTAAATTACGTGATTATTGGTCTCTCTCTACCCGGTCTCATTTCCAATGTTCATAAACTATACTAGATTATTTGGAGTTTTTAATAAATTCTACTTAAATTAATTTTCAGTTCAAGTTCAGGTTTTTCAGATGAGCAATTAAAACCTTATTTTACTTTTTATTTCAATTTTTTGCTCTATGGTTTGACAAAACTTCGTATACTAAGTTGAAGTATGTATGTTTGTTTGTTGTAAATAATAAAGACCAATTTTATCCATACGCAAAAAGTATACAGCTGATGATGACTTTCTACATATGTATTTAGAAACAATAACAAATAAAATAATACACCTGCGAGTGCTGCTACATTGATGGCAGTACAAGCGTCCTTGAAAGTCACCAGTGGGTAAAACCGCGTGACATTGCTAGTTGTAATTTAATTTAGCGACGATGTTGTGAATACCACGCATCACTGGGATCTGTTCATCGCGGTTGTCAGTCTGTCCGTGATCTATTTGTGACCAGTCAGCTACGAGCTTTTCACGGCGATCTGGCCGTGAGTTTACACGTTGAATTGACCTGCAGGTATCAAACGACTGCCGGGAGTCGCATAGTAATGGAATTTCTATTGTGTCTCGTTCACACATACTTGACGAGTTAAACTCATTGAAGTACTATTACTAGCGTACTGAACTGACATCACAAACAAATCTCGTGCCACATGAACTAACGCCACTTGTCATCAACTCATACAAACGGTTTCATATTCGATTTTTAGGGTTCCGTAGCCGAATGGCAAAAAACGGAACCCTTATAGTTTCGTCAAGTCTGTCTATCCGTCCGTATGTCACAGCCACTTTATTCTAAAACTATAAGCATCACAAAGCTGAAACTTGGTAAGTATTATTCTAGGGGGGGCTCCCATACATGAAACTAAAACCAAAAAAATTTTTTTTACCCAAACCTATACGTGTGAGGTGTCTATGGATAGGTCTTTCAAAATGACATTGAGGTTCCTTAAACCATTTTTTCTAAAAGTCTATCGTGTGAGATATAGACGCTTCCAAAGTGGTAAAATGGGCGTCCCCCCCATCTAACTTTTGAACTAAGGAAGTGAAAATTTTGAAAAAAATATATGATGTAGATTTTAACAAAAACTTTCAACGAAAATTGATTTGAGTGAAATGGAACTAGTAGTTTTTGAGATATAGCACATTTTTATCAACGGCAAATATAACTTTGTCTTTCATACAAACACTATGAAAAACAAAGTTATATTTGCGGTCAACAAAATATTGTGGTATTTTGGCTAAGTCGAAGTAAGAATCCCTAATTCAGTTAAAGTTGGCACGGAACCCTCAGTGCGCGAGTCCGACTTGCACTTGGCCGGTTTTTTATAGAATACGACACAATCTTGTCGTCATATTTACAACACATACGAGTATTTTGCTTTGCTTTATAACAACTCACTGATCAAAATCTACCTATTTGAGAGTAAGCATAGGATGAGAAGAGACATGTTTTGTATTTTGTATATGCCTAATGGTACACACATTATACTGTTTTTTTTTGTAGCAATGGCAAATCGTTTTCGTGTTAGCATGGTAACTATCCATCTCCTAAGGGCTTAATTCTGTTTATCCGTAACTCAGAGATCGATCAATCATCCAGACCAGTTATATACATCTGTTTTGGAGAACTGAAATGCTTAGAATGTTTAGTGTCCGGTGAAATTTTATGACGTAATTTTTCTACTGTCAGCTTTTACGCAAAGGAATCATCATCATCATTATCAGCCAAAGGACGTCCACTGCTGAACATATGCCTCCCCCACGGCTTTCCACAACGACCGGTTGTGACTGGTCTGCATCCAGTGCGATCCTGCGATCTTTAAAAGGTCGTCTGTCCATCTTGTCGGTGGACGTCCTACGCTGCGCTTTTGGTCGAAGGGTCTCCAATCAAGAACTTTTCTGCCCCATCGGCCATCAGTTCTACGCGCTATGTGCCCTGCCCACTGCCACTTTAGCTTACTGATTCGCAGGGCTATGTCCGTAACTTTAGTTCTTCTTCGTATCTCCTTATTTCTGATTCGATCTCGTCACGTTCGATCACGCAAAGGAATCATATTTAAATTTTTGAACTAGCTTTAATATCGGTTCTTACAAATATAATCATTTAAAACCTTATCATTAAAATAAAGAGCAGTCTCTTTTCGGTGGTGTTTTTATATAAAATCTCCAAATTATGGATGGGAATAATATAGTGTGGCCTCATAATACCCTGTCAAGAGACTTTCCTGATATACTTTATCTTTAGCTTTCTGCCAGTACTGATGTTGCTGCTACCGAACACCATAGGAACGCTTATCCTACTACTATTATAAAGGCGAAAGTTTGTAAGTATGGATGTATGGATGTTTGTTACTCTTTCACGTAACAACTACTGAATGGATTTGAATGAAACTTTACCATAATATAGCTTATACATCAGAATAACATATAGGCTACAATTTTTGAGGTTTCTAATGTGAGGTCGTAAAAAAACACATTTTTTGCGCTACTAGACGGGACGAACCTGAAGTCCACGCGAACGAAGTCGCGGGCAAAAGCTAGTTTGAACATATTTTAATGTATGAGTTATAGTACCTGTGTTTAATTGTAAAGTGTCATCAAATTCAGTAAAAGATTTGCACACTGCTTATTGTTTCTTCACGCATACAAAAAAATAATAAAACAAAAATATAGATTCTACGTAGTTGCCGTTCACAAGCGCACAACAATCTCTGAATGTGTGTAATGAAATGTGAATCTGACCAGATGGGAGTCGGTACATAATAAGACGCCTCCGAGTGAAGCTGAATGGGTAAGTACCATCTTTACAACTAGTCAGTGGTATTAGCTAACTCAGTCGTTTTCCAATTGCAATCGTAAAACGAGGCGAAGAAAATTGGCAAGACTTGTAGCAAGATCAAAGCGAAGCTCACGACTGAACGCGATAAAGGACTTTTTTGGATGCTCTCTGTCCCATCTGTCATAAGATCTTAATTAGTCAGGCACCGAGATTCCTGACACAATAGCCAATCAATTGCTCTCGACTACTATGCCGGCGGTCACGGGTTCGGATCCCGCAAGGGGCAAATGTTTATGTGATAAGTACGAGATTTGTACCTAAGTCATGGATGTTATGTTCGATTTGAGTATTTATGGGAGACGCCCTCGTCATTATCGTTGTCTGGTATTCGTAGCACAAGGAAGAAAATTCATTATTTCGAAACCAAGACAATTGGTGTGTTGTCTGGCGCATATTTATTTCTTATTATTATTAATTAATTGTTATCAGTCCCATATGATGTCGTCGTTGGGTTTTGACGAGGTTAAAAATGTGATGTTCCTCCAAATTACAATCATTTGGCAACGTTAACTAATACTCTTCTCGGCCATGTGACTGATAGTGCATCCACCATTTTAATTTTCAATGCTTTACGGCTTATTTCACAATGTCTAAAGTAAGTTCTAGTTAGCTGAACTACCAGATATTTCATACAAAATAACGTAGATTGTGTAGATTAAGAAACAGGCTCAATGTCATTAATAAGCTGGTCAGTGCTATCTATTGGATACTTCATACAAAATGACGTTCTATATTAATTTTTTGGTTAGTGCTATCTGTGATGGTGAAACAGGCTTAGTATTTTGTTTACGCTATGGTTGTGACAAGCGCTTTCTTCAGACCACAATGTAGCAGTGACATGCAAATACCAGTACTTAATCCCAGGAATAATATAAGACTTAACACCATCGCAATACGAATAACTTAAAAAAAAATTTAAATAGTCTCAAATAATATCACTCATTCTCTTCAAAAATTCCTGTCACTGCCTTTGAATGTAGCCTTTGATTTTTACCTAATATGAATCAAAAATATTGTCACATATCGAGTGTGAGTAAGCACTTATTATCTTTTGCTGTCAAGACGTCAAAACCTATCACTTACGCTCCAATAGAGGCACTCAGAATATTTATTTTCACAAGTGTGAGGAATCTCAGCCATTCGCAATATCACAGTTATCACTCCGAATAAATTGCGTTTAAATGTTTCAAGTAAATGTTTATGGCTTTTATTGAAAGAAGAATTGATGTAACAGCTTGACCTAGGTACTATTTATGAGGCATATATTTTATATTGTATAAAATTTGTAATACAGAACAACATATTACTTAACGCTGGTCACAGCCGATAATGCTTGTTTATTTATAAGTTAAAATTGGTTTGTGCATTTTGTGTTATGATGTGTATTTTAAGATTATTTGTGAACATGTAATTTTTTGTAATGTGTTATATCATTCTTTTCTTATATCTCATTATTTAAATCTGTCCACTTCTCTTTGACTTAAAAATAATTTATGGTCATGCCTCCTCTTTTATTAATTATGCTTTTCTTACTTAAATTATGTCTGGAAGAAATTGGTTCAAGCAATAAGATCGCCTAAATTGTACTTATTTAAGATATGCTGTATTAACATTTGTTTAAGGTGTGCAATAAAGTTTACTATTAGCATAGATAATATAATACCTATTAGTTTATATTTCTTTATAATGTGAAAAATAAAAGTTTGTAACGCCTGGCTACAAATATAAAAAAAACTCATACAAGTTACTGTATAATATGCTCTGCATTTAATAAGTCTTTACAATATAAATTGCACTTGTAAAAAGACAACTGTGAACCTGTGACAGACGAGGAATTGAACCCCGTGTCTTACGCAATCCGAGCGTATGCCCACTGAATAGATAAATAAGGTTAGAAATGCCCCGGTCAGTGCAGCAGAGGTGAGCTAGTTGTGAGCATATGCACGAGCAGTACTTCAGTGGCGTGACAAGATCGTTGCAGTAATATTCTGCAAGAACAGCGATTTTGTTGCACCAAGTATTTAAAAAAATACTCATTGATGACTGTGCACGCACATTACTAACAAAATTGCTACCTTAGCACGCAATGTATCGCATTCAATTTGCTTGGTTCACTTTCGTACACAACGATAGGGATGTAGCTCGCGGCACAGTAAAAATATCGATAAATGGTAATTTCCCTACTGACGTTTTAGGAGAATAAAACATGATTAATTAGTTAAAATAAATATTGTTTAGTATTTATTTATAACAAATTAGCGCCCTCCCGCGACTTCGTTATTTTTAAAAGCCCATACGCATTACTACTTCTATAGTCTTCCCCTATAAATATGCTATCTAAAAATGTATCTGACATATTTTATAACCAGACGAATAGTTTCTGATATTAGCGCGTTCAAACAAACAAACAAAAACATCCAGCTTTTAAATTAGTATATTTATATATTATAGATAAATGTTATTGTATTTTACGTCCTTTGACACAACACGTAGACCTGACTTAAATCGGGTCTGATTTTTTTTCTTATTTTTTATGTTGCATGTCTTAGTTTTAATTTTTCTTGTTTGCTAAAAATAATATAAAGTTTTTCAAACTTATACGGGGATATTATCTTTTTATTAAACAACAATATGAAAATACTTTCTAAGCCTATTGTCAATTATATTATTTTTTCGGATGCTAGAAAGAGTAGGCTATCGCTATTGTGCCATGTAGATATCTACCCTATCATAATCAACAACACCTAAAGGCCGTTCCCACGAAAAGTTTGCAGAAAAGTTTCACATTGAACACCCTTCGACAACATCAGAGCGTGGATGTCCACCATCAATATGATCTTCTGAAGATTGCAGGATTGCATTGGACACAGTAGACCGCTTGCGACCGGTCGCTGTGGAAAACTGTGGGGTCTATACACCGTGCTTTTTTAACCGTCTTACAGCCGAAGGCCACTTAAAGTATCCGATAACTACATGTCATTCGTTAAATAAAACTTGGTTATTATTAAGATTTCAAAGACTGAGACATTAAAGAAGATATCAGCACAATTTAGTACGAATCATCCTGTAACGAGTACTACGCACGGGTCATTCACTCGGCTGTCTAGCACTACTGACCTAGTTTTACGCACGGATATGTTTTTTAGAGAAAGGGGAGAGGGGAAGGACGCGGTGGGCGTCACAAAGGATTGCGCTAGCGCATGATTGGTTAGAGATCCACGTGGACTGTCTTAAATTGGCTAACGGTGAGGCACGCGTGGAGGCGGCAAGGTCAAGGAATGCATTGTTGAAAACGTAATCATTATGAACAGGATGATACATTACGTAACATTATTATTAGATATTTTTTACACAAAAATTATGTGGAGTGTAATAAAAAAAAAAACATGTCCTAGAGGTTTATTAAGATGGTTACATTACGTGGGCTTCGGCTGTAAGACGGTTAAAAAAGCACGGTGTATAACTATTCTGTTGAAACAAAAAAATTAGTAAATAAGCTCTATTCTTAAGAGCAACATCAATCACAAACATGTGTCAAAACGTTGAGTTTTCAGACATGTCAAATTATTGTCAAAAATAAAATAAAAAATTTGTTAATATTAAATTATTTTAATCATATTACGAATGTTAAGCAATACGTAAAAGTATTAATTTTCTCTATTTCAAGTAAAGTATAGCAACACCATTTTTTTTCTTATTGTTTTCTATCGGAAGGTATCTGTACAACCCTTTGATGCGATCAAATGTGCCGTAAATTATACAAATACGCAAAACTGAAATCTTATGGTTTTTTTGCAATTCATATTGAAATAGTAGATTGTTATACAAGGGGAGAAAGCGACCCATTTCACTCGAGATGTTTCTGGCGCTCGAACGAAGTGAGAGCGCCAATAATTCGAGAGTGAAATGGTGCTTTCACCCGAGTTAAACATACTATTTTTCATTTCGACTGTAAGGAAAAACATTAAATTTACAATAGTGGTTGTAGATGTCATGGTCAGGTATTATGTAATACAGCGAGAAAGGAAAACTCAAGTTTTTGCACAAAAAGACAGTTAATTAACAGTTCTCCAAACATCTAACATGATTAGAAAGAATAACGACACGAATACATGAAAACAGTACGAAAAAGCAGACGATACGAAATAATTAAAATCCTTGTAAAAAATATCGATCGAATTTTCCCCACAGACAGATAATAATTGTCAAAATTTAAAAAAGTAGGCATAGAGTTCAAAAAGAAAAAAATTACACTGACAATCTGACAATATAAAAAAAAGTGTCATCTTGGTATTATGGCGGGAAGCCGAATATCTTAATAACAGATTAGTAAATGTATATTTAAATTATAGATTGAATCAATTGAATATTTTTTATATCAACGATCATAATAAACATGTTTTTCAATGTATAGCTAAGCAAAACTGTTTATTATTTTTATAATATGACTTGACTCAATTATCTTTGATCTAAGCTTTGACTGCATGCCTCTATACCATGCCAATTAAAACTAAATTACTTTCCACCCTAGGGATGGATAAGCTATTTTCCACCCGGCTATCTACACAGGAAAGTGCTATTTTCCGAACAGGAGAGATGAAAAAATACATTACACCGGTAATTGAAGTTACCGATATCGATCGACCTAAAATATCGACTTTTACCACAACGTAGTATTTTGACATTAAAGAATGAACGTAGCGGAATGATGATTGATGGTTCCACTGCTAGCAGCTCTGTGATTGGTAGTTGGTTTTACGTACTAATCACACCAATCACAGAGCTCCCAGCGGAAAGTGTGATTGGTTTGTGATATTGATGCGTTGATTAATTGATTGGAGCTTTTGGCACTGCAGCAACAACGCCGCACCGCCCACCGGCGACACAGGTTCTCATACAAACGAACTGTCAGAACGTTTCTAACCTTATTTATCTATTCAGTGCGTATGCCTATAGGTTCACAGTTGTCTTTTTACAAGTGCAATTTATATTATTAAGTTTGTATGGTGACAAAACACTATAAAAACAAAAATAAACTATAACAGCCATACCACAAAAAATTAAAATAGCTTTAAAATACTGTTTAAATAAAATATGGCTAATTTTAAATCATCGTCAATAAGTGAAATGACATAAGGGTGACATACATTTCACTATAGCCGCATAGCATTTAAACAGTGTTTCAAACCTTGTTTATTTATTTGTGGTAAGCCCGTTAGTCTTTACAATTTCGATACTTTCACCATCTTAACCAACCCTGGCTGTACCAGGGAAGCATTTTTCGGTCGCAAACGTTGTGATTTTATTACTTCCAGCCGAATCAGTATCCTGAGTGCTCTCTCAAAGTAACATGACTGAGAGTGTCTCACAAAATGCTTTTGAGAAATATATTGATGCCGGGTATTCTTTGGTTTATTTTTTGGTTTTGGGGAAATATGAAGCAGTCAAGCACCAAGATTCAAGACCAAGATTCCACCAACTATAATAATAGTCCCCCTAGCCGATTTCGACTACGGTGGCCAGTCACAACGACTAACCGACTGCGCGAGACATATTATAGTGCACAAGTGTGTGCGCAAACACAGGTGCACCCTCTATTCCTTTCACTCTCATAGAATAGAATCGTTTATTTGCGTAAAACATGGTTAAATTTTATGTGATTACAGAGTTTCATTTTGACCTCATGCTTTGCCACAGGCGATAGCATAACCCGATGGGACAGCAATCTGACACGACCGGAGAGAGATCAGGCGCAGGACCAACGGCTTAACGTGCTTTCCGAGGCACGGGGGTGAAACACCGCCAACTTCCAAACTTCGGGCTTCCCTGAGAATTTCTGAACAGAAAAACTCAGGTACATATTTTTGGCCCGACCCGGGAATCGAACCCGGGACCTCTGGCGCAGCCGTCGCTTTAAAATGCGACCCTCTAACCGCTGCGCCAACGAGGCAGTTATAACACCAACTATAACAGCGGCACATATTTATTTATTTTACAGATTACCAGAATGAAGCGGGGAGTCTAATGGGATGAGCTTCTCTATTAAAAGCTACAATATACAGTGACGATCCTGTGCCATGGCGAGTAAACGTCGCCGTCAAATTAGCGTTCCCCTGATGTTGGGTAGCAGCAACATCAGTAGCAGAAGGTTGAAGATATGGTACATTAGGAAAGGCTTTTGACTGGCTATCAATTAAGAGGCGGGAAACCCTCGGATATCAAATTGCGGTGTGGAAGGCAAGAGAGAAACCACCATATCTTCCCTAGTTTGGAGTTTTTATGTACCAGTTGAATAGTATAGCATACAAAACTAATTCTTCAAGAAAGCATCAACCTATTTCGAAGCAATTTCTCCCATCTTTTGGAACCTAAACCCAATCCTATTCTATTGTAAACGAAACTAAAAGCCTGGAATTCTACCTCGCCTGCAAGAAGTCTAGATTCAAGGAAATTTCTTTTTTGCCTGAGTTTTTTTAACTCGTCAAGTATGTGTAAACGAGACACAATAAAAATTCCATTGTTATGCGACTCTCGGCATTCGTTTGATACCTGACTGATTAAACCGTTGCAACATGCCGAAGTGAACACAATACGACAAAGGGGACTTTTGTGTACAAATGCGCTTTCATGGCTAGGTACAGACTTTGAGAGGCTTAGAGAGGGCAAATGGAAAGGTAACCTATGGATTAAGTTTAACTTTGCTTATTAGTTGTGTGCGCTATTGATGTACAAGTACATTCTAGGAATCAGGGTTATAATAGACTCCAATTCGTAGAATGACCGTCAATGCGGTCATAGATAGTCTTTTACACCAACAATAATTGTAATTTATAACCGCAACGTCAAAATAATCAGTATATTTATTAAAAACTAGCACTCACCGTAAAGTAATCTTCTTTTCACGGGTATGGACAGTCTACCCAGCTACTCTAATCAGGAATACTATGAGTTCACTCCGTCACATATAGTATATAAACACACATTTTAACAACACCGTTTGAAACATAATTGAGATTAATTTAATCAATATGCACCGAAATTCCTTAGCATATATCTACACTATTCTGTCTATTGACTAATATCTTCACTTTGTTTATTGAATCCACAACAATTATTTAGTTATTAAATTTAACTTAAAATAAAACACGAGATATTAATCCAATATTACTGCAGCAAAAATACAGAAAGTGTGAGCTGCACCGAGCGCGGAGGTAAACTGACAACTGTCAGGTTTTGAGTATCTAACTCATATAAAAAAAATTCTACCCTATTATTGAAATGCATTTTTAAGGACCGTGTATGTCTTTAAATTTTTTATTCCAGTACTAATTCAATATTTGCTATTACTGTATTTTTCGTGGGGCATGAATACTAAAATCTTAGCTTTCCATTTTATGAAGCTTCGAATCCAAAATCATTGAAATTATTATTCGAAACTAACAGTACGAGAAACTTGTTAGCCTTTTGTTATAGGGGTCGTCCATTAATCACGTGAGGCTCAAAAGGGGGGGGAGGGGGTACGGAAAACATCACGAAACATCACGAGGGGGGAGGGGGGTCTCGTTAGACATCACGTGTATTAATTTTATTTATTTTTTGTCAAAAAGCGCTATTTCTAGTATACTGTCCACGAAACGCCCACGCGTATCCTCACGCTACGAGGGAGGGAGGTTCTCTGCGTAGTGCGCGAGGATGATGATGCCGAGTGCCTTGACGAAACCGAAGTTAATATGTCACAAACCTCTTTGCCAATAACAACTGCCAGTGAAGAAGAAGCTTTACCAGTTGTAACCTTAAATGAAAGTCTTGCAACTCCGTGGGACGAAGACAACATTAATTAATTATTATTAATTAATTGTTTATTCATAAATTTTATTGCAAATACATAAATGTTTTTCGAATTAAAACGCCATTTGTTAAATATTTTTTCCAGTCAAAAATAGCCTTTACATAGATTTCCAAAAAAATACACGTGATCCAGGGGGAGGGGGGGGGGGGGGGGAGTGGTCCCAAACCTCACCAAATATCATCAGGGGGAGGGGGGGGGGGTCAAAAAATGAGAAAAACGACCTCACGTGATTAATGGACGGCCCCATACTTAGAATTTGCTTTCTTGAAAACTATATTAACTGGGAACAAAATCATGAAGTCTGCGCATTACAAATTATATTAAAATACATACTCTTTACCCGCATCAGTGTTTCCAATGGATTCTAATCCTAAAATTTTCAAAGTCAGAATGAACAGTCTTCTTCTAGGTTAGCTCGCTCCATCGTCTATTCATGACAAAAAAACATAGTTTTCCATGGCACCATAGTAACCAGAATTTGTACCGACTGCGAAAAAGAAGTAGGATTGTTAATTTTGACAACCATTTTATGCTTCTAAAAATTGGAGACAGATAGTGCAACCAAGCAACAGTAGCTTCCTACTGTTTCCTGACGGCCTACTACGAAAAACAAAATCCGTCAATACGATAATCCTTTTGCGGAACCGAAGCATTTCAGAGTAAGCATTCCATACTAAAAAAATTTCGGATCCGAAAAACGATATTCGTATTGACGGATTTCGTTTTTCGTAGTAGACCTTCTGGACATGCTGACGCGAGCCAGCGCTGCACACTGCTCCAGCGCTATCTTCGGCCTGCGCACGCACTATATTTAGTTCCGCAAGCGTAGCTATTAAGACGTATCGTTTCGATTCTAGCGCCATAACGTGCCGTTTCACGAGGTCAGTGTGGCCTTTTATTCGTCTACCATTCTCTTTTAATAGCCCTGTTTCCCTATAAATGCTCTAATGGCTACACTGGGCCCTTTCTGTGCCATTGACATGAATGAATGTCTGGTTCTGGCATTCAACGACTGAAACTTAGAATCAACTAAATGATATAAATTGAACTTGTAAAAAGCAACTGTGACAGACAATCGAACCCCGTGTCTTACGCTATCCGGACGCATGCCTATCAACTATTTAATTGAAACATTAGGAAAAAATATAACTCTTCAAAACTTGATATCCATCCTCATGTTTAACACAGAGGATGCAAATCACTAGCAACCGGTCTTAGTGGAAAACTTTAGAGTAGGCTTTCGTCCAGCAGTGGACGTCCTTCAACTGTTAATAATAATGATTAATCATGATATTAATGTAAAGTTGAATACAGCCATTGAAAAGAAAGTAACAGCGATGTTCCATTAACTCGGACAATTCGTGAATTAAGCTGCTTTTTTTATATAGAAAGGCTGTGTTTTGAGTGTTTTCGAAGTAAAAATGTTATAGAAATGACATAATTTGATAATGGTTGCAATTTTATTGTGACAGCATTCAATGTGCTTTTTTTCGTTGCGCCTTTGGTCTATATCTATATCTGCATGTATCCAAAACTTTGCCCCATATATGTGGCTCTATCTATCACATTTTTAGCTCTACAAAGCATAGATTAGTGAGAAGCTTCATATCCGGGGCG
Organism: Pyrausta aurata; assembly: GCA_963584085.1. Taxonomy (NCBI): domain Eukaryota; kingdom Metazoa; phylum Arthropoda; class Insecta; order Lepidoptera; family Crambidae; genus Pyrausta; species Pyrausta aurata. The sequence goes on from OY757274.1 coordinate 9,085,332, forward strand.
GTTCGGTGACAATACCGCAACACTGGATCGATCTGTCTGACATTACCCGAGTTTCGTATGGGCCTTCGATCATGTACTTTAGGATATAGCAAACCATACAAAAACAAATGTTTAATGTGGTTCTTTACCTGGGCGGTGAGCATCAAATGAAACGAGCAAAGAAAAGATGATTTTGAAAACTATTACCAGTGCCAACCAGTAAGTATTACGTTAATTCCATTACTTTTCTGGCACATGGAAATGATGTAATTTTATTTACCTAAAGCACGTAAATCCATTGGTCCTGCGCCTGATCTCTCTTCGGTCGTGTCAGATTGCTGTCCCATCGGGCAATGAGAGTGAAAGGAATAGAGAGTGCTTGCGCACACACTTGTGCACATAATATGTCCCGCGCAGTCGTTGTGACTGGCCACCGTAGTCGAAATCGGCTAGGGGGACTATTACTATTAATATACAATATCCAGATTTATAATTTATCAAGGATGTGAATGCAAGCAATGAAAAACAATGGAAAAAAAACACGAGGTGTATTTGGATCTGGGTGACATTGTTTTGGGATTTCAGCGTGAGTCTTTTGTACTTTAAAAACTAATTGCCATACCACAAAAAATTAAACAAGGTTTCGACCACTGTTTTAATATAATATGGCTAGTATAAAATCAACGTCAATCAAGGCAAATGACATAAGGGTGACAAACATTTTATTTTAGCCGCATAACATTTAAATAGTAGTTCAAACCTTGTTTTATTTATTTGTGGTAAGGCCGTAAGTCTTTAGTAACTAGTTATAAATATGAACTTACATTTATCAAATAGTAGTTTTCAATAACTGAATTGCAAGTAATTAGGGACTAGGGATGTTGATGATTTTTTACAATTAGTTGGATAGACGCAATCAAAGCAGTATTTCCATTTTATGCTTTTGGTTAATCTGCAAGAACTCTATTTGGAAATATTCTGGTTTTTTTTTATATTCCATGCAGTCATTTTAGATATCCTTTCTAGAATTAAATCTGTACGTTTTACTTACTTACTTACTTGAAATCGGTAGAATCGTTAAGGGTTACTTTAAGAGACTTCAAATAAAGTGCCGATGGCCTTAAAATATGTCTTAAGTGCTCATTAAACAGTCGATAAAACTCCTTAAATGCCTTATAAAATGAGCAAAGAAAAGAGGACGCTTGAGTTTCGGGTTGTGTTATTGAGAAATACTTTCCCAGGTCTGATAAGGTTTTATATTTTTTATTTAATTAAATAGATATAAATGTAAAAATAAAATAATATGCGCCAGACAACACACCAAGTAGTAGTAGTAGTAGTAGTAGTCTGGTATCATAGTTAGGAATTGTCTTCCTTGTGTTACGAAGTACCAGACAACGATAATGACAGAGGCATATTTATTTATTTTTATTTATGACTTAGGTAGGTACAAATGTGCTCATCACACAAACATTTGCCCCTTGCGGGATTCGAACCCGCGACGGCCGGCGTAATAGTCAGAAGCGCTAACCAAGACACCAAACGAGTCGTCAAATATTTAATTAAAACGACAAGGTATAGTTCTATTGTTTACACAAAGGTGGTTTTCAAAATGTTCTAAATTCAGGCTGATTATTATTTTCAACTCGGTGCAATAGGTTTTAAAAGAAAGACAATGTTTTCATTATAAGATAAGTTTTTAGTCATAATACTTTCAACTCATTCTCTATCTATCTCAATCAACATCCAAGAAACTGATGGTAACAGAAGGATGTGGTCAACCTAGCCTAGAGTCGAAAATACATTTTTACTCAAACCTTTGCATCTATAGATAGATCTTTTTTAAATGACATTGAGGTTTCTAAAACATTTTTTTAAAAGCCTAACAAAGGGGATGGGACACAGAGGGGGAGCCCTTCATGTGCGCTAACAGTGCGCGAGGCCGACTCGCGCTTGGCCGGTTTATTTAAAAGCGATTAAAATAACAAACCAGTATATTCTCCCCCTTACTTTGATAGCAATAAATCTCTTCCGTTGCCAGATTAAAACTTTTCGAACAAAGACAAATGGCTTAAAAGTTGTTACACCAAAAATTAAGAGATCACTGGATTACTCCACAAGTTAGTTTATTTATTTGACACAGTACAAAAAGGGACAGAAACTCATGCTAATTTTGAAACCAATACACTTCATTTTAGTTATGCTACCGAAGCTTATTTATTTTCATCATTGTAATTCTTTCTTATAAGACTATGTTATGTACTTACCCAAGCTATAGTAAGGCTCACATAATGCTAGGCTTCGCTATACATATATGGTAAAACTCAATTCTGAAAAAACAGGATTTTATTCCGTCATAGTCTGTCATCATTTACTTTTTTTTTTACTCGTTTAACCATTACTGTCCCACTGCTGGGCAAAGGCCTTGTCCAAACTTTTCCAGCCAGTGGTCAAAGTTATCGGTCTGGGCTGGCTTCGCTGATGTGGTCCAGATCGTCTCGCCATCGTTCCTGGGTCCGCCTTTCGGACGTCCATTGGTAGGCAGCCAGTGGGTAGGCAGCCATATTAGTAACTTATACAATAAAAGTTGTTAATATTAAAGACTCTGGACAGTAAACCTTCCATCCTAGCTCAGGGTCCATACCCAGCCTTGCCAGCGTATACAGCCTTGGATAAGTTCTGTTATCTCGCTCGATAAATATAGATATTTAAGATTTCAGCAGAGAGTATTTTGTGCGAACATAACTTACTCCTCAATGAACTGTGGTAAGAATAACACGCGTATAAATTAGAAGGGTATAGCAGTTAATGTTCAGTCGGGGTCATTTTTCCCTTGTCTCGTTGGATTTGAAGAAGTTTTGAATTACTTTCAAGAGATTGATTTCGGCAATTAAATGCTGCTTCCTGAGAAGATTGGGTTTCTAAGACGAAATACGATACTTGTACTTTTGTCTCAATGAATAACTCCTTTACAATTTGTACAAAAGTAACAAGTTATTAAGTTAATCGAATCAGATCCGGAAATTGCGAATGCCTGTTGTCTGGGGACTTCAATATTGATTAGGATATCTACATGATTTATACGGCTTACAAAATAAGCTGACGGACTGTTTAAATGTCCAAATAAGTTCTGGTTAGAGTTATCTATCGAATGCTTCATAAAAAAACATTTAATTTCTGAATTACTCACTGGTCAGTGTTTATTTGACGATGGTATAACATAAACAAAGAATACATATCGTGTAGACATGACAAATCTAAACTCGAATGAAAAATATGAAAGTTTGATACTCACTGCTGGATTCGGCTGGATTGAATTGCACCTGCGTTTTCACAACCGCACTGATGATAGCTCGCGTCATCGGCTTCTGCTACCCTCGTATATTACTTACCTATAATGATTACATGTCTATAAGCCTTAAATTTTTTTACCTGAGCATTTATCACTAGGCTGTTATAAATAAAGCTTTCTTCCTCAACAAAATAAGGCAAATCTGTCGGTGGCGTTCGAAACTTATTCAGCGTTGGGACTCTATTTCTGAATGCAATCGTGTCATGACGGGTCTACTGGTTTTCGTGAAAAATGAAACAAAAAAATAAATCTCTCAAAATAAATCTAGATGCGGAGCTCCTGTTGTAACAAGTTTTCTACATGAAAACATACAGACAACGTAGGTAGTACGTAGCAGTGTAGTGAAGTGAAGGTTCGTTCAAATTAGGTAATATGTTGCGACATTAGTATTTGGAAGGGTTATCTCTTGGGACTTGAAGTTGCAAATATGATGTTTACTTCTTACAATTTTCATTCAACGATTAAAAAAATATTAATTGTTAAATTCTTTTGTTCAGATCTTGAGATATTTTAGACTGCTTAATTTATGTGCAGTGAAATATAATAAAACAATTGAATTCTCTTACTTAATTTATTTGTACACTGTGAAAATTTATTAAGACTAGACACATATTTCACTATAGAAATTAATAGTTGAATACCCGCTTTAAATAAAATTCGAGTATACCATAGGGCAAGGAATTTGAACCACTCTATTTTATTATTATTCCATAACCTGATGCTTAAACCTGTAAAACGACGATAAAAGCATTCTCTAATTTTTCAAATTCATATTATCATTCAAATAAAAATATTTAATGAAACTGCAAGTGGCTCAATTTATTTGCACCTAAGAAATCGTCTATTGGGATTACACAAGTAGGTAAAGTTGATATTTAAATTTAAATTCACGAAATTTTTTGGGATGTCCATTTCTTGCAAAGCAGGGTTAAAACTCAAATATTTCGGAACCCAAGGTTCACTAAAGCATCATTGTGATAGCAAAGAAAATCCTTAGAATTAGATGTAAAGAAAAATAATTATATCCAAATACATTTTTGCGGTAGTATAAAAATAATTGTGCTTAATGGTTATTGGAAATATAAGTAATGTTTTAAGATTTAATAGTATTAAAATTCAAATATTGATATAAGTTTTTAAATAAATGTACAACCTCTGTGTGATTATGACTTCTATGATTAAAATAGAAAAGCTCTGAAAGTTAATTATATACAATATTTTATAAGTTAACTACACAAACACATGACATTACTACAAGAATAATTATTATGTACAGTTTATAAAAATATAGTTACAGTTTATAAATATCTTACTTAAATGTAGATTTAATTAAATGCAAAAATGTTTACACAAGTTTTAAAAATCATTGATACGTAACGTAAGTATGTATTTTTTTACACACCACAACGGTGTAAAATGATCCTTCTTGTATGTTAATTGCATCGAAACTGTTTAGGCCAGGAGGCGTATTGCGATCCAACTTAATCCGTTCAATTCCGAGGCAGTTCAATTCCTACTCAGTGTAAACGAATATTATTAATATAATGCGAAATTGCAATAATAATTGCAAATTTTACAGTATAGCAGAGCTGTTTAACTGTCAAAACTGCATCGCAATCCGCACCCAGTATGATATTGTCAATATTAATTATAAAAACAATCAGTGTCACACTGCTAACAGCAATCACCGTAACAAGTTTCAAGTTGTATTTACAAAATTCGTGAAATCATAACGAAGTATTTGATACCACAGACTAAGAAATAAACAAAGTAACAACTCATTTTATAACTCGGAAGACAGCAAAATGGACCTTGAATAAACAAGTTGTATCGAGAAGTTCGAACAAGTTAAAACCAACTCACTGTCAGCTAGAAAAGGGTTCTTTGATTTCAAAGAGTTGGATAAACGAATTAAGTTCCCTCAAAATTGGTATTTTAATATCAAAGATACCAACAATGGCTTTTGAGGCTCAAACTTTCTTCCATGATTATTTTTCAATATTTCAAAGATGACATCTTTGGGAAGAATGGTTTCCGAATTGAAGAAAAGCATTTTAAATATTGAAATATTTTTTCAACGCACTTACAATTTTTCTGGAGATTCAAGGGATCGTTTTTTAAAGCCTTTATTTTTTTATGAATGGTCTTTATTTTCATAATCGTTTTTAGGAATAAATTTTCATATACCTGTTATAAACTTCAAAGTTCTAATGATGAAACTTCAATCAAAATCATTATGAGCGTTTCATAATAAGCTTTTGATCAAACGTTTATAAAATTCAATGGCTTTTCAGCCAACGAATCCAGTAAAGACGAATCTATAATAATTATTCAAGATTCGTTGATCAAAGGTCACTGAACCTTTGTAACGTTCTATTTCAGCAAATGACAAATCATAGCCAAAAGGTATTTGGAATTACATTGTTTGAACCAACATGCCACGACTCAATCATCTAAAGATAGAACCAGCTATTGTTATGAAAACACAGTTTCCTGCGACGGTATTTGTAAACGTCTGAATTATAACGTAACAATTGTATTTCAGTCATTTATTGCTATGGAAGTATTGGGCGAGATGAAAATGTTTGATGCTTCTTTTGATTTCAACAGTTCTACAATGCTTGTCTTAGTCCACGTTAGAATCAAGAGCAAGCACATAAAAAGATGAATCCGTTCCCAAAGCAGGAAATTTATAAAACCACACGAATGGAAGAACTTCTGTTAAATTATTTTGGCAGTATGATAAAACTATGGAATATCAACTACTACTAACCATAGAAAAAAAAACTAAACTACGTAGACTTTGGCCCAACAATACTTAATTAAATTCACATTGAATTAAGTTAATAATACTGTGGTGATAATTAAAGCTACTGTAATTATAGAAATATTTCAAAATGAGAGCTAAAACCAAAAGTCATTCGAAAGACGAAGAATTTGTGATAAAAAGTTTGATATTCCAAAGAAAGATCGCGTTTTTGCTAGCATCCATCTTGGATTGTCATCACATTACGTTGTTACGCAAAGTGAAATAGCAAATTACGTATGGAAACTTTGAACCGCTTTTTAAGAAAACTAATTTCATAAGAAAATCGAATACGTGAATTTAATTCATTTCATTTAAAACTTTATTGAAAACGATCTTCTCACTTGAAAGGTTTCAGAAAACATTTAGACACGTGTAGAATAATGGATAATGTTAAAGTAATTCAGATCCACTATGCTATTAAATATTTACAAGAATATAATTTTATTAGTTTTAATTTTAAATGATTATCAACTGACACATAATTTCATTTCACATTAACATTTTAACACACGGTATTGACCTTCCTCTTATTTTTAATCTGACAACTATTAAGACTACGATTAAATTTGAATTTAAAACCATTTTTAGTTTCATCATTCAAAGAGAAGAGCTCCTTAGAATCCGTATCGTTTTCTCTGTAATCTGTGCAAGTATCACTATACCTTTCATCCATGATGTGTTTCTCGCTGCAACTAGTCCCTGGGCCTTTGAAACAATCGTAGTAGGGTTTACAATCAATGCTGTTTGTGCTCTTTGCAATGTACGTGACGATGCCATCAGATCTGTTTCTCAAATCGCTGTAGTAAAGACTCTTGCCCAACTGTCAATCTTTACCGGCATCAGTAGTTAGAGTGAATCTGGTAGCAGATTCGCTGATTGAATCGTCTCTGACTTTTGGTCGTCGGCCATTGATTTGTTCTATGAATGACGTGTTGGTGTTTCTGACGAAGTCTCTATGGATGCTATTGTGATTAGAAGGAGAGAGGTGGGTTAAGCGGTAGCTGACGCAGGAATCGTTCCTCCTGACAACGGTTCTTGTGGTACCAGCTCTGGAACTGCCAATGGGGGCGAAAGAGGTGCCGTTTTGTTCTGGAGGGGGAGCGTTGAGGCAGCAGCAGAGACATTTGAAGTAGGACCTGTGGAACTCTCTTCGGAACTTGCCTGGAACAAAAGAAAGAGCGTTGGGGAGATAGGCTGGCTGTGAGCTGTACAAAAATAATAGTGCTTTAAAGTATTAGACATCAAACAAATACACAACCTACACTGAGAGCTAAATCAAGCATGCTTTTGTGATTTTTTTATAAGGATAAATAAGCATATTTCGGGTGGACGACATTAATGAAATTTGAAGAAAAAAAACCTTATGATATGTTAACTTTTAAAAATACACATGTGCTTATCAATATAAACTATACAGTTTGTGATGAACACAAATTGTCATGCAAAATAAAAACATTATTTTTTGTGAAATTCTAAATAAAAAAAGTATTGATCGGTGCTAATCACCACTTTATCTATGTTTAAAAAACAACTCTATTTTATTTTGCATGAGAGATATACGAAAAATTGCCACACTAAAACGTTTGCAAGTTAATTTTATAAACGCACACATCTTTGTGTGAAATGTCATACATATAAATTTTTCTCCCCACACTAAATTTAACTACTTTACTATCGTATGGAACTGACGCTACGAATCAATCTTTTGCCACATGAATTGAGGCCACTTGTCATCAACGCATACGGTTACGGTTTAATATTTAGTATTCAAATTTCAAGCAATACGCTACAAATCTTGCCCTAAAAGTTGTGACACATTTTTTGCCTGTGATAGCTTCTCTATACGTAATAATGGCAACTCACTGCCACACTTTCTCTAAATTACAACAACATATTATCGTTATAAACCGAGATCTCGCCTGCGGGGCAAAGGGGTGCAGGGGGAGATGAGAGCGCGGTTAGTGAGCGGCGTGGGCGAGTGATACCACGCCGCCCGTACCCCTTGCGTGACCCGCTATCGCCTCCCCCGGACCCCTTTGCCCCGCAGGCGAGGTCTCAATTTCACGGTCTACCTTTTCAAAAAGTTTCTAAGGTGAAACTTAATATTCCATTTAACTTAGTTCACAACTACTTCAAACTTTTCAATAAAAGTCCGAGCTGCAAAACCTTTGTTGAACATTGTGAATGCAAGTGGATTAAATTAAATTTGTCATGCCAGATGTTTTGGATTGCTTGCAAATAATGCAGCCAAGTTCTATTGTTCGGGAGTCTTGTAAACTTTGAGTGACTTGTGTTGTTGTCATATTTACAGGAAATGGGTTAGTTCGGTCCTTAATTAAGAACTAAATACCCCTAACCCGCTTAGTTACATAAGGCCCTGAAGTAGATATTCTATTCTAATAACACACGTCAAAGACTAGTAGTTTTTGAAGTAAAAATGAAGTTAGAAGCTTGACTCTACAAGAGATTTGTTGATAACCTGAATTTGGTCAAATCAACATTTTATATGAAAATGTTATAGGTGGTTCACTATTCTGAACTGAGTATCCGTACTGTACCGTAAAGAAATGTATTTCGTTACATTATAGTAATAATAAAGCTATTTCTTGGTTGTCGGTACACACGTCATAATATTTAAGTGTCTGTGTTAAGAATTAAAAATATATAAAACTAGCGGTCCCAGCGAACTTTGTTTCGCCCCGGCCCCGTCCCGCCCCAGCCCCGGCCCCGTTGAACGGGATAAAAAGGATCCTATGTCCTTCTCCTGGCTCTAAACTACCTCCCTGCCAATTTTCAGCTAAATCAGTTCAACCGTTCTTGAGTTTTAAGTAGAGTAACTAACACGACTTTCTTTTATATATATAGATTTACGAAATTTCAGCGTTCATTTGAAGCCTGACAAAAGTTTATTTTTCGATAACTCCAAAATAAAGTGATAAGTAAAAATAAAATGTAAAGTACCTATACTGTCTATCACAACGAAACACTTAACCCGTCACGCGTCGAGCTTTTCGAAACGGACGATGGCAGTAGTGCTCAGGGTAATTTATGTACCTAAATTTTTGATGACCTTCATCAGGATTTATCAAAATATCACATTGTGGTTATAATTATACCTTATAAATCATATACCATTATAAAGTATAGGAAATAACCTATACACTGAAAAATGTGTAATAGAGTTTTATAACTTACATAATATTTAATCCATTGGTTAAAATCTCCACTTTGTTTTTGTAAACTTTCGTCACTGTAAACAACACTTTGATACACAAATTTGTGATAGTATTTACACTTATACACTACTCTATTCTATAGATTAACTACTTGCCATTAATTTTCACAACAAAGTTCACAAGAAATAAGACAAATGACTACCCAAATTATAATTATTTACGCAGCGACACCGACCGCGAAATCGTAATGGCGGACTGACCGTTCCGATAGAAAAGTTTGGCACTTTTTTCACCAACTTATTTACTAAAATTGCTAAAACCAATGCTTAAAACATATTCTACACTTCTTTCTTAGTAATTTCATCTATAATTATCGTAATATACACATCCCGTTTAACTGCTTGAGACAGTTTTACCTTTAGCACTCACGGAACAATTGCGTAACAACAACAGTAATGGCGGACACTGAGGCCAGGACGAAAAAAATATTATCTTGCAGAAATGTTGTTGCTTGTTGCCAATTGGTCAGTACTAGAAATATGTTCAGAAGTATTCTCTGATTGGTTGTGCAAATTTATACGCCCGGCCAACCACAGAAACTGAGTGAAGGTAGGCGCCAAAGATAACGAATTTCGTTACGGACAGACGTTTGTCCGTAAAACGCGTCGAGCTCTTTTCGCTCAAAGACAAAGGTGTGTCCAGGAATCACTTGACGGGTTAAGCGAAAAAAAAACATATTATCTAATTCGATAAAATGTTATTTTTCCATTTCTTTGCTGTAATATTTTTTTTAACATGACGGGAACGCGAACGTAATCGAAAATATCTAATAAAAAATTAAACATACGTTGGTTCGTAATCGTATCTCTGTTTCGGATTTTACGAAATTTTTTCACAGCTCCAAGTGAAAGCGGATTCAATATTAAGATTATTATTTAATTAAAAGGTTATCTGGAAGAGATCGCTTATAGCGATAGGACCACGTTAATAGTACATTTACTAACAAATTTGTATACAATCTATATCCAACCGTTCATGCGTAGTATTCGATTTCTAAAAGCAGAACAAAGAATTCAGATGAAACTGGGTGCAAATAGTTTTATTCGGGAACATTTTGTATTGTGAACCGTAAAAATGTTGGCGTTCAAAAGAATCTAATTGCTAAATCGTTTTAGTGTGGCAAACCATAGGGCTAGTGCAGACGATGAACTGTGTTTTGTGGTTAAGCCAAAAAAATATTAAAACTACAATATTTTAATCTAAATCTATCTTATTTTTAATCAAATTAAAATCTTCAAATAAAGTTTGATAAAGGGCAAGTTAGCCTGTAAGCATCCCACTGCTGGGCAAAGGCCTCTACCTCAAGTATGAGGTGGTATGAGCCATACTCCACCACGCGGGCTCATTGGTGGAAGTTTGGAAGGCAAGTGACCAACCTTGCTGACAGATGTTATCAAGCCGCCCGCCACTGACTAGGCTTAACAAATGTTACCAACCAATATTAGCCGAGACCAACTGCTACACGTGCCTTCCGAAGCACAAACAGTAGGTAGTAGTAATACCAAAGATAACAACATTAAAGTTTAAAAATATTAAAAGACGTTAAGGCGAAAAAATACAACTTCTATACTGACTTAGTCCATCAAACTCTAACGACATCATATGGGACGCGTAACAATTGATTTTCTATTGTGTCTGTGATTTTGGTACTCGACTAAAGAGAATATAATTTCAGATGAATTATAAAAGATTTACAAAACCATTTATGTAACCAAAAGAAGCGTGTGCAATCTTTTAAAACATTTTTCTATAATAAAATCCGCCGTCTGCACCTACCCTTACATACCAACTGACCTGAAAACCCAGGGAATCCTGCAATCAAAATAATTAAGCTTATTTTTCTAAAAATAAAAGCATTTAATGTTCAATGGAGTTGCCAAGAAAAGCTTAAGAAGATTGAGAAGCAAAAATATGAAGGTTTAAATGTTGTTAGAAAACTAAAGATGATGTTAAACCAACTCAAAATAAAGTGGCAATAAAAATATTAAATGGTAATACATTTTTATTTTAAAAATGTTTTGTCACTACACTAACTTAATATTATGAATTGCACTGTGTTGATGTGTGTGTGATGTTGAGTGAGCAATCTCGCAACATTGATGAGGTGGACGCAACCTACGCGTTAGAAAGAAAGCTTTTGCAAAATTCAATAGGCTTGCCAATGTGTTGATGGCCGAGTGGTATAGGCATACGCCCGAATAGCGTAAGACACAAGGTTTGATTCCTTGTCTGACACAGTTGATTTTTACAAGTGCAATTTATATTTTTTTTTATAAATTATCACTTTTCATTTATTTTGTTTATATTGGGGCTAAGCACATATTTGACCTTGATCGCACCTGATGTCAGGTGTGGATGAGGTCTAGGGTGGTGCATATCTGCTTAGTAGCAACATACTCACTCTTGCCGTAATCAGTCAGGTATCAAACGACTGCCGAGAGTCGCATAATAATGGAATTTCTATTGTGTCTCGTTCACACATTCTTGACGAGTTAAAAAGGCTTAGGTCATATTTCTAAACTTCAGCAGGCAGCGAGTTCCATTCCCTAGCTGCACGCATTTATATTGTTATTCCTATCTAAGTAACTAGATTTTAATTTGCGTAAGTTATAAGTAAAGTTATAATTGGTGTTTCACTAAGTCAATGAATTTTACGTGTGATGAAAGGTGCCTACCTACTTTTTATACAAAATAAAAGGTCAAAAAATAAGATTCAGCGGACTAAATTGTAGCTATGTTTCGGCTTGAAATAAATAGCTGAAGAATAATTTAAGGGGCGTCTGTCCATGCTTCTACAATAAATGTTTATGCGGAGATCCAATAATTTAATTTAACATTCTAAGAATTAACTCTTTTACCAGCAGTGTTATGGTAAACAACCTAATTAGATTATTGGAATGGCATGTTTCTACTTAGATGCAGCTAGATATCAAAACTCAAGACTCCTAAAAGCATCATGGTTTATTCTGCTATTCATTGTAAAAAAAATGTGTCATGAAATTGCTATTCAAACAGTTTAAGTATGGAACAAAATAGTATCGGTCATGGCAGATTACTATCTCACTTGATTAAATAGGGATTGCATCTGTGCATCACGCCCACACTTGTGCACAATATCATTTGTATTTGTCTAATCTCCATCAAACTCGATCGTTTAAGCTAAACCACAGATACCTTAATTTAAGAAAGTCACGCAAATTGTATGTCATGTGCGTGTTCTAGAGAAAACTTACTTATTTTGCGACACTGTGGCGTGGGTCACGGCATTCTGAACAAAGGCCTTTGTTCTTAGATGGATAGCTGAAGGCTTTCTTTGAAACGCGGCAGAGACAGATTTTTTGTTGTTGCAATAGGCAGAAATAATAAAAAGTTTTTTGAGAACATATCAAAAGTAGGCCATCTAGTGGTTGTGTATTGTAAAACTTTGAGGTATTCGTTTATGCCTACTGGGTTATGAAGTTGGTTGAAAAAATTGCATTTACAGACTGGCTATACGATAAAATATATTGTTATCCTAATTTTTGTACTCTAAACATCGGCATTCAAAATTGCCATCAAAATCAGTATCGTGAAGGCGTAGGAAGTGTGATGGAAACATTTCAAACTCATCAAACGAATAAATAATTGATGCTACCTTTCAAGTTATAATACCATTGATAGTGATGACAAATTGCTACTTACTTCTGCTTATAACAATAACTTCCCAAAACCAACTGACCCAAATTGGAAGTCTCAAGCTGTTATTTATTCGTCGCTTGAATTCCTAGACAGCAATAAATAAATAAAGTGCGAGCTGAAAATTAGGAAAATATTTTCCTGTTAGCACTATTTTCGGGTCTGCATTAGGGATGTAAATACATTTAAAGTTTTTAAAGTGACAAAATTATAAAAAGTGTGTTACACCCAGCATAGCGAAAGTAGTGGTGGTAAATAAGTTAATTTGAATTCTTTAATCATATTATGTATATACTCATTTGATATTATTACGTACCTTCAACCACGAGATACTTAACTGTAGTATAACTTTAACTTGACGAACAAAATTATTCAAATAAACGTCATTTAGTGTGAAGTATCTGGCAGATAGCACTAACCAGAACTTATTAAATTGTGAAAACTCCGGAACTAGACAAAAATAAATTACAATTTGCCAAACAGCCATCGAATTTGCCAAGAACCCATACTTTTCACATCACTACTCTCCTCAATTACTTTCTAGAAACAAGATTCTTGTTTTCTTTAATTAATTTCCTTTTAGACAAGTAATGTTTTATGGCCTCTTAATTTCATTGTCTTTTTTCGGCACAAAAACTTGTTAAATTATAAAAAGGTCAAAAAATTGTTATGTATAAATAAATACTAGTGTTACCAAATGGTACCATTAAGCAAAAAATATACCTAATTTATTCATTAGCCGTTTATTCCAGCTACTGTTTACAGACTTTTTTCTGGCGACTTTCTAATTTATGAAGTCGTAAATATTGTTTACTAGAGTTTTGTAGCAAATTTAATTACAAAAACACAAGTGTGTTTAGTCGTAGCAATTTTATATATTCTTTTTCCAACACTATCAAGGTACTTATTACTTATACTATACGAATTTCATTTATTTAATACTGCGTTGCGAGAACAGACTAATAAAACAGTTATTAGCCACAAATTGTATTGTTTTTACGTTTTTTTTCAAACTATCCATGATTTTTAATTTATAGGTAAAAACTACCATTTATTTTAATAAAAAAAATCAGCGGCGAAAAATAATATTGTTCATAATTAATAATATTCTAATGACAATAATGAGAAAAAAGCACTGACCTATCATATCTATACATATAATAAGACTGTAAAAGATCGATTTCTGTACATTGAAGATTTTTATGAAAAATTGTTACAGGGGGTCCTAATTACCGTAATAGAAGCCAAAACAACAATTTTTAAAATTTTTGTCTGTCCGTCTGTCTGTCTGTCTGTCTGTCTGTCTGTCTGTCTGTCTGTTTGTCCGGGCTAATCTCAGAATCTACTGGACCGATTTTGATGGTGCTTTTTTTATTTGACTCAGCATCACTTGGAGAGTAAACTAGGATAGAAATAATCACGCCAATAGACTTAGGGGGTAGGCAGAAAATATATATATATAAAAGAAAGTCGTGTTTGTTACAACACTTATAACTTGAGAACAGCTGAACCGATTTGGCTGAAAGTTGGTGGGGTGGTAGCTTAGAATCAGGAAAAGCATATAGGATACTTTTTGTCCCGCTAGACGGGGCCGGGGCTGGGGTAGCACGGGACCGGGACGAAACGGTGGGGAGGTAGCTTAGTACCAGGAGAAGGACATAAGATACTGCATATAGGATACTTTTTGTCCCGCTAGACGGGGCCGGGGCTGGGGTAGCACGGGACCGGGACGAAACGGTGGGGAGGTAGCTTAGTACCAGGAGAAGGACATAGGATACTTTTTATCCCGTTCGATGGGGCCGGGGCTAAGGCGGGACGGGGCCGAGGCGAAACAATTTAAAATAAATGTGGGTGGAAATGAATCTGTAAAGTGTTTTAATTCAATGTGTAGTGTTTCCTCCATATTGGTTTGTATAAATTAAATGAATATTTGGTACTTTATGGTACTTGCCAAAGTATAACAAAACAGTGCCATGAAAAAATTTATATTTAGATCCATTTTTTCCACACAACAAAGTAAAATGTTAGTAAAGTAGTAGTTTTTTTTTGTGGCAAAGTAGTAGTTAAAAGTAAAGTAACCATATTATCCTATCAAACAAAGGAATTCCTAATCGAAATACAAATTGTGAACGTCCAAATAATCGGTATTGTAAGGGTTATTAAATCATTGTAATAAATATTGTAATTATTTCATGTAAATCTTATAATTTCTTAATATTAATTTACTGTAATAACGTTTTGCAATGTTAATTTAAAATAACGGTAACGTTATTAATAACGATATTTTGTGTAACTTTTAAAAATATCGCGCTGGCAACACTACGCCGGGCTCAGCTCGGTGGGGGTGGTGGCAGCGCGCGGGCATTCTTGTACACGGAGCGATATTGGACGGTCGACTTCAAGAAAATATATTGTTTTCAATATAAGCTGTATTCTACTCTAAAATACGGGAATAAAGGAGACATAGGTTGAACACTGGTGGTTTTATTAAACTTCAGAAGTGGTAAGTACCTTTAAAATTTTACTTTTTGTATCTTACGATAAATGACAAAGTGTTCTAAATAGTGCGTGAAAAAGTGCAGTGATTCGCGTTTAAAACATGCAGTGTTATAATATTTATAATATATAGTTACGTTTACAAGGAAATAAGGTAGTAGCATGATAATTTTACTAGTGAATAAAATGTGGGTCAGTGAAATCCTACGAAATCAGAGTCATCATTATGATAAAAGCCCTAAACTTGTATGAATTATCTTTTTTATTATCAGTACTCAACTGCAGTTAAAATATTTTGCGTGTTTTTAATTAATAAAGACCCATCCCATGTGTGTCACATGCATATGCCTCTTATACGCTGGCACGTGCAGGGTGTCTACAATAGTGCAAATTTTTGTTAATTTTCACCAAGGAGGCCTAGTTTATTCAGGATTCGGATTTCTGTAGTCGGGATTTATAATAGAAAAATAACAGTTTTTCGCTCGATTTGTGATACCCTAAACTCAGTTCGTAAATCATTTGAACAAATACATAGTTGGTCTTGTTTTGAGTTCCAGAACGATGGAGAGGTCGCGGTCGCGACGCCTGGAGACTCCTCCAGGTGAGACGGCTTCCCGAGGGCGCGACTATGAAGAGGTCAGGCGAAGCCGCAGCCGCACCCGTCGCGACAGCCCGCCGGAGCATCGACGGAGCCGCCTGAACGAGAGCAGGAGTTCACGCGACGACGACAGACTTCGCGCACTGGAACGAGAAATGGATCGCGAACGCAGAAGACTTCGTGATCTGCAAGACCACCTGGAAAAGGAGCGTACCCGATTGAGGAAAACTGTGAGTAATCATCGAGAACTGTCTCAACCCCGTGTGCATCCCACAGAACGTGAGCAAACTACGGATCATGATGCAAATCGTTCGCGTAGACGCCCGCGCAGTCCGAGTAAAAACGATGAAGGTCCTGAACCTCGTAGAACCCGAAACGAGGGACCTTGCCCTCCGTTAATTAGATCTTTAAGTCCTACATTTACCACTAAAGATCTTATCGGTATTCTTAGTTCCCTTAAAAGTTTACCGCCCCAGCCTTCTGCTTCGCCTGTTACGTATACTTCAAATAATCATAAAAACATTTTGCCTGATTTTGATCCGTCAGCTAAAAGCCAACGAATAGATATTTGGTTAAACAAGGTGAACGAATGTGCTACTGTTTACGGCTGGGACGATAAAACCACAATCCATTTCGCAATGCAGAAGCTCCAGGGTTTGGCCAAAACCTGGTACGAAAGTTTACCATCTATTTTGTATAGTTGGGCCGAGTGGCAAACTAAATTAACCAATGCGTTCCCTTGCGAACAGAACTATGGCCAAATCCTGGAGGATATGCTGAAAAGGAAAAGTAGGATAAACGAACCGATTGAAGTGTATTTTTATGAAAAATTGGCTTTGTTGAACCAATGCAACATCGAAGGAAAGCGTGCTGTTGATTGTATTATTCACGGGCTAACGGATAGGACAATGAAATCTAGTGCCATCACATTGCGCTGTTCCCATCCGGAGCAATTGTTACAATTCTTAATGAGCAATAAAGACTCGTCTCAATCTCACTTCTTCGATAAAACGTTTTACAAGAATAGGTCCGGAAACGACAGCGGTAACTCGAACAATAACAATAACTCGGCTAGGATAGTTAAAATACCTACCCCAAATAATAATATTTTTTGTTACAACTGCAAAGAAAAGGGACACCCGTTTTTAAAGTGCCCTAAACCCATTTCGAAGTGTGCGAATTGCAACAAAATGGGTCGCAAGACTGAAAATTGTTTTAGCACCAGTGTTAGTAGTAAAACTAACACCATCCAAAAAACACTGTGTATTTCAAACACTACCCCAAACTCAAAGTTTTTTAAAGAGATCACCGTCAATAATGTTCCCACAAAATGCTTCATTGACTTTGGTAGCGAGGTAACCTTGGTTCGGCAATCTCATGTGTCACGGTTAGACTTGACGTGTAGCGGTGATACAACTGCTTTGAAAGGTTTTGGTAACGATATAGTACGCACCCTTGGTACCGTTAGTGTAAATATGGTTGTTGACGGAGTTGCTGCTAATGTGCTTTGTCATGTTGTGAAAGATGAATATTTAGAGCACCCTATGTTGATTGGCCAGTCTTTTACTGAGCAGTCGCATGTTGCTGTTTATAAGACCGCCGATAAGCTTAGTTTTCTTGATTTAGGTCATGAAATGCCCTTCTCGCAAACGGACCTCAATGAGGATGCTACCGTTAAGCTATTTTCTGTCTCGGACATAAACGTTTTTGGTCTAGCTAGTGTAAAAGCGACCGTGGAACCGCAGTTGAACGGTGAAATATTAGTCACCAGTAAGGTTGTTGGCAAGCCCTCTCAGCAGTTCATTGTGTTAGGAGGCATTTACCCAGTGAAAAACGGAGTTGTTAATGTTTTAGTATCTCCTGTGTCATCGACTAGTTTTATTAGAGCGGGAATGATTTTGAGTCGAGGTACGGAGGTTAGGGTAGTAAATCGTATAGTAGCATCTATTGATGAGCTGCCAGAACAGCACACAATTGACAAAACGCAAATACGTATAGGAACTTCAATTGACGAACCTCACCGCGAAAAGCTTTTAGCACTACTCGATAAATATGGACATTGCTTTGCGTCAAATTTAAAGCAGTTAGGGTGTACTAACACAACGGAAATGACTATTGAGCTGAATAACAAAAAGCCAATTGTTTATCGGCCGTATAGGCTCTCGCATAAGGAGCGGGAAAATGTTCGCACGATGATTGATGACATGTTGGAAGCGGGGATAGTTAGGGAGAGTGTGTCGGAGTACGCTAGTCCTATCATTTTAGTTCGGAAAAAGAATGGCAAAATACGAATGTGCGTTGACTACAGAATGTTAAACTCCGTTACAATTAAGGAACGCTACCCTATGCCTAACATAGAGGATGAAATTGCGCGGTTGTCAGGACAAGCATACTTCGTCACACTTGATCTAACATCTGGCTACTACCAAGTGCCATTGTCCGAGGATTCGCGGCCTCTAACGTCGTTTGTCACCCCGGATGGCCAATACGAATTTAATCGTATGCCATTCGGGTTGGCCAACGCGCCGGCCGTCTTCCAGAGGATGATGCACAAGGTTCTAGGTCCCGCTCGTTATGACGGTGCTACATCATATATAGATGATGTGTTGATATATGGCCGAAATATTGACGAGTGCTTGATTAGGCTAGAAAAGGTCTTTCAATTACTGGAAAGTGCCAAACTCACGCTTAATTTGGCAAAGTGTGAGTTTCTCATGGACAAGATCGATTACTTAGGTTATGAGATAAGTGTTGCTGGAATAAGACCAGGTGATAACAAAATTCAATGTGTGTTGAATTTTCCATGCCCAACTGATCAACATACAGTTCGACAGTTCCTCGCTCTGGTAGGGTACTTTCGAAAGTTCATTCACAATTTCGCTACCTTGGCACACCCCCTGACAAAATTACTTACCAAAGATGCAGTCTGGGCCTGGTCGCACGAGCAGGAGACTTCTTTCAAAACACTCAAGGACAAGCTAGTAACTAGACCTATACTGGCAATTTTCAATCCTGACTATCAGACAGAGCTGCATACTGACGCCAGCAAACTGGGAGTTGGCGGCGTTTTGTTGCAGAAATCACCTGGTGAGGATGCATTTAGACCGGTAGCGTATTACAGTCGCAAAACTTCTCCCGAGGAAAGAAACTTTCACGCTTACGAACTTGAGACGTTGGCTGTGATATGTTCTCTGAAAAAGTTTCGGGTATATTTGTTAGGACAAGATTTTAAAATCGTAACCGATTGTAGTGCCCTCCGGTCTACTTTCTCAAAAAGAGACATTCTCCCAAGAGTTGCGAGATGGTGGCTTCTTATGCAGGAGTTCCAATGCACCGTTGAATATCGTCCAGGTGCAAAAATGGCCCACGTGGATGCGCTTTCACGAAACCCCATATCGGGTGAAGAAACTGCACAAGTTTCGGAACATTATCCGGCTGTCATGAGCATCAGCAACGAAGACTGGTTGCACACTTTACAGTTAGGTGACACGGAGTTGTGTAGGATCCGCAATGTCTTAGAATCAGGTTTGGATGAAAATGATCTTAAATACATAGCAGACAATTACGTTATTAAAGACAATAAATTATACCGATATTTGGACGGGGATAAGAACAATATTCGTTGGGTCGTACCAAAGGGTGCAAGGTGGCAATTGTGCCGTATCAACCATGACGAAATCGGTCATTTAGGAGTAGAGAAGACTTTGGAACGTATAAAAAAATCGTATTGGTTTTCTAAAATGTCGAAGTTCATTAAGAAGTACGTCAGTGCTTGCATAGAGTGTGCTTATGCTAAAAAAAATAACTCTGCAAAGGAAGGTTACTTATACCCGATACCTAAAATTGAAGTCCCGTTTCATACGCTGCACATTGACCACCTTGGACCCTTTGTCAAATCAAAACGAGGAAACACCCAACTTTTGGTAATTGTAGACGGGTTTACCAAATTTGTGTTCGCTAAACCAGTTCGCAATACAAAGACCCAAAGTGCTATCAAGGTGTTAGAAGACATATTTTACACATTCCGTGTACCAGATCGCATTGTTAGTGACAGAGGAACGTGTTTCACATCTCATGCGTTTAAGAGGTTTTGCTTAGATAAAGGTGTGAAACACGTTCTTAACGCTGTTGCCAGTCCGCGCTCTAACGGTCAGGTAGAGAGGTACAACCGTACCATCCTTAGCTCTTTAACTGCTCAAAATTTGAACCGGGATGAAAAGGAATGGGATGTTACGGTTGGAAAGGTGCAGTGGGGACTGAACAATACGATCCATAAGACTTTAGGTAGGACGCCATCCGAGATGATGTTTGGTACGTGCATGGACTCTGAAATAAATCCTAGGCTTAATGAGGTCCGTAATGAGACGCGTGAAACTTGTGATTTAACCGTTATTAGAGAAGAAGCCAAAAAAACGATAGATAATGATCAGGAAAAACAGAGGCAGAGGTATGATAAAGATAGGAGACCCGCGAGGGTCTACGCCGAGGGTGACCTTGTTAAAATCACAAAAACCGCTTTTGCGAATGACGGTAAAAGTAAGAAGTTACAACCCGCTTATATAGGTCCGTATCGCGTCGTTTCGATACTAGGAAATGATAGGTATAGGTTAGCTGCAATACCCGGCCTAACGGGGTCAAAGAACAAACGGCATACTACGGTTGCAGCTGATAGAATGTTGCCTTGGGTCAATATTGCCGCGCTGAATGTAAATGATGATATATCTGATAACGACGAAAGTGAAACTGATAAAAGTGATATCAATGATTAAAAACTTATGTATTACAAGTTTTAAGTAAAATTTGGCCAAGTATTATAATTATAGTTTGTTATTTGTTGTATCTATATGTAATAATGCAATTTGATGTAAATGTTGTGTGTCAATAAGAGATAGGTACAATTAAGTTTAGAATCCTATTGTTATGTATGAATTTATAGTGTTTAATTGATCTAGTGACTGACAGAACAGTGAGAATGGAATGGGTTCACTGTACTGTTGAATATGAATAAAGTTGATCACGAGAATGGATGGGTTCGTGATCAAATTTATGTGACTTTATTTCGGTTCGCAAGAATGGATGGGTTTGCGAACAGAAGTATTGTTGACTTTACAACTATGCGTTTTTGTAAGAATGGATGGGTTTGCAAAATCACATAGTCGGTGTTTAATTTTGTACTCTTTCGGAATTGATGGGTCCCAAGAGTAGTCGATTGGAAATGGTTGTGGATAAATAATTGTACTAGTTAGTTGTACTTTATTTGAAATTTGATTTAATAATTAAGTTTATATAAATTTACACTTATTTAGTGCATGAGGACATGCACAATGTCAGGATGGGCGAATGTAAGGGTTATTAAATCATTGTAATAAATATTGTAATTATTTCATGTAAATCTTATAATTTCTTAATATTAATTTACTGTAATAACGTTTTGCAATGTTAATTTAAAATAACGGTAACGTTATTAATAACGATATTTTGTGTAACTTTTAAAAATATCGCGCTGGCAACACTACGCCGGGCTCAGCTCGGTGGGGGTGGTGGCAGCGCGCGGGCATTCTTGTACACGGAGCGATATTGGACGGTCGACTTCAAGAAAATATATTGTTTTCAATATAAGCTGTATTCTACTCTAAAATACGGGAATAAAGGAGACATAGGTTGAACACTGGTGGTTTTATTAAAGTATGGTCATAATAATTGATCACCTTTGATGTACCTACTACTTGCTTCTTATTGTTGTAATATGGCCAATTTTAATGATAAGTGAGTACTAAAATGTACTATATAAATACTTTATATCTTGCGTACTTATAAGTATCTTATTTGTAAAAAATCATAAGCCTATAAATTAAAAATTCTATCCAAAGTCACTATTCCACGCGGACGAAGTCGCGGGCACAGCTAGTGTATTATAAAATTGCAAAGAATTAAGTTGACTAACTGCAGAAAAAATATAAATGCAACGAAAATTAAACAAGAAAATTTATTAATAGGTACCGAATTAAAACTCATGAAATTGAAGGTTAGCTGAAATACATACAGAATGATGAAAAACATAGTCTCAATAATTATACAGACAAAATGTTAATGAATATAATCTGGTAAACTTAATTTCGTCGCCACAAAAGAAAAAGAAGAAGAAAAAGAACATATTTAACCACTTACCGCTCATGAAGTTGTAGATGAGTGGATTGACGGCGGAATTGGCGTAACACATCACGTGAGAGATCAGAGAGATGCAGGTCATCACGTCACTTTGTTGGACATCATATGCCACCCTGTATAAATAAAAAAAAAATAAAATATTGATGAATGGTATTCCAAACATGCTATAGCAAAAGTTTGACGATTGGTTGGACGTTGAATTGACTATAAAAAATCCAGATGTTTTTTTTTATAACAGATAGCCAGACATTTGGCTACGATTGCACCTGATGTTAAGTGACAATGTAGCCTAAGATGGACCATGTCTGCCTAGTAACAGCCTATACACTCTTTTCTTGAAAACGTCCAAATTGATGTTGCCAGGGAACACTTCTGCCGGCAGCGAATTCCACACCCTAGCAGTACGTAAAAGAAATGTGCACATTGTATATTGATGTATATTTTGATTTTGAAGGATTACTTATGTCGGAAATAGAAAGATTTCGTAAGACAACCGTACGTTCCAAATATTTCTGAAAATGAATATTTCGTCACACAGAACAGGAAATGGAAATCTGTTTCACTGGATAACCATTTATTTGAAAATGTTTGTTCTTTAAAGGAGATATGTTTATTGCGTAGCTTTCAAGTTGGCCTTTAGATCGAATTCAAGGTGATCAAAGAATATTCTGAAAGTCAAACATACCTCTACGTTTTCTGTTACTAAGGTCAAAGTGAAATTTTGATTTGTTTTTTTTTCATTGATTCACTTATTGCTCAAAAACACACAATAAATACTTTGATCATTTTAAATAATTTGAGCTTCAAGAAAATGAATCCGTCATTTAAGCTAATCTGTCAGCAAAATTGGACTGTAACAAATAGGACTGCTTTCTCTTTGATTGACGATAGATCTTATAGGATACGATATTTGATTGAGATGTTTTGAATTAAGTAGGGTTTGATTGAACATATTTTAGTTCGTGACCCCGGATCGCAAGACGTAACAAGATAAAATAAATGATCGAGCCTTATCGACCATGAACTGCCTATCTAAAAATATGTCGGCTAGAGATCATAAAATCATCAGAGGCCTCATAGCTTTACGAGTAGACAGACTACCAACTTGGTGGGCGATACCAGCAAATTTGTCATAAAAATGGAGGTTCTTATATTTCAGCGTCCTAGACCTAGAGTATGGGTCACTTTCTCATAATGCGTGTCCTTGTGGTCAACAGCGAAACTAAAACCTAAGGTTCCATCAAATATTACGTTGTACTAACCTGAGTACAGACAGCAAATGCACAGGGAAGTAGCAGACTGCAAACATGACTACCACAGCCACTAGCATCTTAGCTGCCTTCCTTCTAGACCGAAGCTGACCCTCAGTTGATGCGTTTGCGTGGATAGATGGCGCTGTACGACGGTTTGCTAACCCTGGGTGACAGAAATATCATTAACGTATGAGGTTTAAATGTTTTTGTTTCAGTGGTTTGTATATTTCCCAGAAAAAAAACCACCACTCTACAAGCCATGGTGTCTTCTGAGGCCATTTTTTTGTGAAACTTAATTAATCTTAAGTAAAAGTCAGAATAAGTTAACTAACTAGTCATTGGTATTAGTATTAAGAAGTATTGGCTATGGCCCAGTTGCGTGAACGATGGTTAAATATTTACTATTGTGCGCATTTAGTTGAGTAAACTATCGATCTCAAAACTGGTCCTATGTGAATCCATTTGTTGCATGTAAGCTATCAAAAAATCGTCATCATATATGACTTTCTCAGAGCCGTGAAAGCTTCTTCATGTTTTTGTCTAGACTTCATTAAAGTCTTTATTAGAGGTACTATAGGGAATTAAGAAAAGTTCAATTTAAAGTCGGAGATAAATAGGTGAATGCTCGTAAGATATGATACGTACAGTTGTTTTGTCCAGAGGGTGTCGTGCATAGTTTGTGGGATTCCGTATGTCCAGGAATGTTGTCTGACCGCCAGAGAACTCTTACAATCTGGCAGTATGCTATCATCATCAGGAAGAGTGGGAATCTGTGGAAAAAATCAAAATTTTATAGATATTCTTAACTTGAGGATATAATATGTTCTAGTTAAGCTATTGAAGATAATTAACTCTGTCAAAAAAATCGAGCCAATTTATGTTGCTTCTAAGCAGATTAATGACATTGTCACAATATAATTAAAAAAAAAACTCGTCACAAATAATAAACCGGCTGAACAGATTTTCATGAAACATTGCTAAAAACACTCTGGATAAAATTATCTATGACACAAATAAAACTAAACGAAAATCAGTTCATCTGTTTGGGAGATACGATACAGCAGACACTAGCCATATGTATACATAAAGGCACGCTCAACTTGTGACATCTCCCTCTCTTTTTGCGCCAGGGGTCAATAACCATGTTAAACAACTTTATTACTTTTTAAAATACTAGATTTCATTATGTTTAGCTACATCACGAACAAAATATACAGTAAGAACCCTTTCCAGATTGCAAGATTAAAAGATAAAAATATTATGATTTCTACTAAAATTTAATTTTATTCCAAGTTTTTCAATTTATTATGCAGAGTTTTACAAAACCCTTTTCAACAACAAAACATGCAAATGGATTACGCACTAAATCCTGAAAATTGGTCTAAAAGTTGTTCGGGCTACAATTTCTATTAATATTAGAAAAGTTTATTAAATATTTTAGAACGTAGTGCTTATTGTTAAGACGGAAAAATTTATGAACTCACTTTCTCATAATGCGTGTCTCACAAAAATTTATGAATTATTATGTATTTGAGAAAATCGATATTCGTTTAATTGTAAGCATGATTGTTATTTTAGTTCTTGAGATTGAATAAGCTGCGGTAAATTTGCATTTTTCACTATTTTGTTTGGGTCTATTTGGATAGACCCACATTTGTAGCTCTCTAAAATGTAAGCGCTCTTAGTTATTGCAGAACAACCTAAAATATTATTGTCGTTATTTAGATTAGTGCAAAAAACGCTACAATAAAAGGCTTTGACGCCAACGACCTCTATGTTACACTAGACAGGCTGTTTAGAACAAATTTTGTGGTACAGTAAGTTTAAGCCAGATGGAGCATCTGCGTTTAGTCTGTTACCAGAAACTACCACGTCAAAACGTTCCTTACGTCAAAAGACGAATTAGATAAATTACGTAATTATGTGTTTATGTGCCCGTATTTTCACCTAGTTTGTCAGCGATAATTTTGTTAAATTGTTTGTAGTAAATCTAAGTGATTCAATGATGAATTTGAGGCATAAAAGTATTAATTTTAGTTTTCTCACAATTTCCATAGAAAACCAAAGATCAACCAAAAACAGACATACCAAACAAAAGTCTCATAGGTAGAAATGAATGAATTACTGTCTAATAAGAAAATCGGCCAGTTGGATTTATTTGAGTTTATCTTATTTTAAAATGAATCATTTCGTTAAAAAGGAATGTCAAGATTGTTTACAATATTACAAGACTAGCAAAAAACTGTTTAAGTAAAAATCTGTATGTTGTACTGACAGCAGTTGTATTGTTAGATAAGTACAAATTATGTTGTTATAATATTGGTAGGCATATATTGACCCTTAATTATTTTTGAGAATCTAATATCAAATATTTTCATATTTAAAACATTACCTATCACTCGAATAAAAAATATACAAACGTAAGTACTAATATCGAATCTTAGGCGGAAAACTAAAAACCAGCGACGTGTCATATCTGTTCGATTACTCTTTGCTACCTTTGACAGTTCAGTGTTGTTGTTGTAATGGCGATTGTCATGTTTGGGAGAAATGAAAAAAAAGGATCGATGTGATTTCTTTTTGAGTTTTTTTTGTTTTTTAAGTAATTAATTTTCTCTAATACTTGAAAAAGATTTAAAATATCAAAATGTATTTAAATGTATATGCTTTAGTAGCTTAAGATTGACTTTCCTAAGAAGCACGACAATAATCCGCATTAAACAGGAGAAATTAAAAAATATTCAATGGCAACACTTCACTTCTGTCATTTTAGAAAATGTACCACAAAATTTGTTCTGAACAGCGTGTCTAGTAAAATACTTATAAGTCTATGTTTGACGCAAAATGTCACTGTGAAGTTATTATAGATCACAAAATGTCCGATCACTTGGGCCCTTATCTAACTTTCTAGGTTTTTTAGGGTTCCGTAGCCGAATGGCAAAAAACGGAACCCTTATAGTTTCGTCAAGTCTGTCTGTCTGTCTGTCTGTCCGTCCGTATGTCACAGCCACTTTATTCTGAAACTATAAGCATCACATAGCTGAAACTTGGTAAGTAGGTGTATTTTGTTCACCGCTTTTCGATTCAGATACAAAAAGTAAGAAAAAATAATATTTAAGGGGGGGCTCCCATACATGAAACTAAAACCTAAAAATTTTTTTTTACTCAAACCTATGCGTGTGGGGTGTCTATGGATAGGTCTTTTAAAATGATGTTGAGGTTTCTAAAACCATTTTTTCTTAAAGTGTAAGGTTTGAGATATAGACGCTTCTAAAGTGGTAAAATGGGCGTCCCCACCCCTCTAACTTTTGAACTAAGAAAGTGAAAATTTTGAAAAAAATATATGATGTAGATATCAACAAAAACTTGCAACGAAAATTGGTTTGAAGGAAATCGAACCAGTAGTTTTTGAGATATTGCACATTTTTATCAACCGCAAATATAACTTTGTCTTTCATACAAACACTATGAAAAACAAAGTTATTTTTTCTGTCGCAATATATTGTGATGTTTTCGTTAAGTGAAAGTATGTGGACCCTGAATTCAGTTAAGGGTGGCACGGAACCCTCAGTGCGCGGGTCCGACACGCACTTAACCGTTTTTTAGCTCCTAAGATACAGAGCTCCAGCTATGTTCCCTAGTTTTCGTTAAAAGTGCATGGAAAAAGAGAAAACCATTGACCGGGCTTAAACCACATGTTGCCTAGGCATGCAACAAGCCCTTTTTAAAAGGATAAGGGGACCTAACGAAAGCTCACATAAAAGAATCGGTATAAGTGTGGTGACACATTTTCCGTTACCGATTTCAAAAAACAAAACATTTTCTTTCAAAGATATCGACGTCGATGTTTTCGCCAATAAGCGCAGTACAAAGATTTTAAAACTAATTTCTTCAAATATCAAACTTACGTGTAAAGAAAAATCGCCTTTATGATGTGCCACTTGAGGTCGCTTTCGTCTGACCAGGTGGAGCCGCACTGCATAAAGTACTGCGCGTCGAATCGAAGCTGCATCTTGCGTTGCACTTGCAGCATCACAAACTCTGGTATGTCTAGAAAGATGAGGCACCATTAGATAAAAAAAATAATGGAAACTGTAGAAGAAACGCTGTGTCTTAGACCCTTTGCACACTGCGACTTTTAGCATCGATACTAACACGCGTTTTGAAAACGCGCGACTCACGCAAAGAACAGATTTAATTTGGCATCGATACAGTCGCTCGTTAGTATCGATGCAATAGCTAACATACAGTACATAATTGTCAATGTCCAGCTTCTGCGCGCTTTAGCAATGCGACTGTATCGATGCTGAAAGTAGCGCAAAGTGTAAGGGTTGACATATTGCGTCTGCATCGATGCTGCATCGTGACTGCATTGCTGCTAAAAGTCGTACTGTGCAAAGGGTCTTAGAGCGGACATATTATTTACAGACTGCTAGTCTAGCAATTCTTCTATACCCACAAGGCACCCTCTGAAAATCAGTGTCGTGGCATGCATCGTGCTGCCACGATTAATGCTGAGAGGGCCTTTTCGACTCATTCTCGATGTTAATGTTAAATAAGTGTGTGTCTGTTTATTGTATATGTGTTAGCGAGTCAGTGTATTGTATATGTGTTTGTGAGTCGAATAAATGTATTTTCTTTCTTTCTTTCAATTCCATTTCAGTGTTAAGTAGGCTACGTACGTATTTTAGTGTTACGTAGGTAGTTAAACAGTTAAGATTTGAGACACAATTAGTAAATCAATTGTTATTGCCCTTGATGCCCAGAGCTCACGTTTTATTTTGCCAGCAAAATATTAGCAATGCAATTGAAAATGCAACTGAGGCGGGAATCAAACCATACGTTCCGTTGCTTCTATGTATGTCTATATGAATCGACCCTTCAGTTTATTGGCAGAGCCTGTTGAAATTTGCAAGCAGTGAATACTATTTAGATTTAAATACCTCAAGTTAGATGGTAAACTACCGATATCTAGTTCCACTCTACTTTCTTACAAAAGAGACAAAAATACATTCAATAATATTTTTATGCAATCTCTTCCTCCTCAGATAAAAAAACGATAAGATCTGTCGTATGCAGAATATCTGAGAAAAAATATTCTAATCCTATAAATATTTATGGCAATGGTACGCCCACTAACACAGAAGATATTTATGTCGATTACGTGACATTGATCTTCAGTCATACTTTGCCAGCCAGGCAACAAATATCTCTATAGTAAGTTGAAGTCAGTGCCCCAATCACGAAAAACTATCGACTGCGTAAGCGTATCGAGAAATGTCAATTGATATGGAAATTGGACTAGCGCCGCTGGCCGTGCGTAAAAAAAAAAACTTTTTTAATATGGATTTTGACATTTCTCGATACGCTTACGCAGACGATAGTTCTTCGTGATTGGGGTACAGATTATATTTGAATAATGTTATGCCATTCTTTGGGTAGGCATCTGTTCGTGATGTTGCACTATTTGCATATCTAACGATATCATACTTTTATGATCTAAATTTCTACTACTAGGGCTCGCATGCACCACATGTTGCAAGCTAAAGTAAGATAAATTTACCCTTACATGTATATTATTGTGAAGTGACTGCCTTGTTTGTGTAGCGGTTAGTTCGCTGATCACTACCCAAGAGGTCCCGGGTTCGAATCCCGGATCGGGCCGAAATTTGTTACTGGGTTTTTCTGTCTTGTAAGTACTTGGAAACAGTTTGGAGGCTAGAAGTTGGTGGTGATAACACCCCCGTGCCTCGGAAAGCACGTTAAGCCGTTGGTCCTGCACCTGATCTCTCATCGGTCATGTCGAATCTGCAGTCTCACCGAATTAATGAGAGTGAAGGAACAGAGAGTGCACTTGTGTGTTGCGCACACATCTGGGCACTATAATATCTATATAATCTATGTTCAATTCCTCGTCTGTCACAGGTTCACAGTTGTCTTTTTACAAGTGCAATTTATATTATTAAGTTTGTATGGTGACAAAACACTATAAAAACAAAAATAAACTATAATATCTCCTATGTACCTGGCTTAACTCTATTGAGGGGGGCCGCCATTACCGAAAATTGGTAGGAGCATATTTTTGTGAAGTAAGAAGTGTAACCAATTATTATTTTTTGTCTTTTTAACGTTCAAGGGCCTGATTCACAATTGGTAAGTAAGTCTCAAGTACCTAACAAGCAGTTAACTATACAGCGTGTGGTCTGTAATAGGAGCAAAAATTTTAAACAATGATTCTACCGAGTATACGTTTTACCGTGACCTTGTCATAGTGCTCTAAAATTGTCTCTAATCAATGTATATCAACATCGCTTACTCGTTGTAGTAAAATAATGAATGACAATGTCAAATTCTATGACTGGACAGTGGACACATTTGCTTGCAAAACATTGCTGGTTCGATTTATTTTGTTAGAAAAAACAATAAATTAATCTTCATTATTTAATTAAAACCATTTTATTCGTTACTGGTTACTTAGAGGGTCTATATTTAAAATTTTTGTTCCTATTACAGTCCACACTACATAAAAATTGTGTTCATTATTCACTTATTCATTACTACTACTACTTTTGATAATGAAGCAGCTTTTACGAAGTAAACTAGTTAAATACTTACTGAACAGCAAAGACAGCAGCCATATAATCAGAATGGCGGTCTTGGCGCGGCCTGTAGTGGACTTGAATTTGAGCGGGAAGCAGATGGCATACCAGCGGTCCACGCTGATGAAGGTCAGCGTCAGCACTGATACTGTCACTGACACCGACTGCAAAGAGAAAAACCGGTTAAGTGCGTGTCGGACCCGCGCACTGAGGGTTCCGTGCCACCCTTAACTGAATTCAGGGTCCACTTACTTTCACTTAACGAAAACATCACAATATATTGCGACGGCAAAAATAACTTTGTTTTTCATAGTTTTTGTATGAAAGACAAAGTTATATTTGCGGTTGATAAAAATGTACAATATCTCAAAAACTACTGGTTCGATCTCCTTCAAACCAATTTTCGTTGCAAGTTTTTGTTGAGATCTACATCAAATATTTTTTTCGAAATTTTCACTTTCTTAGTTCAAAAGTTAGATGGGGGGGGACGCCCATTTTACCACTTTGGAAGCGTCTATATCTCAAACCTTACACTTTTAGAAAAAATGGTTTTAGAAACCTCAACATCATTTTAAGAGACCTATCCATAGACACCCCACACGCATAGGTTTGAGTAAAAAAAAAAAAATAGGTTTTAGTTTCATGTATGGGAGCCCCCCTTAAATATTATTTTTTTCTTACTTTTTGTATCTGAATCGGAAAGCGGTAAACAAAATACACCTACCTACCAAGTTTCAGCTATGTGATGCTTATAGTTTCAGAATAAAGTGGCTGTGACATACGGACGGACAGACAGACAGACAGACAGACAGACAGACAGACAGACTTGACGAAACTATAAGGGTTCCGTTTTTTGCCATTCGGCTACGGAACCCTAAAAAGAGGGTTATGATCTTACTTTTATGGTAAACTACGCTGGACGCCACTAAAGGGTTCGATGGGAGCGCTCCCTCAATGATTGTGGAGCTGGTATGCAAACACTTACAAATGCATTTAAATTAAAATTAAAATCACTTTATTTCAATCAATTTGTAAGTTTATATTTTGAGTAAGTAGCCAGCAGGTAGGTAGGTAGGTAAGTAGCAAACTAATAGTTATTTTGTATGATTTTACCTCTTTTTCTACATACTTATTTATGGATGTTCAACTTACCTACTAATCTGCAGAACAACATAGTATCTAGTAGACAAACCTGTATTAATTAGGCTTTAAGGTACTATTATTTAGCCAATTATTTAGCTCTATAATATTAGCGTTAGTACCAACATCACTTTCATCAAAGCGCAGAAAAAGAAGTTGGTAGGTCAATTTCGTGGTCTACCTAATCAGGGAAACTATAATTAGATACTTTGACCTAGCTACAAGTAATGAGTAAATATTAGTTTAGTTTGAATATCATTGACATGGGTTGACACGTTTGGGTAACGTAGGAGGTCTAGATTTTCAATCATTGACAGAAATTGTGTTAGTTTAGGTTAGGGTGGTTATAATTTATTAATTTATTTACTACAGGAGCACAAACAGAATAACAGCTGATGAATAGTTTAAATAACTACGTTAAAACAAAGTACGGACTGGACTGTAACCTATGAACAGTGCTCAAAACTTTTTTAGCCAATGACTGATTTAGAGCGCTTTCTCACATTTACGACGACTTTAGCAGCGGCAATTTTAATGTCATACATAAATGACAGCAGTAAGCCCTTCACATTAGAGCTCTTATGTGAAGGCGCACTTACACTTAAGATGGTAGATACTTATTCAATATCATATTTTAAAACATAACAGACGTATACGAAACAGGCAGACATATAAAATATTCTTTGTAAGTAAAATCTTTTCTTGGTATCTTGAAAAAAGTAATTATTTCATGAATGCTAATGTAAATTCTTGCCCAACAATTTATTTACATTTAGAACCGAAGAAACCACAAGTAGCACCTTTATTTTTCTTCTAAAAACAAATAAGATATAAATATTTGATCTGAGCATTTCCCTCTTAGGAAATGGAAAATGAAAAATGATAAGTCATGTTCTTGAAACGGAGATTACAGAAATGGGGATTAATTCCCGTAAATTGCCTAGTATCTTTGTGGAAATGCTTTTTTTAGGTATTAGTATAAGGTAAAAGATGGTAATGTACTAACCTAGATTTTTTTAACAAAAATATTGGCGTCAAAAGTTTTAACAAAAGGTAGTTGACATGGTAATATTACTTTGTTGATAGAAGCTGAGAATTTGTAAATTCACTAATTTTGTGTGCAATAGAGAGTTATCTATCTATCTATCTATCTGAGGCTCAGCTTTAAGGTTTCTGCCTACTAAATTAATAAATTTAATTTTTAAGAATACAATATATATGTACTGTTGGTGTACCTCTTCAATAAAAATAAATAAATAAAATAAACCGTAGTCAGGCAAAAAAAATACAATTTGTATTGAAATCTGACACTGTTTCCACTAGAACGTTCCGTCACCGACCAACACCGCCGCGTGTCATGCATGGAGCGTGTCAGCATCGGAAAAATACGCTCTCGCTCTCGATCCAAATAAAGGAGAGACAAAAACGTATCATGTTCCTTTTCGTGTCTGATACACTCCTAGCACGGTCATGATATGGTACGGTGTAGTCGGCCCAGGTCATAGGTCTCATTTCTAATGTCAAGTCTTTTTCAATGTTAGTTGGGAGAATCGAACGGGTAAATTATAGCAATTGCACCTTTTAATTTTTATTATAATTAGTTTTTTGTATCGCGCACAGCTAATGCAACCGACCCTTTACTTATAATAATATGATCAAATATGATTAGTTTTTAGATGACAGCTTTTACTCCTCCTTCCATCATCATTATCATTATCAGCCAAAGGACGTCCAATGCTGAAAATAGACCTCGGTTTTCCACAGTGAACGATCACAAGTCTGTATCCAGTGTGTTCCTGTGATCTTTACAAGATTACGTGCTTCAACGCAAATCCAAACTTTGAAGTAGAACCATAACGTTTATGTAAACAAAAACAAAATTCCTATGACCTCCAAAAAAGGTAAACACAAATGCGTCATACACTTATTACGTACTTAACTAACCTTGAAAACTTATGTCACTTATCCCCCAAAAACAAACTGTTCCTGAGGGATTGATGATGGAGTCAGATAACCGTAAAGTGTAGTTTCGTCAGAGTTGAATGGAAATAATTAGTTTTTGTATTTATTTAGAGCCCTCACGCCACTCAAGTTTTGTTTTGTTGATAGAGATAAATGTTTAACGATTAGCTAAACGGTTTCAAAATAGATCCATAAAAATGATTATTATTTAAATAAATAAACGTATGTTTTACCAAATTGGTTTCTGTGCCAGACTAAATTTAAGAGTATTTTAAGCTTATTTTCAGGCAAAGGACGTCCATTGCTGATGCATAGGTTTCCTCCACGGATTCCATAGCGACTAGCTAGCGCCGCATTTAGTGAGATCCTGCGATCTTCGCAATTTCGTCTGTCCATCTTCTTGGTGGACGTCCTACGCTGTGATTTTAAGTAAACTGTTAGTACTAACAATACGTAAAACTTAATACACGAGGAACAAAGACATAAAATAATGTTTATCATGAGTATATTCCCTCTGAAATATTCAATTTGCATTTATTAAAATAATAGCCTTTCTATCAGTTGCACAGTTCTTCACTGTACTCTCTCAGCCTCTTGACTTTTAGAGTGCATCAAAAGCTCAAAAGCTCATAAGCTTGTTCCGCTATTGACAGGTTTGCTCTCCGAGCCTTCCAAAGCCTTCCCTTTGACCGGGCAGCATGGCGTCTAATTTATGTGACAGTTGAATGCATTCGGTAGTTTAAAAAAATGCACTTATGGCATTGATACAAGGTGGTGCAAGAATGATCACCCTTTAGTTTTTGATTCTTCAAATATTATTAATTGCAATTCCTTTTGCTACCTGCTAAATACCTACAGAGGAACATCTAATCTACATTCCTTTAACCAAAGCGCAGCGTTGGACGTCCACCAAGATGGACAGTCGACCTTGTAATGAAAGCAGGCTTTGTAGGAGGCCTTTTTTTAGCAGTGGTCGTCCTTTAGCTAATAATTATGATGATGACGTCTTCTCTTGTAAACGACCTATTTGAATACGATCATCGCTCTTTTATGTTTTTGGAAAGCTCTTACGCAAATAAGTGAATGATTCTTTCATCGGAAGTGAGTACGTCGTTTCTTTATCGATCTGAGTGACCGTGATTTAATATCACGGTGAAAGTGTATCATAAAATTTCGCTGAAAGGCATTGTAAAACTGTTTTATAGCTTCCTGCGACATGATTTACGACACGCGTTACGATATTTGTTTAAGATATTTGTTAAGTTTGTTTAAGAAAAACTCAACTAAAACAAATATATGTTGTGGTTTGATTAAGACTAAAAGGTTGATATTACAGCCATCTGGTTATATCAACCACTCAATTGGATGCCTAGGCTGTTCATGAAACGAATATTTCAGTTCCAAACCTGATAGCAAAACAATGAAGACTAATGTACTCTGTGGAACAACACTACATTACCTTTTAACTTATTTCACACAACCCGTATTAAATAACATACAAAAACAACCTTATATTTATTTAACATAAGGTCGGGTATCGAGCGACAGAAATGGAAGCTTTTAATTAATTGACAGAGACTTTGATTAAGGATGCCTTTAACCAGTTCCCATTGAATTATGGCTATCTATTTGACACCGACCCTACTCTAAAGTTTAGAATGAATAGAAAATAGAGCGTGCCAATGACAGAGTCGTTAACTTATAAGCATTAATAATATGGTTTCTATTTCAATTAAAATCGTAGGCCATATTTATGTAAGCAATTTGTAATTGAGATATTGCCAGCTGAAAACAGACTTGCCTTCCTAGGAAATAAAGGTCATATTCGTAACAAAACTCTTTTTATTCATTTATCTCCTTGTTTGTCCTAACAAATCAAAAAATATTACAGCGCTAGGATTGTATCATATATCTGATCTAAAATAGTGTTAAAAATAATACTATATCAAGTAGTAAAGCTTCGCTGCGCCATAAGTTAGAAAACAACTCTGTTTATCCAATATTAAAAACTCTATGTACACTTTGGTATTTGGTTACATTTTTAAAGCAGCCAATTTCTTAGGAATATCAAGATTTTTTTTTAATAAAAGAGTTCTAAATGTACTTTATCGAGGTCTTTGTATAAGAATAAGCCGTCGTCAAACAGATTGATTTAATATATATACTTTCTAGAACGGCTCCAGATCGAGTAAAGACGATAGGATTCAAATCTTAATGTAAATGGTTGGGTTCTAATAAATCACTCTGCTAAGTTGTCAATGAGGTTTTGTTTAGTTTGTGCATGCAGGTATCGTCGACATCTATATATTTATAAGAAAGTCGTGTTAGTTACACCACTTATAACTCAAGAACGGCTGAACCGATTTAGCTGAAAATTGGCAGGGAGGTAGTTTAGAGCCAGGAAAAGGACATAGGATACTTTTTATCTCGTTAGACGGGGCCGGGGCTGGGGTGGGATGGGGCCGGGGCGAAACGGTGGGGAGGTAGCTTAGAACCAGGAGAAGGACATAGGATCCTTTTTATCCCGTTCAACGGAGCCGGGGCTGGGGCGGGACGGGGCCGGGGCGAAACAAAGTTCGCTGGGACCGCTAGTAAGTTATATATATCTCAAAACATTGATGAGGCCTTCGCGTTAAAGAAAGCACTTGCAAAATTCAACAGGCATGCCAATGTGTCGGTGGCCGAGTGGTGTAGACATGCGCACGGTAGGGTAAGTACGAATAATTTGCGTCAAAGTATTCGTATCGTTAACGTAAACAATTTGTATGAGAATCGTGTCAAGCGCCTCTATCGGACGTAAAACAAACTAAATTTGGCAGCACGAATGCCTGACGTATCGTACTGTAATCGTTCAATAACAGTGTCCTATGATTTTGTAATAGCTAAACCTTTAATTGACGTATAAAATCATGTAGTAAACTCGCTACGCTTACGACACGAATGCTTTAAATCTTCGTGCTTGGGGTACTGATAGCATAAGACAGGCAATGAATCGTCCTTGTCTGACACAGTTGCTTACAACTACAATTTCGTCACGACGCGTCGTTGTGTCGTCATTACAGTATTTCAAATACTACGAAGTAAAACGCTTCTAGCAGCCTCACAAATTATAGTTGTTACGTAATCAAATCAATCTTTAACCTATGTTTGTCTTTTGGGTCATTTGTGCCTATTTACAAAATAGCCAATCATAATTTTTAGTCGTCGATTTCTGTGATTCCTGTTTAACAATTTCACACACAACTGTCCTGAATGTAAATCTAAATTTTGCGACAATCCGCGCCTACGAGGAATGGTAAGATACTTCATGCATATCAAATTAAATGAAATGTCAACAGCACAGGATAAGAGCTTTGTTTTGTAATTCTCAGGGCGCTGAGATTTTGTACAGTCGCCAGCACATCAGACTATACATTTTGTTGAAAAATAGCCTTAATTTCAACAGCATAAGATACATTAGTGTTTAGCTTGACTTGCTGTCATCCGTGCGGACGGACGTGCGTGACGGATTCGCTTGCTTTGTAACCGACTTCAATAAGGAGGAGGTGATCAATTCGACTGGTTTCTTCTTTTTTTCCTTTGATGAACGAAAAGTTTTATTCGTATGTATGTTACCTCATAGTTCAGCTATTTGTAGACCGATTTGAAAAAAGAAACACCATCTGAAGTCGTTTTTTACTTTTTTTTTGTAAAAGTCAATTACTGCCTACTACTACCTCCAAAATGAATAGTGAATGTTTCTTCTTCATTTTGAAATAAATAGTCACATGTTAAGGAAGAAGGTTTAGTTCACTTAAGTTGTTTCGATCGTAATTTGGATTAAAAACTTTAATTTCCTCTCACGATATTCTTCATAGGACAAGTGTGAT
This sequence comes from Pyrausta aurata, assembly GCA_963584085.1. Classification (NCBI taxonomy): domain Eukaryota; kingdom Metazoa; phylum Arthropoda; class Insecta; order Lepidoptera; family Crambidae; genus Pyrausta; species Pyrausta aurata. Next base: position 9,122,468 of record OY757274.1, read on the forward strand.
TTGGTTTTAAAAAACCAGGTGGGCAACATTGTGATCACTAATAATTTCAGTGTAAGTATTAGTAAAGAAAAATATAATTAATCCTAAAATTTGGATTCAATCATAACAAACTGTTTGCGGTTACGATAAGTGTTGAAGATTAATGAACCAGGTTACAGACAGCTAGCTAATTCTTGACATCATATTTTCAAATTCCACAGAAATTACCTATTTGGAACACAGCATTTAAGAAATGTGAGATATCTCCATTCAATTCATTCTTACACAGCCGTCTTCCGTGCTTGCCATAGATTACTTATAATTGTAGACGCCGCAACATTCCCGAAAAAAGCTTCTGAGTAAGATAAACATGATCAGTGCTTTTACTCGTAAATATAAGTATGCTATACTTACGGCGAGTATGAACGTACTGAAAGTATAAAACTCTCATTTTTTTCTGGATCTGTATTTTTTGGACTGCGGACGTGACCGTCCGCAGTCATACAATTACTTTTTGATATGCATCTTCGTATTAATTTTATTTGCTTTCCGTTCATCTGAACTGTTATTTTGAACTCATAATAGTATTGCCCTACACTTTATGTGAACACATAACACTGCTGTTAAAATCGTCTGTCAGGTGAACACATTTCTTTTTGCCATGAACGTCAGGTAATTTCTGCGGCGTCTAAGCAGTTGTTGGTCTATAGAGCCCGCCCATTCATTAAATCCGCATGGGCGGGCCATTGTCAGATTGCAGTGAGCATGAATAGAAGAAGATTTGTCCGTCTTTATTGCTATGTGATAAAGTGTCCTATCTATCTGTTCATAATACTTCATTCAGGATTAGGATAAAAACATTCGATAAAAAAGCTAAGAAAAACATTTTGAGGAAAGTTGGTTTTATTCTAAGGATTACATTTAATGTTATATCAAGACTAAGGCTCCGTTACACCAAGTTAACTATAAAAGTCTAAATTTTTAAGCATGTGTTACGGACCTATGGCGCCATCTAGCGCCTACTTACTCACCTACTACAATCGATCTACGAGCAGCGCTACGCGACAAATGTTATCGACCGCACGATCATTGGAAGACGTTCTCAAGATCTCCGAGTGATGGCGCTGTCAACGTTTTGTATTACGATTTAACATTTTTGCTAGTCATTCCATTCGCATTGTCACTGTTAACCGAATACAACCAATTTCAATAAATTAATTATTCTGCTGTAATAAACGTATTCATTGAAGAATTACCCTGCTGATCCTGAAGGCTAGCCGGTGGACGTAACATTGGACCTTCTGAAGCCAGATTTCAAGAAAGGAAAATCAGCTACCTACCATCATCTGAAACCACGTCAGCTCGGAGCTCCACCAGTCATCAGCGTCAGCCAGGTCGTATTCCTTCCCCATCCTCTCCTACAAAATCGTTTGCGTTAATACAGTGCTTTTCCCTCGCAGATTCAAATCGCCATCCGTTCAGCCGTTGCAGTGAAAAAACCGTGAGTACTTCATACCTATTTCTATAATCCCCAAAATGTGTGATGAAAGTGGAAAATCAGTGTTAGAAGTTCCTAAATCGCCTCAAAAGAATGATCTTAGTTATCTTAAACGTTTACGCGGTACCCTTAAGGGCCGTATTACACTTTTACAGAAATTCGTTAGTAAATTTGAAATTTATACACTTACCCCATTGCAAATATCCGAATTAAAAGTTCGTTTAGAAAGTGCGAAAGATACCTTTCACGAATTTAATAGTGTTCAAAGTAAAATCGAGGTTCTAGTTGATGAACAAGAACTCGATAACCAATTAGAATATCGAGATACGTTTGAAGGCTGTTATTTTAGTATTGTAGCAGTAATTAGTGATTTAATTGCCTCAAAACGGGACAATAACAATTCTGAAAGTATAGCACGCCAGGAGAAATCAAATTTAAACATAAAGTTACCGGATATTAAACTACCCTCATTTGATGGTTCTTATGATCACTGGCTTGAGTTTAAAAATTCGTATTTTTCACTAATTCATAAACGAACTGATTTAGATTTTATTCAAAAATTCCACTATCTAAAATCGTCTGTAAGTGGCAGTGCCTTGCAAGTAATCAGTGCATTAGAATTCACGGGTTCAAATTACATTCACGCATGGGAGTTATTAGAGAATAGGTTCCATAATGAACGACTTTTAGTGCATAATCATGTAAAGGCATTATTTAACGTTCCCTCTGTCTCTAAAGAATCACCGCAACAAATAAGAATCCTAATTGATACCATATTACGTAATTTACGCGCGCTTAAATCACTAAACGAACCTGTAGATAATTGGGATACTCTTATTATTTACTTAATTATTTCAAAATTAGACGTTTCAACGGAACGGGAATGGGAAAATCACAAGGGTTCTATTGTAGGATCGAGTACAGATAGGAAAATAACACTAGACGAATTATTGCAATTTTTACGTAACCGAGCGGATACTTTGGAAATGATTAACTTAAATCATCCGAAAGGCACTATTTCTGCGGGTCGAAATACGTATGAAGCTAAACGGCAAATCACACAAACCACTCACAGTTATGTCACTACAAATAATAATAGGCCGAATCGCGTACGTAACTGTTTAAAGTGTAAAGGCAATCATGCACTTTATGCTTGCTCCGTTTTTCTAAATATGGCAGTTAAAAATAGGTCGTTATTTGTAGACGAACATAAACTTTGCCGTAACTGTCTGCGTGCCGGTCATGATGTCAAAGACTGCATGTTTGGTCCGTGCAAGCAGTGTCAGTCAAAACACAATAGCTTATTACATTTAGATTCCGTAAAATATGACGGTGACTCGAACACGATTAACAAAGCGGCGAGCGGTAGTAGCACTTCGACTGCGCTGCATACATCAACCGTCGATTCCGATGCGCCTAAAGAAAAATTACGCGGTACACAAATCGTGTTACTTTCCACTGCGTTAGTAGAAGTAGCCGACGATAATAATCATTTTCATACCGTTCGGGCACTTCTGGATAATGGAAGTGAACATTGCATTATTACGGAAAGTTTAAGTAAACGTTTAAACGCTTCATATATACAGTCCGCTATTCGAATTTCAGGTGTGGGACAGTCGGTCTCACAAATCAACTATTTATGTAATATTCATATGCGTTCTAAGTCAAGTGATTATAATACGTGTCTCACTTGCTTAATTTTACCGAATATTACAATGCGTGTACCTACGAATCATTTCGATTGTGATTCTATCTCTATGCAAATTCCAGAAAACGTATCACTCGCTGATCCCACCTTTAACGTTCCTTCAGAAGTCGAACTTTTGATAGGGGCCGATAAATTTTGGGAATTATTATACGATAACAAAATTCGATTACCTAACGGTCCGTTCTTACAAAATAGCAAGTTAGGTTGGCTTGTTTCGGGTCCGTTGTATACTGATAGCCTGCGCATAAATAATCAGGTTGTCTGTAATTTTTCACAAAACTTAGACACGGAAATACGTAGGTTTTGGGAAATCGAAACCATTCCTAAGTCAAGTCGTGTTCTTACTAAAGACGAAGTCTATTGTGAGAACTTATTCGAAACTACAACTATACGTGAAAAAGATGGCCGATTTTCGGTTCGCATACCTTTTAAAGAATCTACGAATAATCTCGGCGATTCTTATACGATGGCTCAAAATAGGTTTTTATCTTTGGAGCGAAAATTGAATCGTTTACCGGAATACAAAACTATGTATTGCGAATTTATGCGTGAATATGAAAAATTGGGACACATGACGCGTATCCCAATTTATGGCTGTCCTAATTATTTTCTTCCTCATCACGGCGTGTACCGCGAAGGTAGTCTTACTACTAAGCTACGCGTAGTATTTGACGCAAGTGCCGTTACAACCTCCAACAAGTCACTTAATGACATTCAGCACTCTGGTCCGCCTCTTCAAAACGATACATTTTCAATATTATTAAGATTCAGGCAACATAAGCATGTAGCATGCGCTGATGTGGAGAAAATGTTTAGGCAGGTAAATATTCAAGAAGATATGCGACAATATCAATTAATTCTTTGGCGTGAGAATCCATCTGATATAATAAATGTTTATCAATTAAATACGGTCACTTACGGTACAGCGTCCGCGCCATACCTAAGTATGCGTTGTTTACAACAACTTGCATTAGATTGTGACGATAAGGAAGTAGCTCGTGTCATTAAAGAAGATTTTTTCGTTGATGACTTAATCACAGGGCACGATGACCCACAAACATTATTATCTATATGCGAAAAGACATCAAAGGTTTTACTTTCGGGTTGTTTTCCTCTCAGAAAATGGACTTTGAGTTGTGACGTGACACAGCATATTTCAAAGGAACTCTCAATCGGTCAGCTCACTCAGAATAAAACGTTAGGGTTGGGATGGCATAATTCTACTGATGAGTTATACTTCGCGACTAAGATTGACACGA